>JADLZN010006097.1:0-473309 GCA_018155175.1 Sinocyclocheilus anophthalmus
TTACATTTACATTATATTTAGTCATTTAGCAGACGCTTATCCAAAGCGACTTACATGGTGGGATACATAAGCGTCTCTTAAAGAGGCAAACAGACACAGGAGGTGGTTGTAATACCAAGTTCTTAGACATGTTCAAATAAGTACAAGCTAGAAAAAAGGAAGGAATAAATAAAGAGCGATTTTTTTTTTTTTTTTTTTTTATGATGAAGTCAAGTAGCTTCGCAAGAGATGAGTTTTCAGCTGTCACTTGAAAAAATGTCAGGGAATCAGCATTTCCGAGAGGGGTGGCAGATCGTCATCCAGCCAGCATCTGGTTACGAGATGTTCTGGAAAGTGAGTTTGGACTCTCTGTGATGTTACCCTAGGCGTCGCTCACTAGCGGATCTCCAACTTGCTGAAGGTATGTAGATTCGTAGTAGTGATTGGAAGTAGGCGGGTGCTGAGCCTGTGGCTTTTCTATATGCAAGCATCAATGTCTTGAATTTGATTCGGGCCGCAACCGGTAGCCAGTGTAAGGAGATGAAGAGAGGTGTAACATGTGCTCTTTTGGGCTCGTTGAAGACCAGTCGTACCGTTGCATTTTGAATCATTTGTAGAGGTTTGATTGTGTTTGATGGAAGTCCAGCCAGAAGAGCATGGCAGTAGTCCAGCCTAGAGATGACAAAGGCCTGGACAAGAAGTTATGCAGCATGCTCCGTTAGAAAGGGCCCGATCTTTCTGATATTGTGCAATGCAAACCTGCAACATCGAGCGGTCTTTGCAATGTGGCCTTTGAAGGTCAGCTGGTCATCAAAGATCAACCCAAGATTTTTTCTGACGTGAATTGATGGGGTATTGTAGAAGTACCTAGCTGGAATGGCCAAAAAAATCAACTGTAATTGAGTGCAGGAAGACCAAATCTCAGTCTTTGCCAATTAGCTGTAAGTGATATTCTTTCATCCATGCCGAGATGTCCGCTAGGCAGCCTGAGATCCATGCAGCTACTATTGGGTTGTCTGGTTGAAATGAATGATAGAGCTTTGTGTCATCAGCATAGCAATGGTAGGTGAAGCCATGTGCCTGTATGATGGGACTCAGTGATGTTGTGTATATGGAGAAGACGAGGGGTCCAAGAACTGATCATTGAGGAACCCCAGTGACCAGTTGATGAGTTTTGGAGACCGCCCCTCCCCAGGCCACCCTTAAAGACCTACCAGTGAGATAGGATTGAAGCCAGCTAAGTGGAATCCCTGTGATGCCCAGTGTTGAGAGGGCGGACAGGAGGATCTGATGATTGTACAGTGTCAAAAGCAGCAGATAGATCCAGCAGAATAAGGACTGATGATTTGGAATCAGCTTTTGCAATCCTCAAGGCTTCTGTGACTGACAGTAGCGCAGTCTCAGTTGAATGTCCACTCCTGAAACCTGACTGGTTAGGTTCCAGTTTGTTGTTCTGTGAAAGAAACGATGATACCTAGTTGAAAACAATTCGTTTGAGTGTTTTCGCTATGAATGGAAGGAGAGAGACAGGTTTGTAGCTATCTGTAAGTGAAGTGTTTAATGTAGGTTTTTTTGAGCAGTGGGGTTATCCGAGCTTGCTTGAATGCAGTGGGGAAGGTGCCTTTGAGGAGAGATGTATTGATGATGTGTGCGAGTGTTGGTGAAAGTGTAGGAGAGATTGCTTGGAGGATGTGTGAGGGGATTGGGTCTAGAGGGCGTGTTGTAGGATGGCTGGAGAGCAGAAGTTTTGATCCTTCTGTCTCAGTTATGGGACCAGAGAAGATGGGATTTTTTGCAGTGGGTGTGGTTGGTTTGAAGTCCTGTGTGTGTGGGGCTGAGAATTGGCTACTGGTTGTTCTGGTTTTGTCTGTGAAGAATGTGGCAAAATCATCAGATGTTATAGAAGTGGTAGGAGGTGGTGGACAGAGGAGAGAATGGAAAGTTTTTGAAGAGATTACGTGTGTCTGGAGCGTTGTTGATCTTGTTGTGGAAGTATGAAGTTTTGGCAGTATGGACTTCAGCAGAGAAAAATGAAAGTAAAGACTGATACATACTCAGGTCTGATGTATCTTTTGATTTGCGCTATTTTCTCTCTGTTGCCCTGAGTTTGGTCTGATGTTCACGAAGAACATCGGATAACCAGAAGTTCGAGGGGACAGCCCGTGCTGGCCTGGAGGAGAGAAGACAAATATCATCTAGACAAGAGGTTAAAATAGAGCATAAAGTGTCAGTTGCTGCAATCACATCCAGAGATGAGAAATGGGTAGGTGGGGAAGAGAGGAGTATACAACGGAGGAAAGATGGGAGGGGGAAAGGGAGCGTAGGTTTCGTCTGAAAGTAACCGGTATAGGGGTTGGTGGCACACATGTAGCAAAATGTAGTTGAAATGTAATGAAGAAATGATCAGAGATATGTAGGGGATGTTGTCTGCAATACAATTGCGTGTGGAAATTAAGTCAAGTTGGTTGCCTGATTTGTGCGTGCTTGTAGTGGTAAGGCGTTTGAGATCAAATTAAGAAAGGAGTGAATGGAAGTCTGTAGCATAAGGGTTGTCCAGATGAATGTTGAAGTCGCCAAGGACTAAAAGTGGACTGCCATCCTCCGGGTATGAGGACAGCAGCCCATCCAGCTCCTCCGGGAAGGTGGCTAGAATTTGGCCAGGAGGGCGGTAGATTACCACAACCTGGAGTTTTATAGGAAATGTTACAGTAATCGCATGAGATTCAAATTAGTTGTAATTGCATAGGGGAGAGTGGGTTGAGTATTTCCAATTGTTAGAAATGAGCAGACCAGTGCCCCCACCCCGGCCAACCTGACGGGGGGTATGAGAGAAAGAGAATTTGTTAGAAAGAGCAGCTGGGGTGGCTGAGTCTTCTGGACGAATCCAGGTCTCGGTCAAGCCCAAGATGCTGAGTGTTGTAGTTTACAAAGAAAAAGAAGAAGAGTCACTTTGTTGACAGCGGACTGACAATTCCAGAGACCCATAGAGAATATACATTAAGGTCAGTAGGATTTTGTGATTTGCGCCATACTCTTTCTGCAGCTCTGAGCTTAGAACGATGCTCACGGAGAACATCAGATAGCCAAGGGGCAAAAGAGGTCTGGAAGACAAGGGGCAGCCAGTGTCTAAACAAGATGTAAGAGTGGAGCAGAAAGTATCAGTAGCACTGTTAACATCAAGAGATGATAACTGTTCAGGGGAAGGAAGCGAAGATGAATCCATAGCAGATAGCCGGGAGGGTGAGAGTGAGTGTAGGTTACGTCGAAACGTGACATGTGGATGTGTTTATTTACCCACATTCTTCAAAGTATCTTCTTTTGTGTTCAACAGAACTTCATGCAGGTTTAGAAAAACCTAGGTAAATTATGACCTGGTGAACCATACCTTTAAAGTGACAGACACATCTGTGCTTGTAAAGGTATAGGCCTATTGTTTTATTAACATTTAGATAGTCTGTTAATATATTTCATAACTTATCAGAGCTTATTAGACATATTATATTTTTAGGCATTATTAGCCAGATTAATTAATAGATTATATGCCTATTTTATGTTATACCCTATTTATTAATTTATCATGTATATTAATCATAAATAATCATATGTCATTTGGTAAAGATACTACTGAGATTTGGATTATGCACTAGCAATTAAAACATAACCACTAGTAACGTAAAAAAATAATTATAAGCTCTTGCTGTTGCACGTCCACTAGATGACAGTGTCGTACAGAAACCCCGCTGTAGTGTTCCAGTAGAGGGCGCGCTCACACACTGGAATTTTCCATGTCTGCCTCTGTTTGTGCCAAACGCAGGTATGATGCAGCACATTCTAGCGCTCAAACAGCTTGACACACTCTTGTTAGATCATTCAAATATTCTTTCTGATTGCAAACGTCAAAACAGCTCGAATGCACCCAGTATATTATAATACGCAGAATTCAGCATGCAGATAAAGCTAAAAAGCAGCTGAAAATATCTGTACATATAAAGTAATTTATTTACAATAGTAGTATAGTAAAGAAAGGGAGAGAGGGGAAGAAACCAAAGTAGCACTGAAAGATTTCACTTGTACTATTTAAGTATACCTTGCTGAAACCATCTTTAAGTAGGTTGAATCTTTCCTGGTCTTAGGTGGTTCAAACTGATCTCCCAGTTGGGCCCAGCTGGTGTTCATGTGGTTTAGCTGGTTAGAAAGCTGATCTCCCAGCTTGACCATTTGAAAAGTGGTTAAAACCCATCTAAAACAGCCAACAGACCAGCCTAACTAGGCTTGGAGATCATTCAAAGCATCTTATGCTGATACTTGAGAAAATGTGCAACACAAAATTCCATGGCGAAACAAATCCTTGAAGGTCACCGACTTGATCTGTTTAATAAAACTTTTTTTTTTTAAGGTGGAAAAACTTGGCTATCTATTTGGGGGACATTTCATATACTTCAACTGTTTTTATACAGCTACTTCTAAATACCACAACCCTAACCCACACCCTAAAAGAACACTGTCTGCATTTAAAATAACCTTCATTTGAATATTTTTCCCTTATTTTTTTAACAAATGAGTGTGTCCCCATAAGGTGAGGTTTTGTCAGGTTCAGCTGGATACATTTTTATTTTTTTTACACACATACACAGTTAATAGTGCTTCTCAAAATGCAGGTCTGACTGTGTAGGAAGATCATATACATTTACAAAAATATTTTATTAAAAATAGATGTCAGCATTCTGTACAGTGTTAAAGAAGGGTAGGGCATACAATCTAATTTAAAGATTAATTGAAAACAAGCTATATAAATATTAAAACAATTCCATTTTCTGCCCAGACTTCATAGAATAGAACATTAGAAACAGAAATGTGATTGGCTGTAAGTGAAGATAAAGTTACGATGACTAGCATAGTCTGAGAAAACAGAAGATACACACACCGGCATCCTAACAGCTGAAATATGAGGAATTCTGTTCAGTTAATGCCACTTGTCTGATTTAGAGAATCTGCATTCTTATTACTCACAAAAGCCTCTTTTCTTTCACAATTCTCTTCTGCTATCATAAACAATGAAATACAAGTTACTGAGATTTAAAATAGTATACAACATTTGTGACAACCACCTATCATGTTTACAATTCATAATGTTACACCTTTTTGCTTTGTTCATGCAAAAGTCATGTCACGATATGAACTGGAGCACAAATAAATGAAGCATTAAAGCTAAAGAGTAATTTTCTCGCCTCTAGCTTCACCAAATGGATTTGAAAAAAATAATAAACATGTTCAAACAGGTTTTCAAAACACTCCATCCATCTTTCATTTACAAACAGATATGCCTCAAAATCACTCCAACAAACGGAGCAATCAACTTTCAAATGGTTAAATTATAGTTTGTCTCTGCATATTGAGTTGGTATAGTAAAATTCATTTGAACAAAATGACTTAATTTTACCAAGACATGAAGCAATTGACATAGTTGTGCTTATGGTACAAATTGAATAAAATAGTGCTAAATGAAAAATCTGTAATAATAATAATAAAGAGAGTTAGGAGTAGTCTTAAAGGGACAGTTCAACCATAAAAATTAACAATCTTCATTATTTACTCACCCTCATGTAATTCCAAACCTGTATGACTTTCTTCCGCAGAAAACAAAAGAAGGTATTTTGAAGAACTGGTTTTGTCTACACAATGTAAGACAGTGAGGTCCAAAACTGGATCCGACTGACTTGCATTGTATGGTCAAAAAAAACAATGAGATATTTTTTTATATAATATCTATGAGATAATATAACAATGAGATATACTTTTGTGTACAACAGGAGAAAGAAACGCAAACAGCATACAAACTGTACATTTTTGGGTGAACTATCCGTTTAAACATTTACGTCAATATTATTAAATCACCAACATTATGTCACGTTTCTTGGTGAAGTTTTAGGTCACTGTTACATTCAGCCATGAGCTCAAATGACTACTAATAAACAACTTCAAACAGTTCAATCTAATGCACATAATTTCACTTACATTAAAACAATCAGTGGACAGTTGCGTTTTAACAATTAGGCATTTAACACTGCACACATAAACAGCATTAACTAAACTTCCGGGGTACTGCATTAAGTATTTTCTTTATTAAGAACAAATTACAAAATTCATATTGAAATGTACAAACTTGATTGAAATCTAATTTACATGAAGAAAAGGACCCAATTTAAATGCAAAATGTAAGCTTTGTAGAGTCAGTCAGGTTTACTGAATAGATTGTCGCTGCTATTAATCCATCAATTTAAGTTGCTTCAAATGGGTTTACAGTGTATTTTCTTTATATTTACAGCTAAATTCTGTGCATACCAAAAATGACCTTAACACCAAAAATGCTGTTTATGTGTGCAGTGTGTAGCCACTTAACATGGCTGCTTATGCCATTTCCTTTGCTTGTTCTGATTTCAACCTAAAAAAGGAAAATACATATTTTTACACACAAATCAATGAAGAGTTCAGTTTTTTTCAAAATACACCCATCTTAAAATGTATGTGTGTGTGTTTGTGACGAGCATCCTCAAAGCAACATTAGCAACTTCTTACAAAAACATCTGGCCAAACGAACAAAAAAAACTCCGCTAAAATCTAGGTGATGCAACAGAAGAAGAGAAGAGACGGGTAGCGTGTGAATCACACAGTCCTTGTGCAGTGTTTGTGAGGGTTATTCTGGTTTGTGGCAGTAGATGTCTTTAAGAGCTTTGAGCTCCTCTATGAGAGTCTTGTTCTGGTTTTCCAGCACAGCGACACGATTCTCCAAGCACTTCACATATTCTTTCTTCTTTTTGCGACACTCGCGCGCCGCCTCCCTGCAACATGCAAGAAAAGGTCAAATGCCAACATGCACATCAGTGCATTAGTTGAAGCACATGACTCAGGTGTGTGTGTACCTGTTCTTCATCAGGCGAACTTCTCTCTTGCGTGTGGCCTCCTCTGCGTTCTGCTGTGGGCTGTGCATGGCCCCAGGTGACGCTGCCATAACGACGCCTGGTGGTAACCCTGATGACGGGGAGCGGATCTGATATGCTGGCATGTCTCCTGTGGCAGCTACATGCAGAAATATACAACAAAATGCATTATTTGACAGATAAATGGGTAACATTTTAATTAATCATATGTTCATGTCTACATAGTAACATTAATGCATTAGAAATTAAAATGGACAGTAGTATATTTATAAATGAACACTACACAAAATGCAATAACTGCTGTAAAAAATGACAACCATGTTGTAAAATGTTCCCAATAAATAATGGTCAAAGGTGGATTTAATCTGTCTTAACATTTGTCTCAAGATCAGTGGTGATATATGTATATATATATATATACAGGTGCATCTAAAAAAATTATATTTTTTTGTAACTTATTTCAAAAAGTGAAACTTTCATATATTCTAGATTACATGTAAAGTAAAACATTTCAAAAGTTTTTTTGTTTTAATTTTGATGATTAGAGCTTACAGCTCATGAAACTCAAAAATCTAGTATCTTAAAAAATAAGAATAATTACATCTGAGTTTCATTAAATGGCCATCCCTACAGAATAAATTCCGGTTATCTCTTGTTCTTTGAAACCACAATAATGGGGAAGACTGCTGACTTGGCAATGGTCCAGAAGACAATCATTGACACCCTCCACAAAGAGGGTAAGTCACAGTAGGTCATTACTGAAAGGGGTGGCTGTTCACAGAGTGCTGTATCAAAGCATATTAAATGCAAAGTTGACTGGAATGAAGAGATTGGGTAGGAAAAGGTGCACAAGCAACAGGGATGACTGCAAACTTGAGAATACTGTCAAGCAAAGCTGATTCAAAGACTTGGGAGAGCTTCACAAGGAGTAGACTGAAGCTGGAGTCAGTGCATCAAAAGCCACCATGCTCAGACGTCTTCAGGAAAACTTCTGAAACAGAAACAACATCAGAAGCATCTTACCTGGGCTAAGGAGAAAAATAATTGGACTGTTGCTCAGTGGTCCAAAGTCATCTTTTCAGATAAGAGCAAGTTTTGTACTTCATTTGGAAACCAAGGTCTGGGAGTCGAAGAAGACTGGAGAGGCACATAATCCAAGCTGTTTGAAGTCCAGTGTGAAGTTTCTGAAGTTAGTGATGATTTGGGGTGCCGTGACGTTTGCTGGTGTTGTTCTATTGTGTTTTATCAAGTCTAAAGTCAATGCAGCCGTCTAGCAGGAGATTTTGGAGCACTTTATGCTTGCATCTGCTGACAAGCTTTATGGAGATACTGATTTAATTTTCCAGCAGGACTTGGCACATGCACTTCCAAAGTGGTTGCGGACATGATATACTGTGCTTGGATGGCAGCCACTGCGGACCTGAACCCCATATGGAATCTCGGGGCTATTTTCAAGAGAAAGATGAGATAACAGAAACAGTAGATCCAACAATACAGATGAGCGAAGGGCTCAATAGTGCCTCAGCATGCCAAAGGCTGACGTTTCCATGCCGCACCTCAAGGATGCTGAAGTGGTGTTAAAGGAGACCGGACCCCAAGTATGAGTGCATAAATGAAAATCACTTTGAAGGTGTGGTTGATTGCGATTTCACTTTTTTTAGTGTGTAATGTTGCTGTTTGATCATTAACAATATCTGCAAAGTTACGAAGCTAAATGTTCAATGCAAACTGAGATATCGTCTTTTACATTTCTGGCGGTTTAATGCCTACAAAAATGGCTCGTTGGGACTACAACAAGTTACTTCCGGGTTCGTGACTTAACAAACCCAGATAAACCCCACCCTCAGGAGAAGGCAGCAAAGGGGGTGGGGCCATGCTGCGCTGCTTTAGAGAAGGGGAAGAGAAAACTAAGGGTGCACGTAAAAATCTATTCATATAAGAATCGCGATTCTGTCTTCTAATGATTCTAATGGATTCACAAGTTTCAAATCAATGTCTAAAGAGCGGTTCTTAAAGGGTTCATATGATGCTGCTAAAAAGAACATATTTTGTGTATTTGGTGTAATGAAAATGTTTATGCGGTTTAAGGTTCAAAAAAACATTATTTTCCACATACTGGACATTATTGTTTCTCCTCTATGCCCCACCTTTTGATTTTGACAAAGCTCATCGGTCTGAAAAAGCGAAATGTGCTCTGATTGGCGAGCTATCCAGCGCGTTGTGATTGGCCAAATACCTCAAGCGTGACGGAAATGTTACGCCCCTCACCTACTGTGATGCGTGTACCGGCCGGAGCGACGAGACAAAATCATTAAAACCCATTACAAACGAGGCATTGTTGCATCCAGTGGGGACATAATAAATAAATGATTATAATGACTCGTACTGTCTTTTTACGCATTGAATTGAATCGTGCCGCCGTTAAACATAAAACTCGGTCTGCATGTGTCAGAGAATGGCAAACAACAAGTGCTGACCTAATGCACAAAACTGCGTTTGAAATCATCAGTGGCAAATCATGTGCCAAAAATGAAATGTACTTAGATGAGTCAGAAATGCGGCATTTTAGTCTAAGTGACTCTATCAGGATCAGTAAACCATCCTCCATAAAATGCGCACCACACATCTGAATATTTGGGTTGAAAAGTTCTGGAACAGTGTTGTAAATACATATTAAAAAAAAAAAAAAACACTGTATTTGTAGTAGTGTCCGCTTTTGGAAGACCAAACAAAGTAGTTTCGCTTTCACAAAACGAAAAACACAGCGGCCTAGCGTGCGGGGAAGCCCCGGCTTAGCGTGTGCTGAGGCCAGGCTAGAGTGAGCAGAGGTGGTGGGGTTGAGAACGGCGCAGCCAGCGGATCCGACGAATGAGCGGCGACCACATTTGACGGACCCGGGGCTGGATTCCGCTTCGTCCACTGTGAAAGTTGAGTTTCTCAGTGACCAGCACGGATCAGCTCTAGGGCATGACGAAGCGGATAGCGTCCTCTTTTGGAAGACCAAACAAGTAGTTTCGCTTTCACAACTAAACAAACAGCGTCTCCACGACATGGCAGCAGCAACAATACTACAGTGAGACTAAAAAGTTAGTTCTTTCTTTGCGTGAACATTTGGGTGTCATTATGCAAATATTTCCACATAGTGGAGTAGATATGTGGGGGCGTGTTAGAACGAGTTGTTTTAAGTAAGCGTGGCTGACTCTTAACTTTGATAAAGAATACCTCTTTCGTTTTGAGACTTTAGTCTTTGCAACTACAGATCTTCTTTATGCACCAAGAGCTTGTAACACTCCAAAGAGAAAGTAAAAAAATTGAAATCGCATCATATGACACCTTTAAACTGTTCCTCGAGGTGCCTGCCGGCTCTCTCTCTCTCATTCGATCATCAGCTCATTTGTTCCATTTATACAATTATTTTCACATAGCTATGAGAAGCGTTATACATGGATGCGTGTGCAGTTGCCGTACTGTATTATAGCTTTAATCAGGATAAAACTGTATTTAAAGCTAACATAAGCAGTAGCATTTAAAAATAACAGCATATCTAAAAGTATGAGACAAAAACAAACAAAAAACATAGGCCTACCATTTAAAAGCCGTGCTTGCACAGGTTCTGCACGATACTCTTCAATAATATCCTCTGCTTCTCAAACATGCTCAAACTGATAAGTGATATTAATGAAGCCGTTGTTTACAATACAAGCTTGGGGCACATGCTGCTGAGGTGAGGGGCGGGACGATTAGACGTGCAGGCGGTTTAGCAAATCACAACACACTGGGCCAGCTAACCAGTCTGAGCCCATTGCGTATTTCTGAGGGAGTGGCTTCATAAAAGCAGGAAATGATCATCGTGTTTCTCAGAGAAAGGACAGAGCTGTGTGGAATAAAGGTAAATTATATGAAAAATAATGAGTTTTTTTTTTTTTAAACAAAGCATTAGCACATGTTAGACTGCACCCCATAAACAAAATCAAGCCTAGAAAAAAAAAACAGTCAACCACCCCTTTAAAAAAATATGGTTTTTTTTTGAGTGATTCTTAGGAAATATTCAAGTTTTGAGATACTGGATTTGTTACTTTCATGAGCTATAAGCTCTAATCATCCAAATTAAAACAAATACAACTTTTGAAATGTTTTACTTTACATGTATTGAATCTAGAATATATGGAAGTTTCACTTTTTGAAATAAGTTAAAAAAAAAAAAATTGAGGGGGGGATGCACTGTAAATATATACTATATATTTATGGGGTGTGTGAAAGAGAGAGAGAGAGAGACCCTGGACCACAAAAAGAATCATAAGGGTCAATTTTTTAATCTGAAAGCTGAATAAATAAGCTTTCCATTGATGTATGGTTTGTTATGATATGAAAATATTTGGCCGAGATACAACTATTTAAAAAAAAAAGTGGAATCTGAGGGTGCAAAAAAATCAAAATACTGAGAAAATCGCCTTTAAAGTTGTTCAAATGAAGTTCTTAGCAATGCAATTACTAATCAAAAATTAGTTTTGATATATTTATGGTAGGTAATTTACAAAATATATTCATGGAACAACATTTACTTAATATCCTAATTATTTTTGCCATAAAAGAAAAAATTGATAATTTTGACCCGTACAATGTATTGTTGGCTATTGCTACTAATATACCCCAGCGACTTAAGACTGGTTTTGTGCTCCAGGGTGTTTTTAAGATAGGATATAAAAATTATCTTTATTTTTGCAATTCTCATTCTGGTGCATAATTCCATGTTAATTATAAGTGTATAAGTCCATATCATTTAATCAATAACAACAATAAAAATCATTATTATCATTATCATTATTATTATTACTTCCAACCATATGGAAGCAAACCCCCCCCTGAGCTGCTATCTTGAGAAAACTGGTAGTAGTAATAATAATAATAATAATACTACTAATAATACTAAGTTATTATTACTTTTTGAAGTTCTAGTCTAAGTGTAAATCTGCAAAAGAGGAATGAGTTTGGTATCCTAAAACGCATAAAGAAATATATATATCAGTGGTTATATATTCTTGATCTAAAACACAAAATAAAAATAAACAAGTGTATGATTTATCATTATTATTGATAATAATTAGAATAAAAATATTGAGCTAAGACACCAAAATAAATAAATAAGTGTATGATTTATCATTGTTAATATTGTTAATATTGACAATAATTAGAATAAAAATAAATATTTCCATATATATGGGAGTCCATAAAGTAAGTTGTTATTTTCGAGTAAATAGCATATTAACTAGTGAAGAAAGACTTGGGACACTTACTGAAAATTATCCATTGACCAGGGCTGCGTTCAGCCCCGACAAAAACGATGCAAAACGGTTTTTTTAAATGGAAACGGTGGTGCGTTGAACACACTGTTCTGATGACGCAAGAGTTGCAACTATGGCAGCTGAGAAGGCCATTCTTTGTGTTCTTTTTGAAGAATTTTCGGAGCCTGATGAAATCGGTATAAATACGTGTTTAATACTGCAAAATATGCTCGATGTTACAGTCATTGCCCTTTATTCCTTCCAGAATAAAAGAGAACATCCCAATCGAGTGAAGGGATTTGTGGAAACTGTGGTTCCTAATTATTGTGATCCAACATCTGCCTCGCATTTCAGGATGAAAAAACATTTCAGGTGAAGGATAATCCACTTCTTACCTCCGAGACTGTGTTATGATCTATATGACCTTATTATTTTTATTGAGTATTAGGCTTATCATTATTGCTGATCACTGTTGTTGTGCTATGATATTGTAATATTTACCATTATATAATCAGAGGGGTATAGAAAAGTTTATGAAAGTGTCACTCCATAATACAATAGCAAAATATATAAATATGTATAGTATTTTTATGTTACATTAATCAGTGTCTAGCACACCTTCCTAAGGAAAGGATATGGACCAGAAGACAATTACTAAATGATATTAAGACAGACTTAAAGAAGTTCCGGATCTATACTTGTGCCCTTATTATTAATGTAAATAAACATGTGCAAACAATATACTTGCTCTTGTGAATTTATTTGGATGTTAATTACATTGTGCGAGCTGTCTCTTTAATACCGCGTGGTTTATATACATGTTGCTGCTGATTGGGCTGACATGTTTGACACACCCACCAAACAAGAGAAAACGCATCTCAAACCCCGTTGCACACCGTTTCCAGGAAACATGTCGTTCAAACCGGAAACCGTAGCAAAACGGTGCACACCGGTTTGAGCTTGAACTTGCCCCAGGTATATTTCATCTGACCAATAAAAAGAGACATAACACTGAATCTAACCAATCAGCTGTGACTTCTATTGTGACCAGGCTTTAAAAAGCTAATTGGACTCATTAATTTATGCAATAAATCCAAAACAATAACAACAAGCAGTTATATAAAAGACTTCACAGCCATTCACACACACAACATTAAAAACACCTAATGCAACATTGAAAAAGCGAATTGAAGTACTGGTGCAGTACAAACAGTTTTAAAGCTGCTATCAGACAATGTTCCAGCAGTAACTCCGTCAACAAAACTGGATAGGCTTGAACTTAACGGTATGTATGTACTGTATGTGTGTGTGTGTGTGTGTGTGTGTTATCAGACAATGTGACAAAATGCTGACGTCACTGCGTGCGTTGTTGCCCAGACCCCCGCCCGACTCCCACTCTCTCCCTCTCCCTCCGTCTCGGCTTCGGCCGGCTTCCAGGAAACAGACTGACGTCAAACAGAAAGCCCCTCCCCCCCCTATGGGATGATATTAGACTCAGAATGATTAATAGACGCACGCACAATTATTCATGTACTGCATACATTTTATACATGTATCTTACTAACCACAAACAAATGCCTTTCAATTTGAGTCTGTGGAATTCAGGATTAAATGATTGTGCAGGGATTTGTACAAATACAGACATGTTTTCGAATAAAAATGTTCTGTTCTGCATTAATATATCATAAATTGCTAATGCAAAAAAGGATTCCGTGCATATGTGGATCAGGTGACACGCGTGCATTAATTGACGTCTAGTTCGCGTCGATCTTGTTCGGTTCATTTGGATTTTGAGACTTCATTTTCGCAGTTTACAGCATTTCACGACGCTCACACACAACTACCAACGAACAAGGCACAGTGCAATTCATTAACGTGTACACGAAATTTGCAAATGTGCGTCACTACACTGAAACAAATGCTTTTCAACCGGTGTCTGCAGAGTTAAGAATTACATTCATGTGCAGCATTTTCTTCAAGTAGAGACATATTTGTGAATGCAAATGTTATAGTTTTTTTTTTAAGTATCATGATTTGGGCATGTAGCAATTAAAATGTGCATTTGAGGATCAGGCGACACGCGTGCATTCATTCACATCTCTTCTGAGTCGATTCTATTTGATTCATTTGAATTTTGAGACTTTCCTTCCGCCCTTTTAGCCTTGCGCAATCCACACACACACAGCTCACGATCCACACGCAGCTGAGACACAGAAAATCAGCCACCACTAGATGGCACTAGCCCCACTCACATGTGCGCATTCCATCAGTACGGTTCTGTGAATGTTACATTGTGTTTTCTTTGTTTCTTTTTGGTTAGGCTATTTTCCTCTACCGTAGAAATAGCCTATAATAAAGATGTTTTATTGAACTTGTTCTAATTGTCTTGAGACACAGAATAGCTTATATTAATTTTGCCAAACAAGAACTTCATGACGGTACCTTGTTTTTTTCTTTCTTTCTGTAAAATCAACAGCACGTGTCAGTTAGTCCTGCCGTATTTTATTATTATTATTATTATTAAAAGTGCTATTAGTCGCTCATTTAAGCCATTAGTAATCACACGTTTATATTTAATTAAATGATTAAATTAACTTAAACTAAACTATTCTAAACGAGTGTTTTATAGGCTATAGCCTATTCCGCGCTCAAGCGGGTCGCATAAATAGCTAGAACATATTTTTTATTTAGGCTACTTATTTCTAAACTGTTTTCTGAGTCAGTGTCTGCCAAGATGAAGTTGATGATGCTGATGAACCACTTTATTCTCCAAATTTAATTATTTTCATTCTTTAATATTTTATTTCTACATTTTTATGGATATTTAATGAGTTTAATCTCGCATTATAATGACTTTAATCTCAAGATGTTTTTTTTTACTCTCTCATTTCCAAATCTCAGAATCCAAATGGTTCCATATTCACAATGTTGCCTATTTGAATTTGAATGCTACAGACTATTATTTATTAGGCCTATGTAAACCAGGTTTTGTACTTAACCCGCTTTCCAAAAAACAAAACAAACAAATCTTGGTCTTCTTCACATGAAAAATCATCCTCTTCGCATGAGCAAATATGTGCTTGGCCCGAGCTAAGGCTGAACGGCACGGATTGTACTATAGGTTGTTTTAATTAACCAGTGTATCTAGATTCTATAATGTATCTATATGTTTGGTTGACTGTATTTATTCTGAGAATGAAGAGGCTACAGCGTTTGCAATGCTGTAGGACTATATGAAAGGCGCATTTCTTTCGTACTGCAGATATGGCTAATCAGCATCGTCAACTTCATCTTTGCATAATAATAATAATAATAATAATAAAAGGAAGAATAACCTTGAAACGGGCTGTTGAAGGACAGAAAGAAAAGAAAAAACCCACAAGGTACCGTCATAAAGTTTTTGTTTGGCAAAATTAATATAAGCTATTCTGCGTTTTAAGACAAGTTAAGTTGAAAACCAAAACCAAACCAAAAAGAAACAATGAAAACACAATGTAACATTCACAGAACGTACTGATGGAATGCGCACATGTGAGTGGGGCTAGTGTCATCTAGTGGTGGCTGATGTTCTGTGGCTCAGCTGCGCGTGGATAGCGAGCTGTGTGTGTGTGTGGATTGGGCAAGGCTAAAATGGCGGAACGAAAGTCTCAAAATTCAAATGAATCAAATAGAATCGACTCAGAAGAGACGTGAATTAATGCACGCGCGTCGCCTGATCCACAAATGCACATTTAAATCGCTACATGCACAAATGATGATACTTTAATACAAACTATAACATTTGTATTCACAAATAGGTCTCTACTGAAGAAAATGCTCACTATGAATGGAATTCTTAACTCTGCGACACGGTTTTGACAAGCATTTGTTTTCAGTTGTGTGACGCACATTTGCCAAATGTTTCAAAGCGAGTACGTTAATGAAATGCACTGGGCTTGTCGTGTCGTTGGTGTGTGTGAGCGTCGTGAAAATGCTGTAAAACTGCGAAAATGAAGTTCTCAAAATCCAATGAACAGAACCAAGACGATGCGAACACTAGACGTCAATAATGCCGCGTGTCACCTGATCCCATAGGCCAGAAGCTTTTGCATGAGCAATTTAGTGATAGAGTAATTTGCCCAGAACAGAAAATTTTTATTCGAAAACATGTCTGTATTTGTACAAATCCCTGCACAATCATTTAATCCTGAATTCCACAGACTCAAATTGAAAGGCATTTGTTTGTGGTTAGTAAGATACATGTATAAAATGTATGCAGTGCATGGATAATTGTGCGAGCATCTATTAATCATTTTGAGTCTAATATCATCCCATACACCCTCCCCCTCATTCTCTCGTTGCTTTTGTCCCTCTCTCTCTCAATGATTCATGTGTGTGAATAGACAGGCAAATTTTGCAGCCTGATTTCGTAAAACACAAAATGTCAATGAGTGTGTTTATGACTGAAAAGAAAGTTTGAACCACATAAAAGGAAAGAACCAAAAGAAGCACAAAAGCGTGCCATTCTTCCACTGTCTGTGGACTGATTTTCTCAAAATGTTTACAAACATTTACACATAAAATGTATTTTTGCTTTTAATCAGCATTGCAGGAATTAAATACTGCAATAAACACATATTAATAGTGATATTTGCTATTATATTTTTTTTTATTATAGTCTATTATTATATTAACTAAATTAAATATTTTGAGATTGTTGACATTTTCTGCAGCCTATATTCCATTTAAAAAATAAATAGCATTTTATAATTACTGTTGCGTTAGTTTATAATGTTTATAATAATAACTATAGTTCTAATTATATTAATCTTGCTAATTACATTATATTATATGCACTTAATATTAATGAACTTCATTTTATTATATGAATATTAACGAGCGATTGCATTCAATATATGGAAAACAACCACCACCGAATGATTAAATTTAAAATGATTTCAAACAAAAAAAGTGATACAAAAGAAACTAAAATCAACAAATGAATGTCTCATATTTACTTAAAAATAAAAACAATAGAAAGTAATCCTCCTTTTTTTCTGTTACTAGCTCATTTACCAATTGAAAAAATACACACTGCGGAAGCATAGAATGTAATACATTAGTATCACACTGGCTTGTCCCTTATAAAATACAAACCACACTCTTCTTCTCTCACCTGATCCGTCTCTTCCCCAGTTCACTGCATCTCTATGCTGAGTAATCCAGTTGTGATTGTGTTTTGAGCGCTATCTTCAGTTTCCTCTGTATTTCCTCTAAAAGCTCTCTCTTCCTTTCAGCTGGTTCACTGAGTGAGTTTCTCCCTCATACACTCTTTCTGACTATCTTAGTTTGAGTTGTGACACTTAGTGTTTTGCCTTTAACCCTCTCTCTCTCTCTCTCTCTCTGTCAGATTACTATTAAGGGCATTGACATCACTATGACATCACAGCAGTCTCACAGGGAAATAACACACTGTCCCTGGAGAATGCCCTCCCCACACCCGTCTCTGTGTGTGTATGTGTGTGTGTGTGTGTGTGTGTGTGTGTGTGTGTAAGGAGGGCCCTTGCTTGTAATTAAGCATCCAGCTTAAATTCATGACCTGAGGAAAATTAAAACTGATAGAAGAGAAGAGAAGAGAAGTTGTTGAGTGTGATGTATTTTTAGATCATGATGACGCAAAAGCATTTCAGCACAAACAAAAGGATACTGTGCTCATTTCACCTCATAACACTAACACAGGCATCTGAAATGGTACACACACACACACTCATACATAAGTCGTCCTATCACACTGCTTACATAGATAAATAACTCCAAATATATCTCTAAATCATATCTGTTTTAACATGTCTGAAATCACTTACAATGGTCTATCTGTTCTGCTCAGTGCTGCCGTACTTAAACTATTCCATCCCTTTATTAACATTACAGTTTTAACCATTCATTATTAGTTACTTTAATTCAAACTTCACAAACACACAAACAAACATTAGACCATACACCCTGGGAAATAGAATTCTCTATTTACTGAAGAAGAAAAAAAAGATGGTTTTCATAAGTATATTGTTTTGTTTGCAGTAAAATAATGTAAACATCCATAAAATATTACACATATTTAATGTTATTATTTTAAATATAAAATAATATAAATTTATATACTTTATACTTAAACATTGTTATTAATCTTATATAAATTAGGGTAGACAAGTACTATATTTATATTTATATAAAAACTATTTCTTACCTAAATTTAGCATTTTTATTTTAGATTTAAACAGTTTGCCCATAGGGTAAGACACATCTAAAATAATAAAAAATATCTTAAATACTTGCTGAAAACTAATTTTAATATATCAAGGATGTTCAGATATTCTACTGGATAACAGCAGCAAATATTAAGTCGATGATTTTGCATTGTTCAGTGCACAGTCTTCATATTAAATGTTCCAGGCCCAGGGTATTGTAGTACATTTATTATTATAGTTATTAAGGGTATTTATTCAAAGCTCCCATTCAAAATGGACTTTCCTGTCAATAGTGAGTCAGCTGACATGCTGAAGATTTTCAACTCTAGTTTGTCAACATCACATCACAACTAATTTAACCAGTTTTTTCTCAGTTCCTGCAAAGTCTGGAACTGCAGCACATAGAAAAACAAGTCTAACAAGTTTCGCACAATGCAATGTGGGTTCAGTGTCCTTCTATGAGCAGAGCCCAGTGTCAGCAAACACAGCTCATAACCACATTTGTTTTTGTGTTTCTACATCTGTAAAAAACAGCGTTTATAAATACTGAAAAATACATTTAACCTTTTCCTGCCTGACTTCAGAAACAGAAGAAGGATTTTCTACTAGAAAAGTGTCTTACCCTGAACGAGCACCTGTTCAGCGGTGAGCAGTAGCTGTTGGCCGGGGTCTCCAGGCTGGGCACCGTACTGCAGGATAGTGGCCCCAGGCTGCGGTGTGGCAGGGCTGGGAAGAGTCAGAGCCTGAACCCCCTGCAGGGCCTCTCCTCCGGGGCCGGCCAGCTGTATCGCTCCACCCTGAGTGATTGCAACTGCACAGACACAAAACAATGAGACAGTTAGTCTTGAATCTGCGCAAACACCTGTTATAACACATGATAAAGGGTTGGGAAACATTTGTGCAATATCTATGTAATGTATTGCTCATTCGTAAGAATGGGCCAGTGAACAACAAAACCCTTCATTTTAAGGGTAATTACTTGAGTTCATACTTAACTTCATGCCGCGTATAGACATAATAGTTTGTGAGTAATGAGCTCAGACGTACTGTATTGCCCTGAGCTGGTCTGGTAGATTGACGATGGTACCGTCACTGTAGCAAAACTGGAGGTGACCGGGGCTTCTTCATCCACTCTCTCCTCTTCCTCGATCTTAGGCACAGCACGCACATCTGATGACAACTCATTAAGAATCTTCCTGAGAATACATATGTATGTACATATGTGGGCTTGGAGTGTTTTGTTGAATGATGTCAGGTCATGAGGTCATGTTAACTAAAACTAATAAAACTTACCATTTTCAATAAGTAAAACAAAGCTAAAATGAAATAAAATATAAATATAACTTTAAAAATTTAAACAAATTTAGGAAAATGTGTCAAGGCAACTAGATGAAATAAGTTACTAAAATTACTAAAATAAAAATATTTAGAAATAATGCAAAAAAACATAAAATTAAAATGAGACCTGAAAACTAAATAAAAGGTCATTCAAAACACTAATAAATACTAAAGTTGTTCATAAATAATGCTAAAAATGTTGCTCAAGAATTGATCTCACCTGTAAGATGGTCGTCTGGACAGAATCTCTCTTCTCTTCTGAGGATCTGATGGTGTTGTACCCGATCTACCAGTATCAACAGCTACCTGAAAACATCCAAACCCACATATATGCATGCCTTAAAGGAACACTCCACTATTTTTGAAAATAGGCTAATTTTCCAACTCCCCTAGAGTTAAACAGTTGAGTTTTACCGTTTTCGAATAAGCATAGATCTTAGCATAGATCATTGAATCTGATTAGACCGTTAGCATCTTGCTAAAAAATGACCAGAGTTTCAATATTTTTCCTATTTAAAACTTGACTCTTCTGTAGTTACATCGTGTACTAAGACCGACGGAAAAGGAAAAGTTGCGATTTTCTAGGCCGATATGGCTAGGAACTATACTCTCATTTCAGCGTAATAATCAAGGAACTTTGCAGCCGTACCATGGGCAATGATATTACGCAGTGCCTGAAAATAAGCTTATTGGAAGTTACCTAGCTGGGAACTATTTTCAGGCGCTGCATATACTTGTGCATCTGCACCATGTGCGGGCAGCAAAGTTCCTTGATTATTCCTTGATGATTGTGGAATGAGAGTATAGCTCCTAGCCTATCGGCCTAGAAAATCGCACCTTTTCATTTTTCGTCTGTCTTAGTACACGATGTAACTACAGAAGTGTCAAGTTTGAACTCTTTGGTCATTTTTGAGCGAGATGCTAACGGTCTAATCAGATTCAATGATCTCTGCTAAGCTAAGCTAAAAGTGCTACCGCCAGACCCGGAGATCGGCTGAATGGATTCGAAAACGGTAAAACTCAACTGTTTAACTCTAGGGGAGTTGGAAAATGAGCCAATTTTCAAAAATAGTGGAGTGTTCCTTTAATGCCAACTGAGCCTTTAAAAGATTTAAAAAGCATTTGTGGAGGGGAAAATGATCAGTGAATAGCTATTTCTGCAAAGTTTTCACTGTACAGGATATTCTTCGAAAACAAAGGATATTCTATACAGGACATTCTTTTAAAATATATATTTTGTGAGGTATTGATGACAAAAAAGTCATACAAGTTTGAAATGACATGATGATGAGTAAATAATGGCAAAATTGTAATTTTTGGGTGTACTATCCCTTTAAAAACCACTGTATACATAAAAAAAACTGATTACACAATTACACGACAATTGTGCCAGTGACCATGAGTCTTCTATCTCCTCCTGAGCAGATTTGTTTTGTCTGACGTGGGCTGTGTGTGTGTGTGTGTGTGTGGTGTGGTGTGTGTGCGTATGACCGACCAAGATCGATGAATAACTCTCACATTACTCAAATCTCATTACTGCGTCGTACAGCTACTCTCACTCTTCTTGTTACTGTGTCAATCTGCTTCTCCTTCATCCCATTGATTCCGGGATGAGTAAACGTGCCCTGTGATTGGCTATAACTCAACGGCTGTGATTGGTCAGTCTCTCCAGGTGAAGGAACAGGTAAATGAATAACAGGATTTGTGCTTCAATGGTTCACAGATCAGCACACATTTCAGTTTTATAAGAGTGGACTTTATAAATGGTAACTTTTACTAAGGTTTATATTTAGACATCCTGTAAAAATGTATTAAATATATATTAAAAAACCCTGCACGTGTGTACCTGAACAGTTTGTATCTGAGGTGACTGGATAACAGAGGGCTGTGTGGTCTGAATGACTCCATGCACCTGCAGTGTCTGTCCATCAGGTAATGACACCACAGACACACCCTCATTCATCTGAGAGAGACAGAGACAAACACTCTTTAGCCCAGTGTTCTTATTGTTAACTAAATCTATTCAAAATTAATTTTCAAAATGAATTGAAATAAAGCTGACATAAAATAAAACATAAATATTAGATGAAAAACTTCAATTTAAACAAACGTTATAAATCTTGCGTTGGCAACCAGAATGGTTATAGTTAATGAAAATTAAATAAAATAAAATGGTTAAAAAAAACAAATTCTTGAAAAAAAAATAAACGCTAAAATAATTTTAATTCAGTTCATTGCCAAGGAAACATTCTAACTTGACAACAAGTTTACCTTGAGATACTATAGTAATTAAAAAAATTGATTTAAGAAAATAAAAACAACATAAATATATATATAAAAATAAAAAATGACTAAAAATGACAATAAAACAAAAAAATTACTTGTTTTAACTAAAACACAAATGATTAGAAAAATAAAAACTATATTAGTATATTTGAATACACTGTTGGCAACTTAAATAAGATACATTTAAGTAGAAGTCCTAAAATTACTAAAACTGCAATAAAAATAAATTAAAGCAAAATCAAAATATAAAAATAGCAAAAGCACATAAAAAATGCACCTAATAATTCAAACTAAAATCAAAAAACAGCATCATTACTATTAAATATAAATTATTATTAAACATAAAAATAAAAACGAATTCAAATGATTAATTAATACTTTAATGGTATAAAAATAATACTAAAATAAAACTTATTGTTTAACAACATCCTTTGACATGAAAAACTAAATCACATTTTGCACAGTTTGGTTTAAAAACTCTTTTTAACATTTCATCTGTAAATATTGCAGTCTGAAACCACACATCAATTACCATGTTTTTTGGACAGAGTATCATACTATGTTTTTATGGTAATACTATGTTATTACCATGTTATGGTAATTACCATGCATTACCATGTTAAGTAACCTGAAGATCCACATAAATCCTATGGTATATGAATGCAATTATCAAACCATCTCATGGCAATAATTGAAACCAAGCATCACCATGGTATCTCCACACTTTTTTTGCTAAGCACTGGAATTTGTAATAGTGTCTGTAAATAAGATTTTGAAACATTTTCCTGAGTTTATTCAAACATCAGTGCATTTGTGTTTCAGTGTGGCGTGATTTGTGCAACAGGTGTCATATCTGTGTAAGGCTTGTACCTGTGTGTGTGAGTGAGTCAGAGTCTTACTGTACCTCACTTGTTACTTTCTCAGTTGCACTGGCTTCCTGTTGCGCGACGGTTGCCGTTTCCATGGCGATCGGCCTAGCAGCAGAGCAGAGAGGAAATGCACAGTCAGCGCTCTGTAGACTAGTGATGGGAAGTTCGGATCATTTTACCGACTCGGACCTTTGAGTCACGTTCAGCAAAATGAACGAATCTTTTTTTCGAGTCATTTCGTTCATTTTAGCTAAATATAATTAAAATGTTACGTGTTACTTCCCTAATACGTCTACTACTTACGCAAACGTTGATCACACTACAAACAATACAAAACTGCAATAAGAAACAGAAAAGATGAATTCATTGTTTACCTGGGTCTTCAGTCTATGATTAGCTCGCCTCACCTCTTATCTGACGAGTCTTCGGGTTTGGGCTTATGGGGCTGTCACGTGATGAACGAACGACTCGGAAAAACCCGAAGACTCGAACCAGGTGAACTACTTGACTAATTCCAGTACAGAACCTATAGGATGTTGCGCATGCGCGACTGAACGAATCACTCCCCGAGACGACTCGTTCTTCCCGAGTCACATTAAAGATTCGTTCAAAATGAACGACCCAACACTACTGTACGTCACGAGATTTTAAACGGCCTACTGCATCCATCATTTTAACCCAATGTTTGCCAATCTAGTAGTTCAAAATGTGATGAAAAAAAACTATTCTACATTTGTGAGTGTTCGTGTTGAAATGTTCATGCATTTGTGAAACATGTGAAGCAGCTGCTTGTTTTGCACAGTGGGGTTTTTCATCTGCTGACAGTGTAAAATGGACGTTTTACCCTCAGCTCATGTTATTAGATGAAATATCAGCTTTTCCTAATCTTATGAAAAATGAACAATGCATGACAAATTTATGGTAAAACAGAGGATCAAAGCTTTAATAACGTTTACTATTTGGGTTTGAGTAGGTAAGAGAACCTATCAAAATAAGTTAACTTAATATCTATTATAATTCTGGTGGTTTATGATTAAAAATGGACTGAAAACAAAAAACACTGAGCGAGCATAACGGCCGCGTGCACTTCCTCATTCTGTCTAAACGATTCCAGAGCACAAACTCTCAGTTCTTCTCAGTTAGTCGAGATAAGCAGACTCATACAATTTACGAGGAAACATGTTTTACTCCATTGCTTTAGTATGCGGAGATTATTCCATCTAGTGTTGAGTTAAGGGTGTTCGCTTAACTTCTGTTTCCTCGCTGGATTGACAGAACAAACGCGCGCAAGCTTTGAACAGCTCGCGCTTATGTAACAGCAAACGGTGGCACGAGGATATTACATGCATTACTGCAACATTCATGGGTTTACAAATAAATACAGAACAGTGGTAAAGCAACTCGCAACAAAGTGTTATGTTCTACTGTATTTATTTGCATAGTCCTACACCAAGCTGCGTCATTCTCCACAACCTCAATGAAGTTTTAATATCTCCAGCTCTACATTTAACTTGACCTTTTTGCTTTGTGACTCAGATTATATTTCAGAGTAAATCAGATTATTAATGTAAACGCTCAGAGTATGAAATCTGCGCGCTTTTCGTTATTCGCAGGTTTATTTTCTTGTCAACAGTAGTTTAGCGCTGGTTACACCAGGAACCGCGTCCTAGACAGCTTCGCCTCGCTGCACATGTTATATTGAGAAACTAATTTAACAGCAGCTACATGTTCGTCTTCCTGCGCTCATCTCCAGATCCTCTCTGGCGGCAGATCGACATGCCAGCAATAACTTACCCGACTTTTACGTAGAGTCTCGTCACTCGTTACGGGTGCAGAGGAAGCCCGACTCGCTGCACACGTAGAGCCCACGTCAGCTCTGATGATGCGTCTGGGAAATGTGGACTTTGCAGCCGGGGGCCCCAACAACACACACACACACACACACACACACACACACACACACACACACACAATCACAGAGTGGGCGGAGCCGAGGGGCCGCTGTCACTCACCAAATGCCCTAAACGGTCAATTTGATCAGAGACTTGATTTCCGTAATGCATTAATGCCTTTGAGGCTTCAATTTCATGATACTAGTTAATCGAACTTAATAGTAAACAAATTGTTTCAGACTTATCAGACTTACCACAAAGATTTATAGAAACAACTTTATACTCTAAAAAATAAATAATAAAATCATCTGCCATTTATTAAAAAGAAGCTTAAATGTAAATCAAATATAAATACAGAAGTTTGATAATATAGCGCCATCTTGCGATAGAAGAATATAATTGTTTCTCGTTGTCACAAGGTAAATACAATGTGTAGATAGAGAGATAGATAGTAGATATATTGACAGACAGAAGACCGCCAGACAAAGGGATAGATAGATAGATAGATAGACAGAAAAATAGATAGATAGATAGACAGATAGACAGACAGACAGACAGACAGACAGACAGACAGACAGACAGACAGACAGATAGATAGTAGACAGATAGACAGATAAGAAAAGGATCAATAGGACAGGCCGAACAGACGATACACACACACACACACACACAGAGAAGACAGAAGCAGAAGAAAGAAGACAGGACGACAGACAGACAGACAGAAATAGACACACAGACAGCCAGACAGACAGACAGACAGAAAGATAGACAGAAAGACAGACAGACAGAAAGACAGACAGACAGATAGATAGATAGATAGACAGACAGACAGAAAGACAGGGGACAGACGACAGACAGGAAGACAGACAGACAGACAGACAGACAGAAAGATAGACAGACAGACAACAGACAGATAGATAATAGATAGATAGATAGATAGTAGATAGACAGATAGATAGACAGACAGACAGACAGACAGACAGAAAGAAAGATAGAAGATAGAAGACAGGACGACCGACAGAAAGATGATGGACAGAAGATCAGAAAGATTAGACAGACAGGACAGAAAGTAGACAGGAAGGGACAGGACAGACGACAGATAGATAGATGATAGATGACGATAGATAAGATAGATAGAGGAGACAGACAGACAGACCGACAGACAGACGGACGGACGGACAGCTTTAATAACCGGACAGACAGGAAAGACAGACAGACAGAAAAGATAGATAGATAGATAGACAGACAGCATCAGACAGAAAGATAGATGGACAGACAGACAGAAAGATAGACAGAAAGACAGACAGAAAGATAGACAGATAGATAGATAGATAAGATAGATAGATAGATAGAAATAGATAGATAGGAGATAAGAAGGATAATAGACCGACAGACAGACAGACAGGACAGATAGATGGTCGATAGATAGATAGATAGACAGACAGAAAAGATAACTGGACAGACAGACAGACACACACAACACAAAGACAGACGAAAGACAGACAGACAGGGACCAGGACAGGAAGATAGATAGATGATAGATGATAGATAGATAGATTGATAGAAATAGTCAGATAGATAGATAATAGAAAGATAGATAGATAGATAGAAAAAAAGATAGATAGACAGACAGACAGACAGACAAGGACAGACACACACCACACACACAACACACACACACCACACAGGACAGAACAGACAGGGAAGATAGATAGAAGGACAGACCGAAAGATAGACGGACAGACAGACAGACATAAAGATAGATAGATAGATAGATCGATAGATAGACAGACAGACAGACCGACAGACAGATAGACAGACAGACAGACATATAGTATAGATAGATAGATAGATAGATGTATATCATAGATAGACAGAGATTAAGAAGGATAATAGACAGACAGGACAGACAGACAAACAAACACCACACACACACACACACACGACAGACACACACACACACACCACAACACGACAGACAGACAGACAGGACAGACAGGATAGATAGACAGAGACTGACTGAATGACTGATGACTGACTGACTGACGATATTGATTGATTGATTGACTTTGATGACGGACGGACGGCGGACGGACGGCCGGAAGGAAGGACGGACAGGACAGACAGACAGGGACAGACGGACAGAACAGACAGAAGACTGATGATGATTGATGATTGAGTGATTTGATTGATTGATCAGCCGGACAAGACAGACAGACAGACAGACAGAACAGAACAGAACAGATAATAGAGAGACAGGACAGACAGACATGACAGACAGACAGATAGATAGATAGATAGATAGACAGACAGAGAGACAGACAGACAGACAGACAGACAGACAGAAAGATAGACAGAAAGGAAGCGGGCAGACAGACAGACAGACAGACAGACAGATAGATAGATAGATAGATAGATAGATAGATAGATAGATAGATAGATAGATAGAATGATAGATAGATAGACAGACAGACCGACAGACAGACAGAAAGACAGGAGGCAGGCAGGCAGGCAGGCGGACAGGACACCCCCGCCCCCCCCCCCCCCCCCCCTGGCAGGCAGGAAGGAAAGATCGATAGATAGATAGATAGATAGAGAGATTGATAGATAGATGCTAGATAGATAGATAGATAGATAGATAGGTAGATAGAATGTTATGTGATCAACTATTTGAGTTAAGTTTGAGACAGAGTTTTAGTTGTTTGTTGTTAGCAACTGGTACTTCGGGGTCACAATGTCACATGTTGTGCAAATAACTCACGAGTCAGTGTTGATTGCATTTGTTGGAAACTATTTGCAAGATTTACACTTACACTGGAAACCACACTAGCAACTCCTTACAAGTGAGAAACAGTCACAGGAGGAGACCATTGACTTTGTCAGCGAAAAGCAGATGCTCATCCATAAATGATGAGTCACTGTAGACTCCACCACTGGGATTCAGCCCACTGTTTGGGCTGATACATCAAACATGCTTATGAGAAGAAAAAAATTGCACTACCTACAGCTTTGAAAAAAAGACTAAACTTCATGGCTCTAAACATGCAGACAGGGACTCACAGCACTGACCCTGTGTCTGAAGACTCACTAACTGTGGCATGAAAGTTGGTAGAAGAATTCTCTACTAGAGTTTTCAGTAATGGATCTCCAGCATCTGGTCATTGTGCCTTACATAGATCAAAGCATACGTAATCCTACAGCTGTTCCACTAAAGCTTCACTCAACTGGGTGTGTAGAACTAATCTGTATCAGGCCCTGGGTGTATGTGTGCAGTTTCACTGCCCAATGCCACCTGCCCAGTATTTCTATTTTAGTACAGCTCTGCCCTACAAGCAGAAAGTTAAATGTGACACACACAAACTCATACATATATGCATAATTGTCCATATGTTTGGAAACCAATGCCAACATACTAAATCATTCACACACTGACCTACGGAGGAAAGAAAGAAAGAAACAGACAAATAGTTTTTAAATGCAATTTAAAATGTGCATTTAATATTATGTATGCATGTATTTTACTAGATTTTTTAAATAAAAAAATTATTTACTAACTCATTGTTTTATTTAACTAAATTTAAAATAATTAATTTTAAGTTTTAAATATGTTTTAATTTTAATTTTTACATTTTAAATATGGATATTCATTTATACATGATTTATTTCCATTTTTATGTTTATTATTAAACTAATATCTTATTTCCTCAATTTATTTTAAAATGTCACTTCTTTATTTGAAAGATTTCATTCATTCAGGCATTCATTCATTCGTTGTTTGATTGGTTGGTTTCAGTCTTTCAAGGTCAAGTCTAAGTCAGGTCAAGTCAAGTCACAATATTTGGAGAACATACTTCCCTGTTCAGACACAAGGTTTTAATTTGGAGTCTAAGTCAGTTTTGTTATTTGTGATTGAGATTCCATTTCTGCATCTCATAAATGTGATGAACCTTTACCCCATACACTAACCAAAACCTCACAGAATCAGAATCAAAATCAGAAAAAGCTTTATTGCCAGGTATGTAGTATGCAACCCAGGTATGTTAAATTAGTTTGACTTTAAGATCACACAAGTACAGCTAAACTTGTACACACGCACGCACACGCCTTGCGCCAGTGCCGTTTGCCCTCGCCAGAGGACGCAAGAAGCCCGTTTTCGTTGCTCCTGAACCGACTGATCACCGCGCGGTTCCCGTACACAGATCCCAAACACTAAACAGGTGGTCATACACCGCCACACAGCGCCCGCCGCGATGAAACGGAACGGGTACCGATCGTAACTTACACTGAGCCGCCAAGGTGCTGAACCAAAGATTATTAATGATCTGGACACCAGAGCACGGGGGCCTTTGATCCAGAGTTTCCCTTGGAGTCGGGAAGGTCTAAGGAGAGTTGGAGCTATGAAAGTGACGGTGTGTTTTGGAAGAACTCGGGTCGTGGTTCCGTGCGGAGATGGCAACATTAAAGTGCACTCGCTCGTCCAGCAGGCCGCGATGCGGTACCGGAGAGCGATCGCCAAGGTGAGATGCTGTTTCTCTGTATCATCTGATTGTGCTCTGGAAACATAGTAGCGCCGGTGAGGGCTGCAAATATGGCGGTGTCGAGACGGAGTAAGTGAGCGGGGGAAGGGATTGGGACAGTCCGGACACTTTAACTCCCGGAAAGAATGGCTTTATTCCCAAGGAAATCAAGCGTTTTGTGTTTTTATCCTCTTCTAGTGTGCTGGACCTTCCTCTTTGTTCTTTATGTCCACGGCAGACTGCTGGAAGCCTGTGAGAAATGGGGCAAATGAAGTAATATAAGAGAGAGCGAAGTTTACTCCACGTTTGAAACGTTATTACTCTACTTTGGGACCCGTTAGAAATGACAGCATTTACTAGAGTGCAATATCACGTACATTGACTTTTTGTTTACATGGCAGGTTGCTGCAAGTGAAGCATCCTTACGCTTTTTGTGATGAAAATATGTCTTGAACGTGTACGCGAGCCCTGCGCTTTGTTTAAGTGAGCTGATGAGAGCTGCTGCTGCTAGGCTAACAGTGATAATTGATATGTCCTCTACTCGTTTGGCACGTTTAAACCGTGCATTTTCTACACTTCTACAGAACGACGCGACAAAACCGGGACGCTCTCTTTCCGGAATCAACAAAGTTCCGGGCGTTCAGCTGCGTTGATTAGTTTCGTCGCGTCGCTAGCAGTGCATATGGGGCTCTAGAAGTGCACTTGCTACTTTTTTGCTAATTTAAAAACGTTTTACTCATAAAAAATTAAGGACTTAAAGAACTATTATTACAACACTCTAGAAATGTCAGTCTTTTAGAAAACGCTGTTTTATATTCTACATACAGCGGGTCGAATTTTCATGGGCGCTGCCATGCAAGTTAAGCGCAAACTCCGCCCCACTGCCAATTCTAGAGATTTCATTGGTTTTAGCATTGTTGAAGGCATACACAATCTTAAAACAAATATGAATGCCTAACCTTAACCATAACATTAGTATAGCATTGGTAGCATAGATAGCATTAAAGGGGTCATATGATGCGATTTAAATTTTTCCTTTCTCTTTTGAGTGGTTTACAGCTCTTGTTGCACAAGAAATCTGTAAAGTTGCAAACACTAGAGTCTCAAAACCAAAGAGATATTCTTTATGAAAGTTAAGAGTTAACCACGCCTACCTAAAACGGCTCGTTCTAACACGCCCCCACATATCTACCTCACTACGTGGGAAGATTTGCATAACACCGCCCAAATGTGCACGCAAAGAAAGAAGGCGTAACTTTTATTCTCACTGTAGTATTGTTGCCGCTGCCACCATTTTGTGAAGACTCTGTGTGCTTCGTTGTGAAAGCGAAACTACTTTGTTTGGTCTTCCAAAAGAGGATATATGCTTGCCTGGAGCTGATCCGTGATGGTCGCCGAGGAAATACATCAACTTTCACCGTGGACGAAGCGAAGTCCAGCAGCCCAACACCTCAGCTCACTCTTGCCTGGTCTCAGCTCACGCTAAGCCGGGGCTTTTGATCACGCTAGGCCGCTGGTTTTTCGTGCCACTGATGATTCAAACGCGCGTTTGGGGCAGTAGAGTAGCACTTGTTGTTTGTCATTTCTCTGATCACAAATGCAGACAGAGTTTTATGTTTATGCGGCACGTTGCAATGCAACGCAACGCGTAAAAAGACAGTATAAGTCATTATAATCAGTAATTATGTCCCCACTGGATGCAACAAATGCTTAGTTTATAATGGGTTTGAATGTTTTTGTCTCGTCGCTCCGGCCGGGACACGGCATCAACAGTATGTGAGGGGCGTAACATTTCCGTCTCACGCTTGAGGTATTCGGCCAATCACAAAGCACTGGATAGCTGGCCAATCACAGCACACCTCGCTTTTTCAGACCGATGAGCTTTGTAAAAATCGACGCATTTCAAAAAGGCGGCGCATAGAGGAGAAACAATAATGTACAGTTTGTGGAAAATAATGTGTTTTTTAACTTTAAACCGCATAAACACATTTCATTACACCAAATACACAAAATAATGTTTTTTTTAGCAGCATCATATGACCCCTTTAAGGGCCATTCATGCTATAACCATTAAGTTTTAATAATCATTCTAATTCTATGAGATTATGGAAATCACAGCTATAACGATAACAACACAGAGGAATGATATAGTAGGAATCACTTTCAGAATGTTTTTATTTCCCAGCTGAAAAACATTGACAGCCAATCAGAATCCACATTTAAAGAGCTAAAGCAAACAGAACATAATTGTACATTGAGCTATTATTGTTATAGTTAATGTTCTTTTTGTGAGTAGGCCTTTACCATTTTTCTAAACTAAATCTAAGATGATGGGTCATTTATGAATCATTCATTGGTGTCACGTGACAAATGAACGGAAAGCCTCAGGTGAACTAATCATTTGTGTTTCTCCTGATTTATGTTTTGCTGCCTATATAGTTTATAGTTTCTTAATTTGAAATACGATCAAATGAAAAGTTTGAATGTGTGCAGGGAATTTAGTAATTGAAAATATTTTTACATTTTAACACCCGGCCTAAATCACTTCTAAATGACTTGAATTATGATTCATTTATTTTGAATCTCATAGAGTCGCTATCTTCTGATTTTCCCACCACAAATCCATGAAGTCTGAACTTTTCATTGACAGGTTATATTATATTAACAATAATAATACTTTTACAAAGCAAAAACTGATACACAGGTTTGATAAACAGGTTGGTTCAGGTTCTGAACATAAACCTGTCCAAGCTGTGTCCCAGCATGAATCACCAACTCGCAAACAGTAATTGCGATTGCATCCAGTAATGTCCGTAGGTATATGTAGTATGAGATGAACAATTTTTTTAGATGTTAATAGCTTGGGCTGCTGTTTTGACCACCATTTGCACCAACAGATCTCCCAGAATACCTCAAAGTCTGGTTTGCACCGGGGAGAAATCTGCATTCAGGATCAGCACTTAGACTAATAGCGTTCAATACGCTGCTTTTTACAGTTAAATTATCCGAGATTTTAGCTCAATATATGAGTTAAGAGAGCAGGGGTGAGGGAGACAAAAGCATGTTTGTTCACGTGAATAAATAATTTTCTCTTTTAGTAGCATATGAGCAGAATTGTTTATATGTTTTCAGTGCTGGCCACCTGTGAGCTTGTGTGTGTGTAGTCGATGATTTATTGTTAAATGGAAGTTGTTGTTGCTGTGTTTGCTCTTAAACAGAACATCTGTTAGTGTATATGTTTATGATGACAGCTGTTATTATGATGATGTAGAGTTTTATCATGATGATATAGCGTTTCATTGTGATGGAGCAGTTATTATAATCATAATCATATGGAGTGTTATTGTAATGGCAAATCTGATTTTATGATGAAGTTAAGGATGACCTAATGTAAGATTTGGCCAGTTTTGGGTCAGCTGACCCGACCATTAATTGTAATCTTATCATGTTAAAGTATGCGCGGTCAGTAGGCTACAGAAGCACCAACTGTGCATGCGCAGGCTGTGTGAAGAAGTCCGTCGCTACCCGCACTTCTACAATCTGTCAACATAACAATATAAAGACAGTAGGGCTGTGCAATTAATCGCATGCGATTGTCATGCGCACCTCGTCAGTAAGCCGGTTCCGTGATTGGGTAGTAAATCGCCATCACCTGCTTTCAGACGGAGCAGCATTTACTACACAGATCCGTAGTTCACTGACAAGCTAAGCAATATCGCGTTCATAATCGAATGCGATTCATCTGCGATTATGAACGCGATATTGCCTAATTGTCAATGAACTACGGCTCTGTGTAGTAAATGCTGCTCCGTCTGAAAGCAGGTGATGGAGATTTACTACTAATCACGGAACCGGCTTTACTGACTAGATGTGCATGACAATAGCATGCGATTAATTGCACAGCCCTAAAAGACAGCCAGATGTGCAATAACTCCAGGCAATTGTTTGTTCACATGTTTGTTTACTGTTGAAGCCGATCTACTGTGCATATATGGAACACGTCCGGATTGCGCACGCGGAAACTATAACACAGACTTTGCATTTGCTAATGTTGTACATGTGTTGTCATGCTTTACAAATGTAGGCTACATTTTAGTTTTCTATGTATTGAATATTTATTGCAAATGTTGCAAATTTTGTTAACTTAAATGTCACCAAGGATAAATTTATCTAACTGGCTGTGGAAGAGGTTTTGCCAAAATAACAAACATTTGTGAAAATATCAGAAGCATCAGTTAGAATGGTTTGAAAATTATAAATCACTATATGTTTCCAGCAAAAATGTGTTTAATTTACGTCTGTAATGACTGAGTTTACATAATTTAATTTTCAGATGTTATAGCTAAAACTAATAAAATTGGTCATTATTTAATTGTTTCTATAAAATAGTTTCTAGTATTGTTTATTTATAATAGCAAATTATTAATAACAGATAAATTATAAATCGTATATAACTTATAAATTACTTTTTATTTTTGCGACATTTATATGAAAATCATATATATTAATAACAATTAAGTAAAAAATATAAATATATTTTTACATGATACAAAAAATTATGGGGTTGGATAAACTGCATGGAAAACAGAAAAAAAAAAGGATTGGATTACTTGTAAATTATTATGATATTTTGATCAGTTGTTTGGACTCTCATTCTGACGGCACCCATTCACTACAGAGGATCCACTGGTGAGCAAGTGATGTAATGATATTGAGCCCTGCTTGTGAATTTTGGAGCTTTATTATAATAATAGCTAATATTATGCTTATTTGGAGTGCTGTTATTGTGAGGATAAGTCAGTATGATGATTTGGTGTGTGTAGAGTGTTGTTGAGATGATTTAGCTGGTATTGTGATGGTGTGGAGTGTAGTTGAGAGAATGTTGCTGTTTTGACGTTGCTTTATTACAAGGAAGTGGAGTGTTGTTGTGATGTAGCTGATATGCTGATGTCCATTTGTAGTTTATATCGCAGGAATCGTGTGAATAATAAAATACAGTGGGTGTCAGAGAGAGAGAGAGAAAGACAGGCAGTGAAACAAGGATGGTGTTTGTGAATGTGTCCTTGGTTCTGTTACATTGTCACACGTTCCATTTGCTTTTCTCTTTCCCCCAAATACCTCTGCTACTCTTTAACTACATTCAACTCGCTTTTTTCTTTCTGCTCACATTGCTTTTATTCTCTTTCTAGGTTCTAGTCTTTCAGCTGCTCAGACTGTAGCTACTCTTTAGACCAAACACACAAATAGAGGTGTTCTGTGTGAGAATGTGAGGTTCGCATTTAGGGCTGATCTGTTGTCTGTAAGTTTTGTACTTTAAAAGAATATTTGAATGACAATTTACTGAAAATGTATTCACCCTCAGGCCATCCAAGCTGTAGATGAGCTTGTTTCTTCATTGGAACAGATTTGGAGAGTTTTTTTTAGCATTACTACTCTGCAGTGAATGGGTGCCATCAGAATGAGAGTCCAAACATCTGATAAATGCATCACAAGAAGAAGAATCCACAAGTAATCCACACAACTTCAGTCCATCAATTAACATTTTGTGACAAGAAAAGCTGCATGTTTGTAAGGTGTTTTAACATCAAATTGTCACTCCTGGACAAAATGAACAGTGTCCCATAATATTGCTTTCTCCGGTGCATTTAGTGTGATCTTGCATGTGGAAAAAGCTGATCATCCCAGCTGATCACTCCTGGTTTGTTGCAGGGGGATAGCAGGTTTTCAGATGCATGTGTTCATATAAAACTGGATTCTGACTGTCTCTTTTGTATTCTAGTGCCTGTTTTTTGTAATATTTCAGACATATCTATTTTGTTTACATGCATTTTTATGCTAAAATCAGAGAAATGCGTTAATAGTAAGACAGAAATTGATTTATTGCTGAATATGGGACTTGTTAAGCATGCAAAGGCAGATGGAAGTGATGCATGTTTCCCCTCAGTCTGTGGTTCATGCATAAGTGAGTTCAGGTCAGAGTGGCAAAAGTCTATAGATTGTTGTAATTCCTGCCGAGTGTGTTTTTACTTTGATCAGAGGACTTTATAAGCTCCAAATGAACTTGATTCTCACTCGTCACTGAGGGTGTCTGCATCTGTAATCTCTCAGCGATGTGATTGAGTAGATGGAGGGCTCAGCTGTTACACTGACACAGAACAAGAGTTACACAAGCTGCTGAAATGTTTCAAAAGCAGAAGCCTAAAAATGAGGGACTGTGTCCGATATACAGTAGTCAACATTTGAAGTGGATCAAATAAGTTCATCAAAGTTGTCCTAAGACAAGAACGGGTATTGTTTTGGTTTTAGGACATCTTTGATGAAAGGTTTTGATCCACTTCAAATTAGGGCTGTCAAAAAAAATCTAATTTCGAATATTCGTCGAATTAAAAAAAATAATCGCTGGATTTTAGAAAAAAAATTAAGTATTTCACACTGGCCTAAACAATTAGAAAGTTCATTTCTCATTTGAAAATTTTGAAAATAGCTATATTTAAATCCATATGAAAGTTACTGAAGCACTGCTATATATATTCACCATGCTCAGCCAATTTAGTGTTGTACAGTACAAAGAATGGCAGCCACTTTAAAAAAATGAACTCTGTCTGTATGTCTCTTTAATTGGTGTAGCTCTATAACAACTCACGAGGCATCATTATCATGGGATTCTAGGTAATTCCCAATCCTGACTAGGCACTGTGCTCCAGGCCACCAGAGGTTTTGTTTTACTATAAAGCTTTTATTGTATATATAGTTATTGCTGTATAAAGAAATACAGAAACTTTTAGCGTAAGTATAACCTGTAAATGTGGTTTGGAAACATCTGTCAGTTTGAATGTTGTGTATGTAATGACTGTATGCAGTGTTTTGTGGCATAGGCAATCTTGAGTTTTGCTGCTTCGCTTTTTTTTTTATTGGTGGTCCCCATAACTGAAATCTAGATTTGCCCACAGGGAATGAAGCTGTTGGTGTACTAGAGGATGTTTTGGAAAACAGTGTTAGTAAGTTCCCTGCAGAGACCCACAGCCTCTTGCTGAACTTTTCATTGGAGAAACTCTTAGAAAACTCAATTCAGTCTCATTGGAAAAAAGCGCTTGTGGCAAAACTCTCTGTGAAATATTACATTGCATCTTGTGCATTTCGCAACATTTTCACCGTAAAATATTCAGTGAGTGGTGCTAAAAGTGTGTTCAGTTTTATCTGAACCTGATGAACATCCCAGAATGATTATTATTAATGTACAACAACCAGCATTCTATTAAGCTGGTTGTTGTACATTTTGCGCCAGTCCAGACATTAAATATCTGGGTGAGTGGCACTAAAAGGTTATTGCTCTATTGCACTTGAAAACAATGTACCATATTCATTAAACTGTACCCTAAACCTAACTGATAATGTTATTAAAAGCAAATGTGAAATAGAAATGCATTTGCTGAGCATGAAGCAACCATGCCATCTCAGCTTGCTTCAAGTCTTTGAGCTCTTTGAATGTGACTCGTGTTTTCCTAGGACTCCTACCGAGTGCTCTGCATCGCAATTGCAATGCTGTACCAGGTGAGCTACCAAGCAAGTTTTCTACGTCACAAAAGCCATACATATGGAACTGTTTATGTATTGCAAACATCAAACTGCATTAGTTTGCAAATCATGCACTGTGGTAACGGGGCTTTGAGGTTGAAACATAGTATCGTGCAAGGACCTGTGTAAAAATAAGTTTTTATTAATTAATAGTCTGCTCCTGTAATCATAATTTGTGTAAAAAGGAATAAAAGCTGTCGGTGGATTGCTATAATTTCAGCTGGAAACTGCAGTGAATTGTATGTTTAGTGAAGGTCTGGAATGTTTTTTTTTCTACACCAATGAAAAGTCATCAACAATTTTTGCAGTGTAAAATGTTGTAAACCCCATAGAATACCATTCACATAAACAGACCAAATAACCAAATTAATTACTTATATTAACCCAAACTATTCTGCACGCCGTAAACACTGCAGACCACCACAAACACAGTAATGCCTGTAAGAAAACAGCATGGACTCTGGACACAACTGTGGTGTAAAGTTCTCTGTACTGCTGTGGGTCAGGGTCACACACACACTTCATTGGTTCAATACCTCTTAAAGCGACAGTAACGCATTAAGATGGGCTGTGCAGACCCACGTGATTAAGTTGGTTAGTTGTCAGACATTCATTAAATGTCTGTTTGAGTGTAAATGTCAGACTGAACCTCCATCTTCTGTTTAGGAAACACACATAACTTTGTATATATGTTGTTGTGGTACTTCCCATTCACATCTGTTTTTCTTCCAATAAGATAACCGTGATTACTACTCACACTAACAAAAAATATAATGCTATTGTCACGTTTTTTGGTGGTGTACTATAGTAATATCATGATATTCTTATAAATACCGTGGTGTGTGTGTATATAGCTATATACTTATATGGTAATCACATGAATATGCCATTACCTTTTTGCCTCATCACATGTATCATGTATCAGTGCTTTTAAAGGTGTTGATGAACACCCTTTGGTGTTTGTAGATATGAAATAAAACCTTATTTAGTTAATTCATGAACATTTTTACTAGTTTTGACAGGTTTTACTTTTCTTTTGGGTATATTCAGAAATGTTGTCCCCAAAAGGGTAGTAAAACCTGTCCATACAAGTGAACACAATGCGTGTTTGTGTTTGTTTGTAGGTCGGTAAAGTGTTTGTGCCAGTTGTTTATCTGGGTGCCAAGCTATTCTGAATAGCATGAGATCCACAGAGGGGTATTTCTAGCTTCATGAAGGACTTATTCCTCAGGCGACTGCTTTTAGCAGCACAGTTTTTGCATTTGTGAATCTCCTGCTGTGTGTGTGTGTGTGTGTGTGTGAGAGAGAGAGAGAGAGAGAGGGAAAGATGGAGGGATTGTGTCTTTATATGGTCGTGTCTGTAAGTTCTCTGTCACGATATTTAAAACATCAGCCCTAATGTCACTGGAATAGTCAAAGACGGCAGCTTTCTGCTATAAGCATCTGTGACTGTGTGTATAAACATACAAGATTCATTGTATATATGGGTGTTTCCTCGGCTGAGGGCACTTTTATGTCCCAGGGGTTCATTTTTACTAAAACAAACTTGTCTCTTTATGTGATATAAAGGTCACATTAAAACTTAGAAGCTTTTTCTGTGCCTTCATCCTTTATATTTCTTCTTTTCAAATGCTTTTTATGTCGTACAAGTGGGGATGCACAATACATCGGTGCCCTATTGGTTACTTGTATTTTTAATTCTGCATCTTATTTTCCCTGTTTTTAAATTTTTATACTGTAACTGCACATTATGATTAGTGGTCGACCGATATTGTTTGTTTTTTTTGGTCAGCCGATGCCGATATCTTGGAAAGCATGATGGCCGATATAAAGCCGATTTTATTTTAATATTTAAGAAATTTGAAATCATTTGAAATTGATTAAAAAATAAATGTGTTAAACATACTTATACTTTAGATGACAAAGTATTTTCACATATAAATATTTAATAAAAATATAATTAAAAAGTAAGTAAACTGTAACCAACAGGGCACTCCGTATTCTGGGAAGTTTGTGTGCATTGGGAATCATATTTTTTCAAATAAAGCCAAGGTAACACTCATTTTACATACAGCACATAGTGAAAATGACATGAATATGACAGTGGGAAAATGCATAAAGCACAGCATAATTTAAAATCGCGAGTTTAAAGTTTGTCGATCGCGCGTCTCCAGTGAAACTGAACTCTCCTCCTGTCAGCATTAAATTCTCACGGATCGACCGTCACACAGAGAACACGCGATCATGCAGGGTGCACATACACACTTCACAAGATCTCACAACTGGACCCGACTTAAGTTTGCAAGGTTTTTGAAATTGGATGTTTATTAGACATTCAAAGATTTGTTTAAATGATATAAATGCGTATTTGCTGAATGCTGACGGCAAACAAGAAAGTATTATAATGTTTGCCTTTCTATTACTTAATTAATACAAAGCCGTCGTTATAAAACCTTTTTTCTTTTTTTATTTTTTTTTTTGTATACCTTTTTAATTCCTTTGTTTAACCGTTCTATCTGATTATTAGACAGACTTCTGTCCGTATATAGACAGAACTGTTAACGACAACGGCGAACAAGAGGGACAATGTGAGCACTGTGTGCCCAGGTGCTACCGTTCTCAGCGCCGTCAAATTAAAAGTCCCACCTTGAACTTGAATGGCCAATGCCGATATTTAAAAAATGCCAAATATCGGCCAATATATTGGCCTTGGCGATATATCGGCCGACCACTGATTATGATGTTGTGATGCCTAAATTCATGTATAACTAAAGCAATTCATTTTAGTTTTTAATAGTTTTTAAAATTTATTTAGACCAAATTTTGTAGTAATAATTTTCGTATTCGTATTTATGAATACTGGCAATAAATGTTTTAGTGCATTCCTTTGTCTTCAGTCTCAAATATAAAAGTCCTTGATAAAATAGTTGCATTTTAAAAATGATGATAATCTAAACAAAGCGTAAAATAAGCTATTTTTAGATTTATTTTTGAAAATGATTTTACATTTTGAATGTCCCAGTTTTGCTGTTAGTCACGTTTTATCAAAAAAAGTGCTTTGTCAAAAAATTTCAGTGAATAACAAATTAATTGGTCATATTTAGAAACATGTAAATATAACACACAATTCATATTTTGTTGGCTGTTTTTTATAATATCTTTATGGTGCTTTTGAGTCCTTTTTTAAACTTGACATCCCCAGTCCTCATTCACATAGAATAATTAGCTGGGAGATTCTTTAAAAAATTATATTTTGTGTTCCATGAGAAAAAGTCATACGTGTTTTGATCAACCTGAAGATGAGTAAATAATCAATAGGCTGGTGTTTCTTGTGCTGAATCTGTGACTGGTTTGACGAGGTTAACATTCATTTTTGGAGTCTGTCCTCCTGCCTGCGGATTCAGCTGATGACAGATGAGTGCTAACGGACGTTCTATTTTTAACTCAGATGAGGCATTAATGGATGTGACTTAATTGAGTCTCAGTGAAATGAGTTTGACTCCGTGTGTGTGTGCGCGCTTCATGGGGAAGAACCTCTCAGATGGAGAGTGAGTTTATGGGTTCAGTGTCGTCTGTTCTGAAACGTTGGACAAAGAAAGAGAGAATGAAGGAAAATGCAAAAATCTGAAAACATCAGACAGACAGCATTGTGTGCGCGTTATGTAAGAGTGCAGCTGTGCTACAGGGATTTGCTCTTCTGTGCTTGTGTATAGATATGCTTATGAAAGGGAGAGTGGAGCAAAGGTTCAGAGATTTTAGTGGTGAGATTTTAAGGGTGGTTTAAGCCTTGGTGTGAAGTTGGAATTAATTACTTTTTTTTTTTTTTGATTAAAGGGATAGTTTGTGGGTGACCAAAGAGTTGCTGGTTCCTATTGTATGTAAAAATTGTATTGAAAAAAATACAATGAAAGTCAATGGGGACCAGTAATGGTTTGGTTACCAACATTCTTCAAAATATCTTCTTTTGTGTTCATTGGTGGGTGAACGATTGCTTTAATTAACTGAATAATAATTGATTTTTTTGAATGCTTTGCTGAGAAAACGCCCCTAAATGATGATAATTAAGAAACATTTTGGAATGTAACTGTGAACTCAACTCACAAACTCAAGGTTATACTTACTCTGATTATGGGAAATATTTTATTACAGATTTTATGTACAGCTTGGGGGCATGAATAATTAAATTTGTATTGTCTTATTTTCTTTACGCTATTTAATTAATAAATTGACAGCCATAATCTCTTTATTTTAAGCCTTTTGACAATATTAAGTCTTTGTATTTATGCATTAAAAAAATGTTTTTCCCCGATCAGAGCATCTATTAATTCAACCAAATAGCCACTGAAAGAGACCGTAGCTTGAAAGCATGGGATACATGAAGAGATTCAGAATATTTTCTGTGATTATATGTTTGAAGTCTCTGGACATAGTCCTGTAGCTGCTTGATTTACTTCTCAATTCTAATGTAATCACATCTCTTCTCAAACTGAATTCAAATCTTCTCTTTTTAAGTTTAATATTTTCTTCCTGAATCAAATTGAATCAAACCTGTGACTGAATTGAATCTCAGTTATATTGAATCTCTTCGCAAATTCAATCTTATCACATCTCCTTTCCAGGTTATTCTTATCGAGTCTTACCTTCTTAAATGGAATCACGTCATCTTGAATAAAATTGCATCACAAACTTATTCATAACTCTTCTTAAAGATTAAGTATATTGTTTCTGCGCTAATAATGTCACCTAGAGGAATGGCCCAGTGTCAATTATTCCTTACATATTTTGCCAAATTCCTTCTCATCTTATAAAAGCACCACCAGTGTTTAGCCTTGTTTTACTCAGTTGTCTGTCTGTGCGTATAGTTTAGCAACTCTTTGAATTTTGGCTTGCATTTCTGTAACCGAATCTGAATAGCTTTTTCCATTTAACATGTCATCCGTGTTGCCACACTGGCTAAACTGTCTGGCTCTGCCTGCTACAGTAGCCACACCCCAAACTCTCGCTATTGGTTGAGCTGGAAAAGAGTGATGATCTTTAGCAGGACACTCTAAATGTTTTGTGGTGCCTGGGAGGCTCAATGTTACAATTTTGGGAGAGATAACCCATAAAAGGCATACTTATAGGGATGTAATGATACTTACACAAGCACGGTTGAAAACGATTACAACTTTATGTGGGAGTAACGATTAAAAACCCCCCCCCCCCCCCCCACCCCCCCCTCCGCGAGCCGGTTGAAAATGGATTAAAATATGTGACGATTCAAAATCGGTTGAGATGCTAAACAAATCACGATTCAATTAGGGGTAGGAGTTTATATGAATGTATGTATGAGGGGAACTTACTGTCTTTAGGAAATGTTTAGATGGTATTTTCTCTTTTCATATTGCCTCGGTATAACGCATATTAAAGTTCATAAGCTGCTTTGTTTACAGAGGTAACCAAAGAAAACGCTTGAAGCGCCACCTCTGGCAGAAAGTGAATCGCGTCTCATCAGCTCGTCTGCCGGTTCGTTTCATGCAGATATATGTCTGTATAGTTTCACAAAATGAAGTCAAATCATCTGTTTTTGCTTAAAATTCGAAAATAAAATCTAATTTTAGATTAAAAACTGATCATGGTGCATGTATGCAGATCTTGTTTGATCATGATTAAAATGCAAGCGGTTGACCTGCCTCATTTTAAATGGAAAAGATCACAGGACAAAGCTTAGTTGTGTTTATATGAAGAGATGAAGTTTATTGTGTACTTATTTATTTCGATTTGGGGTTGTTTTAAAATGTCCAATGTAGTTGGTATTTACATTACATTATATTTTAATTTTTGTTATTAGCAAACGCTTTTAATTCGAAAGCGACTTACAAATGAGGACAAATAGAAGCAATCAAAACCAACAAAGAGCAATAATATGCAAGTGCTATATTATGTTATTATTTATAGTGTTATATTTCAATTTCACAAAGAAACATGCAGCATTTTGTCCAAGCAATAATAAAAGGATTTTACTTTTTCATTTAATTTATAATTTGTCTTAAATCGCATTTTGTTAAAAACAAAATCGTGAATCGAATAGTGAATCAAATCGTGAATCAAATCGAATCTTTGACTTGAGGGCACGTTACACCCTGACAATATGTGACGATTTAAATCGGTTGAGATGTTAAATGAATTGCTGGGGTAGGCGTTTAGGCTATATGATTTTATCTCTGAGGTGAATGTTTTTTTCTTTTCATCTTGTCTCTGTATAAAGTAGGGATTGGTGATATGGGCTTAAAAATATATCACAATATTTCTGGTATTTATTGCGACAACGATATCAATGACGATAATTCAGGGAATCCTGTTTCTTTAGAGAAAAGTATTATCTTTCCTATTTTTACCCAAAAAAGGGTGTTGTGAGCATTAAAGGTAGGGTATGCAGTGTTTACCTGCCATTGTTTTAGGGGGGCGTCCCCCCTCCCCCGCCCCCTTTGAAGGTCAAGTTAATTTTATTTAATTATATTTTCTCTATAGCGCCAGATCACAACAGAAGTCATTTAAAGTTACCTTTCCTATAGAACAGGTATATACCTTGTTCTTTCATTAAGCAAACTAAATAGCCTTATGTTATTTATCTTATTTACAGGACGGCATGTCATTTCAGTCTCTACGTTATGTTCGCGCTCTCTGCATCATGCACAGCGGAGTTCTGCCCGATGCACACACACAAGTGAGCCCACTCCCACTAGTATTTGTAAATATTAAGCCGCAATATGAATTCTGCGTGTCTCTGTGTTAATGAATGGCGCAGACGCGCGGTTTTGTGTAGTACTCGTACTGAAACGCTCGTGACGCTTCCGGTGATATTAGCGTCTGCCGTCTCACTAATGAGGACATAAATACATGAACAACATCTCCAGAACTGCTCTGAGAGTCACTTCATGAGCATTTGACCATTTCATTTGAGTAAAACTATCGTCATATCATATACAAACAGAAACTTTGTAACCCCCCTGGTTTCAGGCCCAACCCCCACCCCGTCCAAAATAAAAGTTTGTTAACTTGAGGGCATTGGCAGAACTATATTACTTTGTTGAGTAGCATGACGTAACAGACTGCTACTACTACTACTAGCCGTAAACCTAGGAGAAACACTGGTATGTAATTTTTCAAAAACACTTTAGAAAACTGATTCGGCCCGAATAGCAAAACAAACTTGTAGCCAATCAGCAATAAGGGGCGTGTCTTCTCGTGAAGTGGAGGAGAGAGAGTTCAGTGCACAAGACGGACATTAGCCGAGCCGAGCGACAAAGATAGAGATGGCGGATAAAAAACAAAAGAGGAAAAGAAGGCTTACAATAAGGCAAGAAGTAGGACCCGTGAAAATATCGGATCAGCTTTCCAGCGCTGGAGAGAACTCAAGGAGCGGAGGCCTGCGATCGGACGCCGAGGTTGCTTTGTTTCTTCTCAATAGGTGAGTAACACCGTGTCTGCGCCGCAACAGCTAAAGTCTGCCTACACTGGACGCGATCAAACGACCGTTGAAAACCATTTGAAATTTGTGTCAGCACGTCATAAATAGAACCCGGCAGCAGTTTTCTGTCGGGGACTTTTTGCGCCGCGCCGCTCACGTCCGATGTAGACACAGTGTAACATTGGTTTTACTTTGTTTCACAGAACTAATCATTGCATGGGTTGCGTACTTATGTGTGGGGCGGAGCTATCAAAACAGGGATGAGACCCTTTTGGGGTAGGGGCGTGTTTGTTTTGGTGATTTCAAATATCAACATTGGCCACCAGAAATCGCTTACCCTGCCTTTAATGAGTACACGCATAATGTAAAGACTGTTTAATTCATACTAGAAGCCGGAGGGCGGTCTTGCACAGAAACTCCAAATATCCATAGCAGAAGTAATACTACTGACCACGCTCCAGGAAGGTATCCAGTTATCGCTGAATAAAACGCACAACGGAGATAGAGACATTTTAACTGATGAAACTTGAAGAAAATAAACATACGATTGCACAAAATATATGGTTTATCTGTGTTCTTCAATCTTGGGTATTTTTATAAGGAAAGTATATTTATAATGCAGTGTTAATCGACATGGCCTTTATCACTGTATATAATACTATCATTCTGTAATATGAAACCATGTCTGGTCACAAAAAGAAGTATTTCAAACACTCGACTATGTTATTAAGTTAATTTGAAGAAAAAGCATAATAAATTATATCTTTGTTGGACAACAGGTTTGTAAACAGGCTCATACACATGCAAAACTGTATCGCACACGTGCTACTGTAGTACATTTATTCAGACCGATTTTTTGTGCACTGTACAGCCCTAACCAAACCAGTTACAGATTGTAAAAGGAGCTTGAGCTCCTCATTTAGCGATATAGGCTACTCCTCCTCAATTTCACGTCCGCCTTCCGCGATGTCGCTCCGCACTGTCGCACACAGAAATATGTCAACAACTAGACTTTATCGTTATTATCGCGGGAAGACTAATTCTTATCGTGGGGAGAATTTTTACTGGTATATCGCAAACGATAAAATATCGCCAATCCCTAGCATAAAGTAGTGTTCATAAGAGCAGCGCTGCTTTGAAACGCTATATTTCGGCTGTTCCATAAGCACCATCTGCTGTCAGAGAGTGAATTTGCATTCTTTTGCTTGTTTTTTTTTTAGCTTAGTTTCACAAAACTAAAGTCAGACCATTCTGTTTTTGCTTCAAATTTCGAAATTAAAAACTGCTCATGTTGCATGCATGCAGCATCGTGGATGGCATTAAAATAAAGGGTTGCCTCAGGGGTTTATACGGAGAGATTTCCTTTATTTGTGTTATTTATCTATTTGATTTGCTGTATGTTTTAAAATGTCAAATACATTTTATTTGACATTTCAATTTCACAATGAAAAGTGCAGCATTTTGTCCAAGTTTTGTCCATAAAAGGACACTTTTTCGTATATAATTTGTCTTTAAATAAAATTTTGTTCAAAAAAATCGTGATAAAATCGTATTGTGAAATCAGCATTGTGAGTTGAGTGAATCGTTACATCCCTAATATTTATAGTAGTCAAAAAACAATAAACTGGGTTAATAGTAGGGCTGCACGATAAATCGCATGCGCCATTTAACGTGCATTTTGTCAGTAAAGCCGGTTCTGTAATCATCGGTAAATCTCCATCACGTGCGTGCTCTCACATGAAGCAGCATTTACTACACATAGCCGTTGTTCACTGACGAGCTGCGCAAAACCACGTTCATATTCACGTGATTTTTTGCACACAGCTTAAGGGTCACTTGGTGGGAATCATTGAGTCACATGATGGAGATTTACCGCTGATTACAGAACCGGCTTTTCTGACAAGATGCGCGTTAAATATCGCATGCGATTTATCATGCAGCCCTAGTTAATAGAATGTATTTTGACAAAAAAAAAATCTTATGAACATCACCTCAAAACTGAATCTCTTTACAGAAGTGATTCGAATGAATCCTCTCCAGTCAAATTGAATCATTTCTTGATCTGGATCTCCTCATCAGTTGAATGTAGGATCTTCACGTCACTGAATCAAATGAAAGCGTGTTGTACTCACAGAATTGCAGCATGTTGTAGACGATTACACAGAATTCCTGTTTTCATGACAACTCTTTGTAAACATTCCCAACCAGCCTGTGAAATTTTTCATGCTTCAAAATGTAGCAAAAAACGGTAAGAAGAACACATTCCTTACCGTTGTTTGTCACATTTTGAAATATTTCAGATGCCCGCTCACCTCTTTAGAGTAAACACTCATTAAGCTGAACATGAGTGTGTATGAGTTAGCACTGCGAAATGACTCTTATTTCCTGTATCCTGCAGAAAGAGAGCCAGTTTGTTGAAAAGAGAGGCTTCATAAAGACTCTTTCTCATGAAAACACTTTGCTCTCTGTTGGGGGAGACTGATGTTCCCTTGTTGGACTGCATGTTTGGGTTAGCGGACATGCGCTTTCTCTGTCAGGAGACTTTAAGAAGCTTTATTAGCATCAGAAATGAGGGATTACATTGCCAAAGCATTAATAAACATCACACATGTATACACCCACCCACACAAACACAGTTAGGATAGCAGCGTAAAGTAAGATTGAATATCCGGTTGCTGTGTACATGTCTCCTCCTCGGCTGCTCAATAAGACATGGGCTCTCGGATCAAATGCACACACTTGTCTTTGACAGCACAATCCTCTCAGTTTACACACACAGGTCTTTCTGAGAGTGAACTTCTCACGTTACTGAACGCGTCCTCATTTGGTATTATTTGTTTCTCAACCGAGAGGAAGAAAGGAATGACGAGGAGACCGAAAGGGTCTTGAAGCTAGTCTGGTTTCTTTTGTGTGTGGAGAAAGACAGATTGTGATGGTTAGAGATGTGGAAGCATCACTTCTCTCTGCAGAAGAGACTCCGGGAGGAAAAGGGCTGGGCTAAGCAGGTAGAGTCAGCGCTGATTGGTTCATAGCCGTGGTACATTGTGACATCATGATTTGGCCTGCAAAATGAAGCAGTTACTTGTTCATTGTAGACTGTTTTGACTCCGTGATGAAACTCTATTTATGCTTTGATGATGGTTTTTAAATAATTGATTAGAGTTGATTGCAGCTTTTCAAAACCCCTGAACTTAGGCGCAATAAAAACCTGTACCATTTATGATACAGAGGTGCACTTTCTCTTTTTTTAAGCAGCTAAATGACCTCATAAAATCATATTTGGGGGATCTGTTGCTAGATCATGTCTATATGCTTCGAGGCCAAGCAGATATTAACAAAAAATTCTTAATATAAAAACTATTCCAGGAAAATAGAACAAAAACATTTATGATTCATCCAGCACTATAAAAATGTTTGTCCAATAAATAGTATTCATATAAATATGTATGAATTTCTATTGTTTTTTACTTTATTTATAATTTTGATATATATTAGTATAATAAGAATAATTAATGTACAACAAATGAGTAATAATTAATACAATAGTAGTTACTAATAATAAATGGTAATGATTATTATCATTATTATTAGGTGTAGTATAATTATTATTATATCATTATTATTTCTTTAAAATATTATGTTACAGTTTATTCCACTTTATATCCTCCTGATACCCAGCTATGGAGTTTTTGCCTCTGTAGTGGACATTATATTTTATATTTTTAGTGAATTTCTCTGAGACCTCACATGTCAAAGTTTTAAGTCTGGATGTCCTGTACAAAGCACATCCGTGCTTTCCATAGATACTAAATGATTGGATTTTCACATTCACCGTGAACCACTCCCTCTCCTGGTTTGAAATGCCTGCTTATTTTTTTTGTGTGATAAAAATGTACATCCTTATGGAATTATGATAATATTTTGTAATTACAATTTAAATCTGATTAATTTTCAAATTGTTTGTCATAAATCAACATCTCAGCAAAATGTTATGGGGTTTCAAATCAAAAAATGACTTTCTGTTAGAGAACAGGGCATTGATTTCATACATGTCCACTGTGGAGGACACCAGGACTTAAAGCATGTTTATTACACATTTTGGTAGACACAACAAATGAATAGAGAAAAAAAAATATGTATCATTATTCCTATTAAATATTAGATATTATTGTGAAAATCTGGCCAATTACTACTCCCATTATTACTTTTTTCAACATGCTTTCCCAACAGCACTTTAATATGCAAATTAGATACAGTGTATAGATAACATTGTGCTTAATGGGAAAACCTGTTTATGGAATTTTTACACACATATTTCATAAAGCAAAATGGTATATCAAATAATTTTGCTATATATTTTATAACATAGTTGAGAACCAACCTTTAAACAAAGTTAGGTATAAAAAAATCTTGAAACCTAAAAATTGATTAGTGATTTAAAAAAAATTCCCATTGTTTTTACCTTCTCATGTCTACTCGTCATTTTATTTTTAGAAAAACTGAGTACTGGTGTCCTCTACAGAGGACATAGCACATAACATATAAATAAAATATAATTTTCAAAAATTTTAATTGACCATTTTTTTCTTATGCTCTAAACAATGTAATGGCATGAAAAAATACTAAATTCACAAAGCTTTTTATTTCTGGTTCTCAGGAGGATAAACTGATTTATTCATTATTCATATTACCTCATCATTATTATTATTATTATACTTGATCATAATTTTGTGTAATAATCGTCTCGATGTTCTGGTCTATCCTACATTATGGGTTTGGGTCCCTGAATAAATATATAATAATAAATAGTATAGTTAATGTTTTAGTATTAGTATTATTATTATTTATGTAAATATTTTACATATTACTTTCTTAATCTTATTTCTATTAATATTTATTCCAATTAAAATTCATATCACTTATATTAACATTACTTAACGTGATTTATTTATTATTGGTTTTGCAAGGCCCCTGTCCTGGAAAGTGCATTTCAGTTTTATTGACAGAGTGTTTTGCTGGGGTCACTAGTTCTGGTTCTCAATTCCTTGTGGCTTTGCCTAAGGTGCTCTCTGTTGTCTGTTGGCTATGGGCTGATCTTGTTTTGTGTGTGTGTGTGTGTGTGTTTTGTTGTGTGTGTGTGTACATAGTTTTTTCTACACTGGTGGGGACTTAAACCTGAATACAGGTCCCCTAAATTGAGGTCCCCATGGGTACAGAAGCTTATAAATCATACAGAATTAGTTATTTTGAGATTTTAAAAATGCAGAAAGTTTTCTGTGAGTGGTAGGGTTGGTGTAGGGCGATAGAAAATACAGTTTTTACAGTATAAAAACCATTACGCCTATGGAGAGTCCTCACAAGGATGCTTGACCAGACGTGGTGTGTGTGTGTGTGTGTGTGTGTTGTGTGTGTTGTATTGTCCTGTGCTGGGTGCTGTCTAGATTCCAGGGTGCTTATCCTTATTAGTTTAAACGCTCATAGTGTTGTGTTCATCTTCCTCATTGATTAGAGTGTCCTGATGGAGTGTGTGTTTGTGTGTGAGAGAGAGAGAGGTCCAGGGGTGTAGAAATACTTTCACTTAAGCTAAAGTCAAACAGAAGTTTACCGTGTTATCTCTGTGTGTCTCTCTCAGGGTGAAGAGTACTGGGTTCAGGTGTACCGGCTGGAACATGGTGATGGAGGAATTCTTGACCTGGATGATGTTCTGTGTGATGTGGCCGATGACAAAGACAGAGTGAGATATGCGTTCAAACACACACACACACCCCCACACCACTTCTACATTCTCTCTAAACCGGGCAGGCGGTCCCCCCCCTTTTGTGTTGCTTTAGTAGTATATATTTTAGTTACAGGTATCAGATGACTGTTGTCTCCCAATAACCCTGACCTAATTTGAGACGAACTCACGTACACACACACACACACACACACACACACATCCAACACACACACTGCTCTGAACTCCATTGATTCTTTCTATGGAGGCGTCACGCACTAGACCTGAATGGAATCTGCATCTGCAGAAACTCCACAGGTTTCCACAGAATTCCAGCCTCCGTCATTCAAAACACATTCTACACATTCCACTGCTTTTGTGTGTGTTTTTTTTTTTAGATAATTTGCTAATGCCTTCAGCTACCAATTAGACAGCCACCAATAGTATTTATATAGTGTAGTATCTTTTTTTGATATTGGGTACTTAATTTTGCATGATCAATAATATTTTACAGTTAGATTTATCTTAATGTAATCTTTAAAAATTAATTGATAATTTAATAACACTGTTGATTGTAATCTTTAGCAAAAAATAAAATAAATATCCATTTTTATATTGTAAATTATAATGTTGTGATGCCAATGACATTAATTAGTTTATTTATTTATTTATTATTATTAGTCTTTGTAATGTTGTGAATTTCCTTTACCTTACATGTACATTGCTTGGGTCCCTTATTAATAATATCAGTAATATGATATAATAACAATAATAACAAAAAAAATTAATCAAAATATAATTTTAAACCATTTAAAAATGTAAACAACCGTAATTTATTAGTTTGACTTTATTGTTTATTTTGACAATAGTGTACAATTTATTTTTGGTCCTTATTCACATTTATTGGCAATAATATAAATAAATTGTTGTTGGTGGTATTCATTTATGTTATTATATTTGTTTGGAATGTAATTGTATTATAGCATTCTACATAATTGGCTCGTTTTTCCTGTACTAATGGCTTGAGTCCCACTTAAAAAATAAGTAATATTTATTATAATACACATAATTATAATCATTATCTAACTTAATTAAAAACATAATTTTATTTTAGGTTTATTTTGACAATAGAATTCTAATCAGGCTAATTGGTACCGAGCAGAATTTTAATATTGGCGCATCTCTAATTAGTTGTACTGTACAGTCAAAGTCATAAAAGTAAACAGTTGTGAATATTTAATGAGCAAAATGAATGGATGAATGATTAAAATGACAAAGAGAGATTTTGGTTTTGTGCAGGGTAACTCTGCCCCCCTCTGGTCAAACACGGCAGTGTGCTGTCTTCTCCACATTGCAGCATGTTGCTGACCCAGAACAGATGATATCGGTTTACCCAGACCACAGACACTTTGCTAGAATGTAGTTGTGTGTTTGATGTGGTGGGTGTGTCTGGGCGTGTGCGTGTTATTTTAGTTCTCTGTGTGAAATAAAAGACACTTCACATCTGTGCCCGAGGGAGCGTGTGAGATCATTCCACCACAGTTACGCGCACACATTTATAGCTGATAGTGTCTAGTTTTACCTTAAAAGGGCCATACCTTCTATCAGCCAGTGTGCACGTCACATCCTGGTATCTCACACAGATTTACTGAATGACTCCGGCTGCACCTGTGGTCACAGGAAACACTGTCCGCTAACAGGAAGTGCTACAATACCGCTTTAATATGGTTTAGTGTAACTCATTCAACTTAGAATCACACAACAGCACAGAAACTCACACATGTATTTTAAAATCTCTATGCACAAATGTGGACTGTCTAATATTAATGGTCCATAACCAGTTTTATAATTGTCTGTGGTAAACCAAAGTCCATTTCAGGCTAAACGCACAAACCTAGGCAAACACACACTCAGAGCAGGGTTATTATAGTTTTGTGTTCTTAATTTACTTATTTATTTTTTACTTGTCCTTTTATTATTTTTAGTTGTTTGTTTGTGTGTGTGTGTGTGTGTGTGTTTATTTTATTTATTCTATATTTGAGTATTTTAGGGTATTTTAGTAAACAAATTTATAGATTTAAATGTTTTTGCATTAATTTACAATATGTAATCTGTTATAATTCAATATATTTTCTATATTTTAGTTTTTTTTTATAGTATCGTATTTTAGTTTTTTAGAATAGTTATTCTATATTTTAGTTTTAGAATTTTAAGCTATGTTAAGTTACTGTGTTAACAGGTATAATTTAAAATGTTTTATGTGGTTTAATGTATTCCAAACTTAAACTAAAACTAGTTTGTAGTCATTTCCGTTTAATTTTTCTTCATGTCTGTGTTTTGGAATCATAAACTTATATTGGTTCCAGTTTTTCCAGTTTTACTACCTTTCAGAAGTTTGAGGTCCGATTTCTTTTCTTTTTTTTAAAGAGATTAATACTTATTCAGCAGTGATGCATAAATTGATCAAAAGTGATAGTAAAAACATTTAAATAGTTTCAAAATGTCTGTTTCAAAATAAACTATTCATCAAAGAATCCTCAAAAAGAAATGCTGAAGACACAAATAAATGATCTAGCACAACCATTTTTATATTTGATAATAATAAGAAACTAAGGAATATGAATAAGCTACATTTTAAAATATATTCAAATGTAATATATTGAAATATTTCACTATATTACTCTAACTTTCTTACTGTTTTTGATCATAAATGCATTTTTGGTGAGCTTAAGAGACTTATTTGAAAAACATAAAAAAAAATAATTAATTAATATTATTTTTTTCCACAGAAATTATATTTATTATTTAGCTATATTTTTAGTTTAAGTATTTTAGTAACAAATTTATAAATTTAATCAAAATATGTTTTTTGAATTGGGTAATTTAAATATGTAATCTGTATAATTCAAATATGTTTTACATGTTTTTGTTTTAAAATATATTTTCTATATTTTAGTTTTTTTTTATAGTATCGTATTTTAGTTTTTTAGAATAGTTATTCTATATTTTAGTTTTAGAATTTTAAGCTATGTTAAGTTACTGTGTTAACAGGTATAATTTAAAATGTTTTATGTGGTTTAATGTATTCAAAACTTTAACTAAACCTAGTTTGTAGTCATTTCCGTTTAATTTTTCTTCATGTCTGTGTTTTGGAATCATAAACTTATATTGGTTCCAGTTTTTCCAGTTTTACTACCTTTCAGAAGTTTGAGGTCAGATTTCTTTTCTTTTTTTTTAAAGAGATTAATACTTATTCGGCAGTGATGCATAAATTGATCAAAAGTGATAGTAAAGAACTAACAGTGTTTCAAAAATGTCTATTTCAAATAAACTTTCTATTCATCAAAGAATCCTCAAAAAGAAATGCTGAAGACACAAATAAATGATCTAGCACAACCATTTTTATATTTGATAATAATAAGAAACTAAGGAATATGAATAAGCTACATTTGGAAATATATTCAAATATGTAATATATTGAAATATTTCACTATATTACTCTAACTTTCTTACTGTTTTTGATCATAAATGCATTTTTGGTGAGCATTTTCTCAATTAATTGAACTAGATTGTTACTTGATTTTATCAGCCTCATATTAACATGTGGTATTTCAGTTGTATGCCTTTATACTTTTTTTACATTTATTTGTGATGCAGCACATTGCCCTGAAAAACAAAAACAAAAAAACTTTGACTATGCAGTTCTGCTGTAAGACAGTAGATGGCACCAAAGATTCAGCTTAAACATGCATGTCTCTCTCTCTCTTCTCTCTGCATCCTCTCATCTCTCTCTCTCTCTCTCTCTCTCTCTCTCTTCGCCACACTTTTTTATCACCATGGCTTGTCTTAATGAACAATGAAACTGCTAACGTTTGGCCCTCTGTCAGGTATTGAGCAACGCACAGCTCTTTTATGTCTACTCTACCCCCTTCTGTGATAACGTCCTCTATCCTCTACTGGACAGGAAGCGGTGGTCGGTTATAAACAGGATGTTAAAGCATCTAAACGTGCTGCTTCTGGTCAGACAATGTACGTGTGGACGTCTTGTTTGCGTGGATGTTTTCCTCAAAGCTTTAGGAAGTGTGTGAGTGATGGCGTCTTCACAGGAAGTGTCTGTGAATTGGTGCTGCAGGCAGTGTTGCGTTCGGTTCTGACCACTGATCTGGTGTGTGTGTGTGTACGTCATAGCGTGACAAGATGTCCACTTCCGGACCATTGCCATCTCAGATCATATGCATAGATGCTTTAATTGAAAGTGGCTGGGAGCTGGTGTGGCCGTCTCAAACACAAGCTCGTTTCCATTAGCAACAGGCCTCATGAGGAATTGAAGCAATGAGCCCCGAGAGACTCTTTGCTCTCCGTTACCCTGGTTACGGGGTTAGTGAGGGGTTTTTGTTCGGCACAATTTGCAACAAAAATTCCTTAAGGATGGGCATCTTGCGTTGGGCGTTCTGTCCCTGTCTAGAATAGAGATATTTGGTAACCAAATACATCTTGTTGGTAGTCTCTGTTGTTGTTTTTTTTTTCTCATGGCTATGAAGTCATGACTACATTAAATTAACTATTCCACTTAAGCATCTCTAGGCTAATTCACTCTTAAAGGTAGGTTCACCCAAAAATGAAAATTCTGTCATTAATTGCTCACCCTCGTGTCGTTCCAAAACCCTAAGCCCTTTGTCTCTTCGAACACAATTTTAAGTATATTTTTTGATGAACTCTGATGGCTCTCTGAACCCCTCACCAGAGACGCAGGTACACCATGTTCAAGGTCTCCATAAAGTAATCAAGATGATTGACGAAAGTAGTCCTTGTGAGCATCTATTGGTTCACTGTAAAGTATTTCCGAAGCTACGAAGAGATACTTTTTGTTGGCGCAAAAAAAAAAAAAGACTTTATTCCACATTTTCGTCTCTAATGCGGCACTTGTGGACGCACGTTCACGACAGTGCGCCGCACAGACTCCTCGTCGTGAACCCGGCCCAAAGTGACAAGGTAGGAGCCGAAATGTGGAATAAAGTCCTCCCCCTAATTTGTTTTGGTGCGATTTAACCCTTCTAAATGTTACTAACATTGAGCAATATACATCGCCTTTAAAAGTTCTCATCTCGGCAAGAACATTAAAATATACTACGAATCTTTGATTCTTGCTCACACCTTCAATCAGCAATCCTTTTGTCCATCAAATGGGCTAGAATCGGTGGTTTTTCTGAAATAGGAAGTTTTTTTTTAAATCAAATTGTTTAAATTCATGTTCCAGTCCCATTTTCCTAGGTAATGAACATGTATTTACCTATCGAAAAAAGAAAGAAAAAACAATTGTATTTTATGTTTTTACATTAACAACGTAATCAATATCTAATTATTACAGCAAGTAGATCTTATCAAGTTAGTGTTTTTAAGCACTTTTTAAACATCTTCTCCAAAATAATAACTCAAGGCAGTAACAATTTAAACAGTATATTTATTTATGAACTTACATCCAGCTCTTCTTTTCAGTAAGTTAAATTTGATCTATTTTTTGAATTTCTTCATCCTTCATCAACGCTTCAAGTTTCGAATACGTACTTTACATTTTACCAAGCTGATTACTCACAAAAACTCCCACAGATCATGTTTCCATGCCATTTTAAGTCTTATTTTGATGTAACAAAGTGGTTATATCTAAGTGTGTGAGTTGTTTACTTACTTTTTAAATTAGTCTTCCCATTAATGCCATTTATATTGTTCATTCAGACTGGTTTGTGAACACACACAAACACAAGAGGTGGGATTTATCGCATTAACCAATCACAGCCAATCATAACCAGTCATATCTTATCATATCGCGATAGATGCATGCCTCCTCCCACATCACTTTCCCCAATTCATCTCAGTTTACCCCCCCCCCCCCCCCCAAAAAAATCACGGCACGCTATAGGGGTCTGTTAAAAGTCAATGGGCTTAGGGAAGGCGAGAGAGACTCAGACTCCCGCTGAAAATTTACCTGCTGGTGTCGCTATTGGACAATGTTGATTTATACACTTTTTAATATTATATATTATAATAGTGGCGTTGTTTTATTTATATGTAAGGCTGAAGAGTTCCAAACTACCACTGGCATTAATATCAGCCTAAAAAACTGTGCGGTGGGAGCTTCATGGAATGTTTCAATGGCCAAACAGATGCATGCAAGTCTCATATCACCAAGTGCAATGCCCAAACGTGGTGTGAAGCATGCTGCCACTGGACTCTCTGCTGTGGAGAGACGAAACACGCTTCTCTGTTTGACAGTCTGATGGACGAGTCTGTAACCTGCCCTTGTCTATTCCAGCATGACTGTTCCCCAGTGCACACAGAAAGGTCCATAAAGACATGGTTGGATGAGTTTGATGTGGATGAACTTGACTGGCTCGCACAGAGCCCTGACCTCAACCTCATCGAACACCTTTGAGATGAACTGAAATGGAAATTGTGAGCCAGGCCTTCTTCAACATGACTGCCTGACCTCACAAATGCTCTACTGGAGGAACGGGCAAAAATGACCACAGAAACACTCCAAAATTTGGTTGAAATATATATGTGCTACCCACCGCTTCTTGATACCAAATGCATTAACCTGAATCTGAAGGGGCACATGACACTTCTGTGTATGTGTGTGCTGGCTGTTTTACAACGGCTTTGAAAATTGTTCATCCAATCAGATTCTACAGCTGTAACTGTCCAGCAAAAGATAAACTGTGTTCTCCTTTCCTTTGGTCGGGTTCAGACTCATACGGTCAGTTATGTGTAAACCAGGCTATAGGGCAGAGTGTGTGTGTTTGTGTCAGAGAGAGATGGGTTCAGCAGATTGTGAAGCTCAAAGATCATAACCCTTTAAAGAGAGGAAATGAATATCCTCACAGGAAGTATACAAATGTTCTCCTGGGAACTTCCTGTCAGCACACTTGGCGCATACAAACCTCTGTTGACCTCCAGTGTGTGTGAAGATGTGAATTTGTGATGTTGGGTCAGTGAGTTCTTGTTTTTAGAGTCATTGTGAAACACATGGAGGGATTTCTCAGCGCCGCTGTTGCGGGTTTGGCTGTAATGCTACTGTGTTTGTGTGTGTATTTCCAATAATACTTGAGATGTCATGTTTGTTTAGGTAACCAGGAAAGAATTACTCATCCTTAAGAAGAACAGCAATGCAGTGTTATTTGTAATGCTAAAGTTCGTTGAGGTTTGGATTATTTGAAGTAGCAAGAAACGCACGCATGGATACACTCCAGCTAAAGACATTCTTCACGTCTTCATATATCTTTCACCTTCATCTCCATTGTTTTCCAGTCTGTTTTTCTTCACTGCGCTGCCCTTTTGTTTCTGTAGTGGGGAAAATCATGTACTTGTGTAAGTGTGTACATATGAAATGATTTCTTGTTGGATGAACTAACCTATTTCTTGTGACCAATTAAAATGTGTTTGCCAAGACACCTATTTCAATATGTAAGTGTAGGCATATGTATTTTTATTTATTTTTTTGCTCACCAAGATATATTTGATTAAAAATACAGTAAAACCGTAATATTGGGAAATATTACTGTTTAAAATAGCTGTTTAATAGCTAAAAATGTTTACTCCAGTCTTCAGTGTCACATGATCCTTCAGAAACATTCTTATTAATATTGTTTTTTTTGTAAGTGACATGTGGCCAAGTATGGTGACCCATACTTGGAATTAGTGCTCTGCATTTAACCCATCCAAAGTGCACACACACAGCAGTGAACACACGCACACCCGGAGCAGTGGGCAGCCATTTATGCTGCGGCGTCCGGGGAGCAGTTGGGGGTTCGGTGCCTAGCTCAAGGGCACCTCAGTCGTGGTATTTAAGGTGGGAGAGAGCACTGTACATTCTCTCCCCCCTCCTACAATCCCTGCCGGTAAGAGACTTGAACCCGCAACCTTTTGGTTTATGAGTCCAACTCTCTAACCATTAGGCCCCGACTTCTGTTCAAGATTGTAACAAAGTTTGATGCTGCTTAATGGGGATTACTTCACTCCAGAATTTAATTTTCCTGATAATTTACTCACCCCCATGTCATCCAGGATTTTTATGTCTTTCTTTCTTTAGTTGAAAAGAAATAAAGGGTATTGAGGAAAACATTCCAGGATTTTTCTCAATATAGTGGACTTCATTGGGGACCAATGGGTTGAAGGTCCAAACTGGCGTTTCAAAGGACTCTAAATGATCCCAGCCAAGGAATAAGGGTCTTAATCCAGCGAAACGAGCCGGTAGCCTTTGTCTTTAAAAAATTTTTATATACTTTTTAACCACAAAATTAGACCGCATCTTGTGGTGTTTTGTGTTTCAACCCATTGGCCCCATTAGAGTACCAGTGTAAAAGCTACCACTAGCTCTGGGATGGCAGTGGTGCTCGTCTTCTCAACGGGGCAGCGTTTGTAATCAATTCACGAGTTAGTGTAGTTCTTACGTCTGTGCCCTCGCTTAAAAAGTAGGGATAGGGAGAAAAACTCCATCTCGTGTTTCCTCACCACTGCAACATCGCCTACATCGCTGTTTTACCTTTTTTTTGTAAAGAGCGTTTTGACTTTCTTTGCGTGTTCACTTTGTAAACACGGTCAGTACGGTCGCTGGCTCATGCGGACCTTTCCAATGTGACTATGTAATGCGTGAGGTCAAGCTAGTGCAAGACGAGCATTTGTGGTTAAAGTATATAGATTTTTATTTACTTATTTATGTTTTGAAAATGACGATCGCTTCGCTAGATAAGACCCTTATTTTCCGGCTTGGATCGAGTAGAGCCCCTTGAAGCTGCATTGAACTGCATTTGGCCCTTCAACCCTTGGGCACCTTTGCAGTCCACTGTATGGAGAAAAAATCCGGAATGTTTCTCAAAACCATTAATTTCTTTTCGGGGGGGGGCTGAAGATAGAAAGACTTGAACATCTTGGATGACATGGGGGTGAATTAATTTTCAGGAATTTTTTATTCTGGAAGAGAACTAATCCTTTAATATTTTTGTGGAAACCCTGGTAATTTTTTCATACATTTTTCTGAATTGAATGTTCAAAAGAATAGCATTTCAACATTTATTTGAAATCAAAATCTTCAGTAGCAGGTGTCCTTATTTGTATTTAAATATAGTAAATGATGTGTTTTTAAAAAAAATTCTTTTAAGGGCACATTTTTTGTTAGGTGTGGGCTTTGAGTTTAAAAACATAGAACTGCATATGTCCCTGTTTAGATTTTGAAATGGTGTGTGTGTGCGTGTGTGTGTGTGTGTGTGTGTGTGTGTGTGTGTGTGTGTGTGATAGAAGACGAAGCAGAGAGAGACGAGAGAAAGTGTGAGGCAGAATTTAGTGTATTAACCTCCCGTGCTAAGAGCAGATCTGTCTCATGGGAATCTGTGTCATAGGTAAATAGGTTTCTGTGGGGTGTTTTTGTGTGTGTGTGTGTGTGTGTGTGTGTGTGTGTGCGCGCGCGCATTTTCTGACAATCAGAGCTGAAACTGATGCTGCTGTGAACAAATATGACGAGCCGGTCAAGTCTGATTAACAATGCAAAGTTTTAAACGTGTGTATTGTACAAACACACTCAAATAGTTGCGTAAATGTCCGTTCCCACGAATATGATTCCAGACCTATCAAGTTTGAGATAATCCAGACTGTTCTTCTTAAAAAAATTATATACAAAACAGCCATCACCACTCATTTTCTGACAGACATTAGCAATCGTTTTGAAGAAATGTAGAAGGGTCACACACACATTTCAGTATCTTATTTCCCACATCCAAGATTGTGGGTTGCAAAACACACTCATGAAAAGCCTCAGAGGGGGACCATCCCTGTGGATTCTGGGTAATATGCCCTTCAGCAGCGCTTCTGTGATTGGTCCAAATCTCCATCAGTCAGTCCAAGCCTCAAATGCACTGGGTGTGTCCAACTATTTCAACCCACCCACTGAACCAGTGCCTCAAGCGTTATCATTCATGTTGACACACACACACATGCATAATTGAGACCAGATGTTCACTTTGTAGCATGAGATGTTGCCTTCTGTCCCAAATACACTAGTGTCTTGAGGGACACAGTGATGAGAGCGTCCTGCTCTAAATGAGGACACCACACACACGCTCAAGCTCTCTACAGACTTCATAAAGCTACATGACTCCTTGTACTCAGAAGTAACTATGTTTCAGAGTTTCCAAGGAATAATCAAGTGAAAAGCTGGCTGTAGGTGATTTTTCTTGTCTTTTATAGTTGTTGGCACTGGTCAGATTGTATGTTATGACACCAATGAGTATTGCATTTTGGCTAATGATTGCTGATGAAAGTTGCCAATTTTAGTATCTATTTTAATATTTAAAAATGTAATTTATTCCTCTGATGGCAAAGCTGAATTTTCACTATTATTCTAATAGGCTGATTTGGTCATTTCAGAAACATTTCTTCTTCTTATCAATATTGAAAAGTAAGGTTTTTATGAAAACTGTTTTTTTTTTCAAGATTATTTGATGAATAAAGCTCCACATACAGCAATTTAATCGTTACAATATATATTATTTATAGTTAATCCCCCCCCTCGTCTCACCCAAAAAAAGCGAGTCCAGACCCCACACATTTTAACCGTAGTTTTATTATTATATTAAATTAACTTTATTTTACAACACTTTACTAATGTGTCTTTATTAACTAGGTTAATGTTCAAATCTACAACAAATCTATTAATATATCAGTAACAAACAAGAATTAGATTAATAAATGATTAAAATATTTAAAACAATACAAAAACTATTTTCATTGTTAGGTAGTGATAACAGACGTATTAACTATTGGTACCAAACTGAACCTTATTGTAAAGCATTACCAACATTTTTTTGTTCATTATAATTATATATTTTTCTTTACCAAAAAAAGAAAGAAACTGCAGCAAACTAGAAATTATACAGCTGTAACAGGCTGGAAAACAATGGTATTTCACAAACCATTTTTACAATTTTGACCAAACTTCATCCATGTTAGCCAGCTAGACAGCATTATAAGACAATCAGCAGAATTGCCAAAACAAATGTTTAAATTTGCAAGGCATAAAAATGGATGTAAAACGATGATATTTAGTAGCAAACTGAAACAGGACTGGTCTGAATTGAGCAAGTGAGCATTCAATCAACTAGAACGTTGTCACACTGACCTCGGGGCAGAGAGCCATCCTATTACAGTTTCACTCTCTTAAATGTAAACACCTCTTTCTGTCTCTGTTTCTCGTTGCAGTTGGTGGCAGTGTTTGACGAACAAGAGCCTCATGTCGGAGGTGACGGCACCAGCGCGAGTTCAACGGGCACCCAGTCGCCTGAGATCTTCTCTGGAGAGCCGTCTGCCTTCCAACCGTACCTGCCCCACAGCGAGATAGAGGTCACCACATCCACGCTTCGTACCAGTAAGAGACAGATGAAGAGACTCTCATAAAGTTGTCTAGGTCTTTAAAAGTTTGAAATGTGCCACTGCTGTGGAAGTTTTGGCCTTTTGTGTCACTCATTGGTCTCTCGGTTTCTCACAGACATGCCTTTGCATGTTCGTCGCAGTAGTGATCCAGCACTGTTGAACCTGACAGCGATGTCGTTCTCTGAGCCTGGTTCGCAACCCGAAGAACCTTCCAGAAAAAATCCCACACGCTGGTCCACAACCGCCGGCTTCCTGAAACCACGTTTCTCCACCGGCACCAACAGTCTAGAGAGGAAGGTATGAAGCTGCTGTGAAGCTCCAAACATTTATAGTGGAGGAACATAAATGACTTAAAGGGATATTTCACCCAAAATGATCATTCTGTCATCATTTACTCCACCTCATGTCATTCCAAAAGTTTAGGACTTTAAGTCTTCTTCAAAAGAAGCTAGTTTGACCTTAAATGTCTTTACAATGATGTGTTATTTTGGAACTCATTGACTTTCATTGTATGGACCAAACAGTTGAAAGATTCTTCAAAATATCTTCTTTTATGTTCTCCGGAAGAAAGTCATACAGGTTTGGATCAACATAAAGGTCATTTTTGGGTGAACTATCCATTTAATGACTTTCTCTGATGCTTATCGAGTGCAATAGTTGGGTTCTGGAAGTAAAAATTCCATTCATTTTCTCCATAGGCAAATCGATTTTTAACCCTAACTTTTAAACCTATGTAAGACAGAGCTTTTGTGGATTTCCAAGGTTTTACTAATGGTATATGCTTTTGTTGAAGCCACCAGTTTGCATTATTTCAAGAAATATTTTAATAACAAATTCCACCAAAAGAGTTCAGCGTGGAATACAAACGTTACTGCCCATACCGCCTTTTAAATACTTAAATATTTGCATATATATATGCATATTTTGCAATAAACTTAAAATATGTTATTTCTATATATATGAACTTTAAACTAATAACTTTATTTCTCCATTGTTTTTTAATCTGATTAAAACATTCGTAATGTTTGATGGGATTGTCTTTTCCCTCATTAAAGTTAAGTACACGGTCTTATCTGTTTGTTCAATTCTTTAAATCATTTTTGCTTCAAGTAAAAGTTTGTGATGGTGTAATTCACAGTTGATTCATAGCTTATATCTCTTTAAACAAAGACTTTTTGAAAACCCCTATGAGAAGAATGAATGGACAAAATATTTCCGAAACCAGTGCCACAGTAAAAGTGAGCTGGCACTGTAGCACTCTATTAATGTTCACACAAATGTTGTCAAGATATTTAGAGGTGGTAAGTGCTAAGTGGGTGGTTGACTTTACTCTCTGAGTTGTTATGCTGTATTGCTGTTTGGAGGCCATTGGGTTCCTGCTTGTGTCGTTTCTCAGATCATATGCGATAAATTTGTCATCTTTAGAGGCAGAGGTCACATCACCCTTCATGACATCTCTATGAACATTTACTGTCATTTCTGAAGGGTTCACAACCCCGCATCTCACAAAACAGTAAGAGCTCTATAAACAAGCCGTGTGATGGGAGAGAATGTTGCACTGCTGTTTGTGTGTTCAATTTATCGTGTGCGTGTGTGGGTTCATTTAATGCATTTGCTGATGTGACCGTCATTTCTCTGTCTGTTCTGCTTCTAGCAGAGTAATGCTTATGTCAGTGCTAGTCATAAAACTCTCCAGGCAATGAGTTATGGATTCACTCGCTCTTTCATGCTCGCTTACACTCTCTCTCATCTTGGTTATTCCTTTGTAGTATGAGGCTTTGAGTTATAGCTTTTTCTTATCCATCAGTACAGTGTCCTCACAGACCAAAAATATTTGAGCATACATGGTGGTTTACTGGTATATTAAATTGTGATCTGACCATCCATGTGCATGTGAATCATTATTACCATTTGAACTAAGTAGGCAAGAGTTAACAGGGAGTTAACTGTAAAAATATATATATTTTTTCTCTTCAGGGCCGAGGTGTCGACACATATCGTAGTCTTCCTCGTGATGCAGGGCAGCGGTCAAATCAGAAAGAGTTTCAGCGTGAAAAGGCCCGTTCCTCACTCAGCGCCAATCATCCCATGGTGGACTGCTGGCTGGAGCGACAGGAACAGGTTGGGACTGTAATGATTTAGATCTTCATATGTATATATTGCTGTTTAAGTTGAGCTGTATAACTCTAAATCACTAAATAGAAGCTAAATTGCAGTCTTTGTGATTTGAAATTCACACTAAGCCATTTGGTTTTATTTCTATTAATTGTGCATCCCTAATGTTATGCGTCATGTTTCTTAAGAAATCAACATTTCAAAACGTTCTGCCAAGTACAAAAAGATCATTTATTGAATCCAGGCTGTAAAAATTAATCATTGAACGTCCACACTTTTTTAACGTAAGATGAATACATCTTGCTAGGCCAGTCATGGTTGGGTAATCAGTGGAAAGCTGGATAAATCCTATTATTGCTAAACACCAGAGAAAATAACCGTTAAATGTGTGAAAGTGCATCAAACTCAGCAGTTTCTGGCTGTGTGTGGTGCTTGCTGCTCTCCATATCCTTTAGAAAGGTCCCAGTGTTAGGAAAGAACAGCTTATTTGTGTCCAATTTTTTAGAAAGTTAGTGCACACATTTCAGCGCAGATTGTTTCGTGAATTTCACAATGTAATGCAGACTTTGTAAAAAGGCTGCTATTAAAGGATGGCACACTTAAAAACTATATTGGACTTGACAGCAAAACCACAGTCTTAGCAGATCAAAGCATTGTTGTTCACTTGACATGTAAAGGGGATGTTTCTTGAAGGCACAGCACACTGATTCTTTACAGTGTGAGTCTTTACCCCAAAACTACCTGTAGCTCAATGCTTCATGTACATTAAAATGTATGCTTAAAAACAGAAATATAAATATATTTATAAAAAAAATCTTTATTAAAGAAACATGCCATGACTCGTAGTACTGTTGTACTGTTTAAAAGAAAGGTTTCTGAATGATGCTGCTAATAATCTGTGTGTATTTGTGTTATATTGTGTTTTCTTGACTGGAATTGAAGAATAGTGAAATCAGTTGCATTCAGTATGTAGAGAGAGAGAAGAGATATGTGGTGTATCAGAGAGAAGAGCCAGGGAGAGAGGGCTGGTGTGGAGGAGGGGAGAGTGTGTGTATGTGTCTGTAATTAATCATAAAGGTAAAACAGCTATTATAAATCACTCTCAGCTTTAGACTGCTAATGAGATAAGACTATATATAGATCTCTCTTTTTTCTCTTAGTTTCTCTCCAGTAGGTGCTGCTGTAGGTCAGTTGTATCTGTTATGTTTTTTTCTTCAGTATTTCCTTATTCTGATATACATATTCACTTTGTCAGTTTCACCGAGTATGGAGCTGATAGATGGACATATGGACAGACTGATAAACTGATGGATGGATAGGTAGGTGGACAGACAGACAGACAGACAGACAGACAAGTAGGTGGGTATATAGACGAGTAGATGGATAGATAGATGGTACATGAAAAAAACATGTACCATGTTTTAGACGGACGGACGGACAGATAGACAGACAGACAAATGGACGGTGGATGGAGGATGGTGTGATATAGTATTTATTTACAGATAGACAGGTAAATAGATGTTAGATGGATGGTAGATAGATAGACGAGTAGACAGATGGGCAGATAGGTTGATGGGTAGATAGACAAGTAGATAGACATGAAAAGACAGGTGGAAGGATGGATGTATAAATAGTTTGATATAGACTCTAGATAGATATATATATAGATAGTTCATGGAAAGACGGATGGATGGATGGATGGATAGTGTGATATAGACTCAGACAGATAGATGTTAGATGGTAGGTAATAGATAGATAGATAGAAAAATAATAACGAGTAACAGATGGGCAGCAATAGGTAAATAACGACAGACAGACAGCAAAGGACAGGTAATAATTTTAACATGGTACATGAAAAGACAGGTGGAAGGATGGATGGATAAATAGTTTGATATAGACTCATAGATAGATAGATAGATAGATTACTCAGGAAAAGAGGATGGATAGTGTGATAACGGGTAGCTATTGTTGAACTATACCGTGGAATTTGGGGAGCCCTTGTTTTTTTTTTTTTTTTTTTATATAACGGGGGAGGGGGTTCTTCGTGCGCTTGCGCGTGCCTCAAAAGAGGGCTTACAATGATACAAAGATACATACAGCTACAAGTGTCTGCACTACTTGCTTTATGCAAGCACTATATAAATCACTATACAGGATTTACCTTATTATACTCACAGGTACGGAACAAAAGGCACGGGGAAGACAAACACCACACGGGAGGGGAGGCAAAAGGGGACAAAAGTAGGGGTAGAAGAAAAATAAGGGGGGGGTGTGGGGAAAAGATGGGGGGGGGGAGGGGGGGGGGGTAAAAAGAGAGAGGAAAGAAAGGGAAGAATAAAAAGGGGAAGGAGAAGGGATTGGGAAGGGAGGGAAGGGAAAAAGATGCAGAGCCATATAAAGGAGGGGAGGGAGGAAAAAAAGAAGAAGGGGGCGGGAAGAAGAAGTGGGGGGGGAGAGCGGGGAGGGGGGGGGGAAGGCAAAAGGTAAACGAGGACAAAAACGAGGTAAGAGAAAACAAGGGGAGAAGAGGAAAAGAAGGGAGATGAAAAAACAGCCAGACAGGAGACAAAAAAGTGCACAAAATGAAAAAAAAGAAAAAAAAAAAGTATGAAGGGGGAAGCACACAGGGAACAGGAGGGGGTAAAAGGGCAAACGAAAAAAAGCAAAGTGAAAGGGGTCATAAGGACGAGTAAGGGGGGTAGAGAAAAACGGCGGGACCAAAAAGGGGAGCAACTAATGAAGAGCCACCAAGTAGATATAGAGCGGTTACTAGACGAGGGAGGTGGGTAAAGAAGGAGGGGCCTGCACAAGCGCAATAAGTGGCGATGTAAAGAAGGAAGAGAAGGAGAGGGGTATTGAAAGCACCACCGCAGCGAGTCGAACGCTACCAGGATAAGGGCAGCATTCGGGGCGACGGCTATCCGCTTGGAAGAGATGCAGTAATCAACACAAATGTCCCAACACGTATCCAAGAAATACACGGAAAAAAACCGCGAAAAGCCCCTATGAAAAACACACTCCATTAGGACAACCAAGTAGTGAAGGTACCATACCCAGGAAAAAAAGCAAAAGCAAATTCCCATAAGCATCGAGACACAAGAAGTTTGTGAGACAAAAGAATAGGGACATTAAAAAGTTACAAAAAACGGAAAGGGAAGGTGTATCGGTGAAGCAGAATAGAAGTATACAATGAAAAGGTACTTTATTGCCACGAATTGAAGGTGAAACACGGCGGCCACCCACAACTACTCTATAAACCAAGCATCTCTGTCTCTGAGTTCCACATGAACACACGTTAACGGAATTTACTCATCGTCAGGCTACCGAAAATAACCTAATTCTCCTTTCAATTACTGCTAAGACGGCCAACGAGAGTCCCGCAGACCATAACAACCAGCCAACACATAATTGCGAATACATGCCTTACTAACACAGAATCGCCCAGAGTTCCACGTATTTATTTTTTTCTACTACACTAATCTTGATTTTACGTACTAAACCTTATGGCATTTGCACGCGCAGGCGCCCCCACCCCTTGATGCCATGACAAGAAATAAGAGATGTATATTATCTCTAATTGAAATGAATGGTTTAAATCGCCGTCATGCATGAAATTATATTTTTGAAATTTTATACATAATAATCCACGATGATCACATTGCACAAAATTGAAATTGCACGTCAAAATAACACATTATTGTCAATATTTTTTGAGACCCCCCCAAATTTCACAAATCACGTTCAGGGGAACCCCTGTCTTTTTTAAGGGGACCGAGCTACCCCCGTAGTTCCGCACCCTGGGGTAGATAGATAGGGGCGAGGTGTGCTGGGTAGATAGCACTAGATTATAGACAAGTAACAATAAAGACGTACAGTGAAAAAGTAGATGTCAGATCACAGACAAGTAGATAGACTTACTATATTGACAGATAGACAGTGATGGCGATAGATGGATAGATATCGTCGGTAGGGTAACAGAGGCAAATTTTGTTCTGTAATTCTCACCTCTTTTCAGAGGGTCGGGGCTTGTTTTTCTTTCGGCCCTTGAATAATGGAAATGGGTGACCAGACTAAAACTTTCCTCGTTGCTCAGCATTGAACGTGGGCCTCACCTAATAAGAGCAAGGAAAGTACCGCTCAGCCAAGCACCAACAATAATAATGGACAATGAACTTACAGGACGGTCGTCTTCTCTCTGGAATTGTAATCATGTGCACACAAGCCGGCTCGCTAACGACCTAGTAGCAGCGTCAACGTGGGAGAACGAGTTCCCAGCTTCCCGTAAAAAAGACTGTTCAGGCTCTGCTTTGGCCCTTGGCCTATTATCCGATATTAATTTAGGAGAATCCCAAAAAATACACTTGAGTTGACATCAGGCATCAAACACATCGAAACACCTACCAATATCTCACCTGGTCGCAACGATAAGAGTTTTGGATCCAGAATCCGAGCAGGACAAGCGTTGGCACCGTCTCTGAATCTATCCCAGCTTGTTGGAGATTTTTGTCAAGCCATCGTTGTCGATTCGGATACAGTGTTCACTGCGTCAACCAACAATCTTATTTGGTCTTGACAGCGGTGTTATTAGGACGCGATGGTTATGTCCGCCGTAGAGGGTGTATTGTGTATCACAGCTATTTTCTCCATTTCCTTCCAATGTTTTTTTCCACTGTGTTACACTTTTGAAAACTCTTGGTCACGGAGGAAAAGAGTGATTGACCAACTGCCCTGGATAGAGAGGGATGGAGAGACTTATAAACCACAGGGGTAATAGAGAAACAACTCAGGGAAAAACGAAACAATACATTGAGAAAGGAGAAAAATGTTTTTTTCTTCAGCTTTTTCTGTGACTTTTTGACACTTTTTTGTGTTTCGTATATTTGGTTTTTCATTGTGTTTTTTCCTTTTCATTTTTTTTTCTTTTTTCCCTTATACTTTTCTTTCCTTTCTTTTCTTTTTAGTTTTATATTTAATTATTTCTTTCTTTCTTTCTTTGCTTTTTGTTTTTTTTTTGTTTTACATTTTCTCTTTCATAGTATTCTTTTTTTTCCTTTCATGTCATCTTTTTTCTTTTTCTTATCCTTTTTGTTGTTGTAGTTTGGATATTTTGTCTTTTGTCTTAGTTTTTTTTTCTTTAGTTTTTCTTTTTCTTTTTTATTCTTTTCTTTCTCTATTTCTTTCATTTTTCCCCTTCTTTTTGTTCACAGTCACCACTCCCTTGAGCTGAATAATGCATGTAAACTGTCTCAGGCCCAGTGTTGTGTTTGCATCTAGAGTTTTGTGTGTGTATCATTTTTCTTTTTAATTACAGATTGTATGACAGTATTAGGTACAAAATAGTTGCATTAGATGAAAACTACTTTCAAAGTCTTACAGAGTGTGTATGCAAGTGCATGTTAGTGTTGTCATGGCAGCAGAACACGGACCTGTTGGCTACTGAAACTTTAATGTGTGTGTGTGTGTGTGTGTGTGTGTGTGTGTGTGTTCTAGCTCAATAAATCAGAGTACACAGTCGTGAGGCATGAGCTCGATTAGTGTACGCTCAGATAACCCCATAGGGTCTGGGTCGTGTGGTATGTATTGTGCAAACAACCAGGGTACAACGTAGGAATGATATCCTTCAACGTTGAAAAAAAAATATAGAAACATAAAAAACTTCGATCTCGCTTCTTAAGCTTCACGCATGGGTCCTTTCTGTCAGGTATACATTGGGGATTCTACTAATTATAGTTGTTGACTAATTATTGGATGTTTGAATGTTTCTTTGGGTGATGTCAATGCCATATGCTTGAAGGTGGTTTTTGTTTGATTCATGCAGTGTGGGTTAAGCGGTCTTCCTTTCTGTTGCGGATGAGGAATGAAAGGCGGAGATTGAGAAGATACCCCAGTGGACGTGGCGAGACATACTGTTTAGATCACTGAGTAGAGAATACAGCTGAGAGTCGCAGTAACCAACCACACACTACCACACACACACACACTCTGACTGACAGCAGCGGTGATGTTATCTTTTATTTTATGCGAATCTCTCCTTCATGCTGTCAGTTTGATTTGCAGGTAATGAAACGTTTTGGCTCTTTGAGTTTTATTTGTAAAATATGACTTTTTTTCTTACGAAACTGACTATCAGCTTGAATGTTTTTGACTTCATCGCTCATAGCCTGCCGCATCATAAACTGTCATCTAAACTCTCGCTCGAGTCTCTCACAGTTCTGTCTGTCACTTTCTAGATGTGATGGCATTGATGCCAAAATGAGTGTTTTGGTGTGAATCTTTGATAAACATGACTAAAATTCAAAATACATTTAAGAGACTTTATAACTTTTTAGTCTTTGTCGATGCATGACCAACAAATACAATGTCTATCTAGATGCAAAAGTGCAGTTTGTGTGACAGCTGAATCACAGCATTCTGACTCTTTGCACGTTCTCACTCCGCCCTACTTTGTTTTACTCCGCCTCCATTCATCTTTACATGGAACAGCATGCTTATTTACTCTCTCTGATGGATTGTTTTCTTTTTTTCCCCATGGTCCTCCAGTGATATCGTGAAATTGGTGGAAGTGTCCAATGACGGAGGTCCTCTTGGTATCCATGTGGTGCCTTTCAGTGGACGAGACCGCAGGTAACAACCACCAAACTCCATTATCATATCAATAAAAGGACCAAAAGTAAAATAAAATAAATTGTTTTCAGCTTGGGAAACTCAACCACTGAACATAGACCATGCTCATGATCACCAGTGCTAAAAAAACAACAACAACACACATTTATAATAGCTAACATTTTTTGTGAATGTTTAGCTCAAATGTTCTTGAATAGTATATTAATACATTTTAAATTAATTTTATTATATTTTTTTGGTTCCTGGCATATTCTGAACCCAGCAAGAGCTCTGTTTAGTTTACTTGAAAGTCTTTCCTCTGCATCACCTGATGCTCTGAGTGACCATTGTTTGATTTGAGATGACTAAATGTTTGTGTGACTCCTCTGCAGAGAGTCCATAAGAGTCTGTCCAGAAGAGATAGAGTATCTAAACAGCATCTGTATGTGAGCGGTCACCAGGCAAACTAATCTAGCTAAAAGCAGCTTTATATCTGTGATCTGCATCTCTCTCCGGGCGGCGGGCTGCAGCAGCAGCAACAGGACGCAGAGTTATAAAGATGGAGAACGTTATTTATCTTGAGGAATTAGCTTTCGTTCAGAAGTGCTTTATGATGCTGCATTAGTTTCAAGTTCTTTCAATTCGATATCAATCAAATTAATGTTTCATTTCAAATGGATGACGCTTATGACTAAATAAATAATAAATCTCAGAAATCTCTAGATCAAGTGTTTGTGTGTGTGTGTGTGTGTGTGTGCTGCAAGGACGTTGGGACTGCTGGTGAAGCGATTGGAGCGTGGAGGGAAGGCTGATGTCCAGGGTTTGTTTCAGGAGAATGACTGCATCATTCGGATCAATAATGGAGACCTGCGGAATGTCAGATTTGAGCAGTAAGACCTGACCTCTGACCTTTGACATCTGATGTGTACAGAGTGCTTGTTGTCCCTTTAACTCCTTATTCTTCATGTCATCTATTCATTTGTTTATCCATCCATTCATTCATCTATATATATATATCCATCCTTCCGTTCATCCATCTGTCAGTCATCATTTATTCACCCATCCATCCATTGACATTCATCTGTCAGTCCTATTCATCCACACATCCATTCATCAATTTGTTCATCCGTTCATCCTCTATTCATCCATCCATCCATTCATTTACATCCATCCAATTACATTCATTTATCCATCCATTGACAATCAGTTCTGTTTTTCCACACATTCATCCATTTACGTTCATCTATTCATCCATCCATCCATTTAGGTTCATCCATCCGTCGACATTTATCTATCAGTCTTGTTCATCCACACATCCATCCATCTATCCATCCATTTGTGCATCAATCCATCTGTCCATCCGTCTCTCCGTCCATCCATCCTTTTGTTCATCCATCTATCCATTCATCCCTCCATCCATCAATCCATATCTGTTCATCGATCCATCCATTGATGTTCATCTATAAGTCCCATTCATCCATACATCATTCATCCAGATGTCCATCCATATGTCCATTAATTCGATCATGCGTCCATCCTTCCATCCTCATCTGTTCATCCATTCATTTCATTCATCCTTCCATTTGTTCATCCGTTTATCCATCCATCCTTACATTTGTTCAATCGTTCATCCATCCATCCTTCCATCAATTAATCTATCCTGTCCATCTTTCTTATTTTCTCTGACAATAAGTGAGCCTCCTCTATTTTCTATTGTGCTGTGTGTCTGATTAAAACCCATCCACTCTCACATAAATGTACAAATACACACTTTTTATTACATTTTAAAATACATTTTTAATACTTAAAATGAATTGTAAGGTATTATTTCATAAACCTAAATGTTTGTGTGTTTTTGTTTGTTCTCAGAGCTCAGAACATGTTTCGTCAGGCAATGCGTTCTGCCGTCATCCTATTCCATGTGGTACCATCCACCATGAGATCCCAGTACGAGCAGATATCTCATAATGAACACAACCCCAGAGCAAACATTGACCTTTCTGGGCGTTTCAGCCCTGACTCCCTCACCAATGACCCCATCGACCTGGATCATGCCGCTCACCGATTGGCGCAACACAGGCCACACCCACCGAATAACCATTTGGGCGCCAGCTCTCCCATTCATCATCCTGTTGGCCAATCAGGGAAACCTCCATCAGGTCTCGCCTCCTCTCCCCAAAGAGGATTAAGCCCCACCCCCACACCCGGCTTCACCAAGAAAGTTGGGCGGAGACTTGGAATCCAGCTTAGAAAAGGTATCACTAAAAGCGTCCTGTTGCTTGCTGAAAATTAATAATAAATGGCTGTCACTTGATAAAAAACGAAACTGCACGTTACTCTGGTTGATTACTGCATATATTAATATTTAGGCATTACAATTTTAACACATTTGTAGCGCCCCCTACCTTTTTTTATAACAGCTTAGTAAGGGGCAGCACCAGGTTCAATAAACCAATGCCTAAGAGATGTTGTATTAAGGCCCCTCTGGCGTCACTGAATGAAATACTTCTCTTTTAGAAAGTTACTCAGAATAAAATCTATGCTCACACAAGTTCACTGGTCAAGAATAAGCTCTTTTGAATAAATAAAACACTTGAAGTAAAAAAAATCTAAAGAATGTAATTAAAGTAGAATTAATAAAGAGTAGAAATAGCTGAAATTTCAAGTTGCAAAGTATTTACACAATCAAGTTGATCTCAAGTTTGGTACAATTTAACCCCAAAAGGGAAATATCACAAATGAGAATTACAGAATTACTGAAATTGATTACTCAGAATGCTCACAGTTCCTAAGTGCGCTGAACAACACTATAGACCCTTTTAGGGCCGATGTCACAATTATGTCACAGTGCTAGCTGGAGGCAAAACAAAGGGAAAACTGGAGGCGGCCAATTCAAACCAGCCCGATTCAGCTACATAAGGAGCTTAAAATATCATCTTGTTGTGATGTTGGGTGCCAGAATCTACGTAATACAGCCTCAAATTAGAAATTTTATCGCATACCTGCTGCCACTGCCAGACAAAAAAAACGACGACAGCTGTGGTTAAACGCGATAAAACGAGCAGACTGGACAGAAACGAACGTCAAAAATGCTTGCGTTTGCAGCACACACTTCTTATCAGAAAAGGTTCAGTAAAGTATTGTCTTTTGTTGTTATGGGCAGATTTCTATGAATCTAAGACCATGTATCTATGACAAAGTCTGTGTGCATGTGTGTAAAAACAACAAACTGACGATTTATATGTTTAATCATTTGTAATTGTATATACATTGTTGTGATTAATTGTCGCTGGAACAATAATGTAGCTGTAAAAATAGTTGCCTGCTGAAATTGAAATATATATATATATATAGATATATATATATACTATATATATATATATATCTTAAGACTGATAGACCACGGTGGTTTGTCTTTACAACCTTGGATGTGAGTCACTCTTTAGTTTTTTTTTTTTCTTTGCGTTCAACGGAGGGGAAAAGTCTGATCATCCAAGCTTTGAGTGAGCGTGCACGGGTCGGCCGATCTGATTTCATCTGTTAAAGTTAACCTTTTCAAATAACAATCGCGGTCCCGGACAGTGAGTGACCTTACATATAAAACAAGCTAATAAACTTCGTAGCTAGCGTTAGTGAAGCGGTCAGGGGAATCTTTCTGCCTCCACCTAAGCTCCGCCCACTGAAAAACATCACAGTGTTTACTAACAGAAAAAGAGTATATACACTTCAAAGTATTAATACGATGATCTGTCGATTAATTTACTGTATTTTCTGCAATCTGTCAGCTCAGTCGCTCCGATCAGCTCTCTTCTCAGCTGGATGTCTCTTGTCTCTCACCTCCTCCCCCATTAACCACTCACATTTTCTATTTTCCCGGGAGGGAGGGTCTTAACACATACAAACCAATGAAAATAAAGATCAACCTAACTCGTAGGGCAAAAGCCTGTGCTTTTTTTCAGCTGTGCACCCCAATCAACCTTACTTCCAATAATGGCATTCTTAATGACACAAGCACACATATTTTGTGACTAAGAATATGAAGCGTTAGACTTCAGATCTGAATGAAACTAAATTACACAAACAGTAAATTAAACAACATAACCCACTACATTCTAGAATTATATTCTAGTGGGTTACACATTTTTTATATAATTAATTGTACTAAATTAACTTGTAAAAGCTTTTTTAACAAATAAAATATAATGAACAAATGAATGAATAAAAATAAAAAAATCGATATTATTTTATTGTAATATTTTATTGCAGGTTAGTTTTCCTTTTCTTAATAAATCAATTACAGTGGTGTGAAAAAGTGTTGGCCCCCTTCCTGTTTTAAATTTTTTTTGCATATTTGTCACACTTAAAAAAATTCAGATCATCAAACAAATTTTAAAATTACACAAAGATAATGCAAGTAAATGCCCTACGTGAAAAAGTAATCTCCCTAAATCTAATAATTGGTTGTGCCACGCTTTGCAGCAACAACTGCAATCAAGTGTTTGCGATAACTGGCAATGAGTCTTTCACATCGCTGTGGAGGAATTGTGGCCCACTCTTCTTTGCAGAATTGTTTTAATTCAGCCACATTGGAGGGTTTTCGAGCATGAATGGACTGTTTAAGCATCTCAATCGGATTTAAGTCCGGACTTTGATTTGGCCACTCCAAAACCTTAATTTAGTTTTTCTTGAGCCATTCAAAGGTGGAATTGCTGGTGTGTTTTGGATCATTGTCATGCTGCAGAACCCAAGTGCGCTTGAGCTTGAGGTCAAACTGACGGTCTGACATTCTCCTTCAGGATTTTCTGATAGAGTGCAGAATTCATGGTTCCGTCAATTATGGCAAGTTGTCCAGGTCCTGAAGCTGCAAAGCAGCCCCAGACCATCACACTACCACCACCATGTTTGACTGTTGGTATGATGCTCTTTTTATGAAATGCTGTGTTGGTTTTACGCCAGATGTAACGGGACACACACCTTCCAAAAAGTTAAACTTTTGTCTCATCAGTCCACAGAATATTTGCCCAAAAGTCTTGGGGATAATCAAGAAATTTTTTGTCAAATGTGATACGAGCCTTTGTGTTCTTTTTGGTCAGCAGTGGCTTTTGCCGTGGAACTCTCCCATGGATGCCGTTTTTGCCCAGTCTCTTTCTTATTGTTGAATCATGAACACTGACCTTAATTGAGGCAAGTGAGGCCTGCAGTTCTTTAGATGTTGTTCTGGATTCTTTTATGACCTCTTGGATGAGTCGTCGTTGTGCTCTTGGAGTAATTTTGGTTGGCCGGCAACTCCTGGGAAGGTTCACCATTGTTCCAAGTTTTCTCAATTTGTGGATAATGGCTCTGACCATGGTTCGCTGGAGTCCCAAAGCCTTAGAAATGGCTTTATAATCCTTTCCAGACTGATACATGTCAACTGTTTGATTCTCATCTGTTCTTGCATTCTAGATCGCGGCATAATGTGTTGCTCTTTAAGCATGCTTCACTTGGTCAGACAGCTTCTATTTAAGTGATTCCTTGATTCAACAGGTCTGGCAGTAATCAAGTCTGGGTGTGGCTAGTGAAATTTAACTCCGCTTTCTAAAATAATGTGGTTAATTGCAGTTCTTTCATGATTTAACAGGAGGGGGCAATTAATTTTTCACGTAGGGCCACGTAGGTTTGAACAGCTTTTTTCCCTTAATAAATGAAATCATCATTTAAAAACTGCATTTTGTATTTACTTGCATTATCTTTGTGTAATATTTAAATTAGTTTGATGATCTGAAACATTAAAGTGTGACAAACATGCAAAAAAAAAAACAAATCAGTTTACTGTCACTTTTTCACACCACTATATGTTTGTTTGTTGTTTTTATTGAAATTATTTAATGTGGCTATGTTGAAATATGGTTTATGCCCTGTTTATGATTAAGGCTGTGCTAATGAATCCAGATGTCTATTGCTGAGCATATTTCCCATTCTGCAGAGTCTGCTGTACTGATTCAGCTGGGAGAATGTCGCTCCGTTATCTGCCAACAGCTCCTTCCTGTGTGTGTGTGTGTGTTTGTGTTGTTGTGTGTGTGTGTCCATTGCTGCTACAGGTGGGATGTGAAATGATTGACAACAGTTGGCACAAGTCTTGGCACCTGTGTGTGGACAGGTGGCCCAGCGGGTGCATAGGGTGGCGGTGAGGTTACGGAACAGCGGTGCAGGGAGTGTTGCTAGGCAGCACCGCATGTCAGTGTGATGTGTTTCCATATGGCTGTCTGATTCTCTTTTATTGGACCCGAGTCGCACATACACACATATAGGAAAACTCGCAGTGTTCTTTTTGAAAAGTGTGACTGAACTCAACCTGTGGGGCCACTTTCTCTTTCTCACTCTCGGTCTCTGTCTCTGACGCTCAGATGCACTTATCTCAGCCTTCTTACACCGTCTCCAATTTCTGTACCTCAGAAGGTTTAAACCCAGCCTGTTGGATCGATAGGTCATGATCTTGTGTTGCCTTTCAGACCCCATGTAGTCCAGGTGGCTTCTGTTCCAGTCCTGTGGTCTCCATCAACAAGCTGTAGCCTGATGTTTCTCTAAGCCGCAAGCTTCTGATATTACTCACGTGCAGACAGAGAGAAATTCGACACAGAAAGCAGACTCAAAAATGTGTGGGATAAAAACTAGAGAGCTAAATGAATGCATCTAAACTAAAGTCCTTTCAAATGTACGCTAATTTTAAGTATGGAACTGACGCTGAAATATTATGTAGTAGAACACTACAGATCATTACAGACTGACAGTGGAAATAAAATATAATATTGTATAAAAAAAAAATTAATATAATTTTTAAAATACTCTCCAAAAAATCGTGAGGTGGACTTAAAAACATCAAAATTTGTTTCAAAACATCATATTTTAATAATGTAACTTTCAATAATATAATGTTTTTAAAAGTTTATTGGCATTTTTGGTAACGCTTTACAGTAAGGTGTACTTTGTTACATTAATTAATGTATTAGCTAACCAAAACAATGAAAAACATACATTTTACATATTATTAATCTTTGTTAATGTTTGTTAATGAAAATACAGTTGTTCATTGGTAGTTTGTTTGTTCACAGTGCATTAACTAATGTTAAGAAGCACAACTTTGATTTTAATAATGCATTATTAAATGTTAAAATTAACATTAACTAAGACTAATAAATGCTTTAGAAATATTTTTCATTCTAAATCTGTTAACAACAGTAGTTATGTAATTTCTAACTCTTTGTCAACCACTTACAAATTAGGAATTTAATGTTAGAATCTTTTTTCGAGATCAGGTATTTATTTATTTTAAAGGTAATTTTAAATAATGATTTATTTTGAATAATTAAAGTTCATTTGTATTAATTTAGCTACATCTTGTGTTTTATATTGATGCCCCCCCCCCCCCTCAAAAATGAATTGCCATGTAACAGGGTTTTAATGCATTTGAAATGGATAGGTGTATAATCCTTAGGTCTGTCTTTTAACGTGTGTTCTCTGGTCTGTCGGGCCTGAAGGTCTCGGTTTCGCATTCACGTCAAGAGATGTCCTCTTGGAGGCTCGCCAATATTAGGTGCAGAACATTTGACAGAGGAGCTGCATAAATTATAATACCCCCCCCCCCCCCCCCCCCCCCCCCCCCCCCCCCCCCCCCCCCCCCCCCCCCCCCCCCCCCCCCCCCCCCCCCCCCCCCCCCCCCCCCCCCCCCCCCCCCCCCCCCCCCCCCCCTGGACGGGAGATGAAAGCAGGGGTGATTGATAGAGGTGAAAAGCAAATAAATACATTTTTATTTTATTTTTAACGATGAAATGATTATAAATGAATAAAATCTAAATATAGTCATGATTTTGTGGTTGCTACAGGTCAATGGGGTGGATCTTAATGGGCGTGATCAGGAGGAGGTGGTTTCTCTGCTGAGGGCGACGCCCATGGGCGGAACTGTGACTCTTCTGGTACTGAGACAGGAGGAGGCCTTTCTACCCAGAGAGATGGTGAGGAACTGTCTGTGTCTGTGTGTGTGTTTGAGTGACAGTTACGAGAGTGTTGAGGTGTGAAATCCTCCTGCTAATGTCTTCATAAAACTTGTCCACACTAATACGCACACAGCGGCGGACAGTAACTAAGTACATTTACTTGAGTATTGTACTTAAGTACACTTTTTGAGTATCTGTACTTTACTTGAGTATTTTTTTTTCTGGGAACTTATGACTTTAACTTCACTACATTTGAAAGACAAATATTGTACTTTTCACTCCACTACATTTCTATCAAGGTCCTCGAAGTAGAAAGTCGTTACTATGTAGCAGCTTTGAAAGTCAGTGGGTGATTTTTTTGTTCTCTAAAACGTGACTCTCTTTTTTTCCCTTTTTTTCCCTTTTTGTCTTGGGGTTACATGAAGTGATTTCCCAGTATTTTTTGAACACTGCCCAGTTGCAAATGTGATATTTATTTACAACAATTCAATAATAAGAAGTTAATATTGTGGTATATGTTAGAAACAATATTGTCTGATTTTGCTAAATTGTGTAAGTGCAAATATTACCTACAAAGCCACAGAAGAACTGTTGTGCATATCCTAATAAAACACAAAAGGTGTTTGAATGAAGCAGCACTGCACAGACTGTTCTGTGTGTGACATCAAAGTACCACGAGAGCGATTAGACAGCATTAAAAAAAAATTGTTTTTTGATGTCAAATAGGTCTTGCTGTTTTGCTTTTTTGTTAAAGCAGTGTTGCTGTTGTAAAGTTGTACAGCTACAGTTGTGTTGCTGGGTTTTAAAGGAGGTTTGATTTTTTTTCTTCCTTATCACTCTGTATTTACAGGATTTCACTGTCCACTCTGTTCAAATGTGGACAAATGGTTACACATAGATGTGTGCACACACTGTCAGAACTGTGTGAGATCACCATCCTGCTTTTGTGGGGGTGTTAATTTTTCCCCCCATAGGTTTTTAACATTCTAAAAGCTCTTTATTCCAAAGATACTACAAGCTAGTAGGTGTAATGTATTCTAGGTTGCATCAGCAGTATTGCAAGTATTACGTACAACAATAAAACATGCACGTACAATAAACAATAAAACGTGCATTGACATAAAAAAGGAAGTGTACTTTTGGTACTTAAGTACTTTTAAAAGCAAGTACTTCTGTACTTTTACTTAAGTAAAAATCTGTCTTTACAACTTTTACTTGTAATGGAGTAATATTTGACCAGCAGTATCTGTACTTTCACTCAAGTAATAGAGTTGAGTACTTTGTCCGCCTCTGATCACACAGCATCTCTGACATTTAGAGTCTCACCACGCTTGTTTGACTAGTGGTGTGTTTGAGTCAAGGTTAAGTTGCAATTTCAAAGTTTCCATTTGCATTTCAATGAGAGCTCTATAAAGAGGACTATTTCTGTTTGATTATTTTATTTCGGTTAGCTTTTTAAACCATTTTCATTTTAGCTTTCTTCATTTTACTAGTGTTTTAAAAACATCAGTTTTACCTCATTTCGAAAAGGGTCAATTCAGGTAAAATTGGGACACATTTCACATTCATATCAAAGGCAAAAATCCAATTGAACTGAATTCACCCTCTATGATATTAACCCCAGGTGGAGTGATTTTAAGATCCATCTTTGGATGCACTGTGTGCTTGTTTGTTTGTAGAATTAAGGTATTATTAGTTGCAGTATTACCATAGTCCTCTCCTTCCTCACTCTCTTTAGAACACAGAACCAGCAATGCAGAACACAAGAGAATGGGTAAGAACTGCACACACATCTTGACACCCGCTCATACTTCTCTACATCTGTACATGTGAAGTACTGCTAACAGAGAGGTTCAGTGCAATTGTTGTCAGTAAAGAATGTGCATGTGTCTCTGATGTTCTGTAATGATCCTGATCCAGCACTAACAGTTTCTTAAAGGGATAGTTTACCCAAAAATTAAAATTCATGTACTCACCCTCATGCTGTTCCATAAGTGTATGACTTTCTTTCTTCTGCAAAACCCAAAATCACAACCGTAACCAGGGTTTGAAAATGAGTGAAGTGTGGAATTGTGCTATTATAACACCTACAAATACAACTCATACACTAAAAACTTTAAAAGAGACAGACTTTTAGATGTTTGTGAAAGATGTTTTCTCTGTTTTGGGGGGATGGGCATTGTTAAATTAGACCTTATTTATTGCATCACAATTTGTTAATATTTTACTATAGGTTAGGGGTGGATCATTTTATAATTTGTTTAATATTCATGCAATAATACTTATTACTGTTACAGTATTCATTGATAACCATTGCTATATAGATGATAACTTTGTCTAGGGCTCTTATGAATGCTTTAGCATGACTTTGTAAAAGTTAAACTTCTATACTGGATGAAAATGGCATAGACTTCTTCATGGCCAGTGTTTGCATATTTCGTTTCATTATGTAACCTACTTGTTCTACAGATCTGTGTACTAGTGTTAAATGCTACTGTTTTTGATAGCATTGATTAATATTTTAGATTGTGGAATCCTGTCAGCAATAACCTGTCTGTGGGATTTTTTTATTTACTGTCAGTTTTGTGCAGGCGATGCAGTGTTGCCAGATATTGCTCTGAAAACAAACAAATAAATAAAAATCAACCAAATTTTGTTCAAAACTTTTGAAAATAAGATAAGGTAAAGATAACTCTAAACTGTACCTTCCCACTTTATTAACTTTTTAAAGTGTCAAATTAAGAGGAAAAGACAAGGCCAAAAAAACGCTTATAATAGCCGGAATAGCCCACGACCTCTCTCACAACTACTCTAGCAGTGTCTCACAGCAATATAGTTCTCTATCATTTTCACACCATGAACACTACAAATTCTAGCATGCTGTCTAAATTGCATTAGCTATACATGCAGACACCCATATAAGGAGTGTTAAATTACTAATTCAGAAAACAGATGTTATTTTTGAACATGAACAATTTGCTGAGGCCCGGACCTCGGTGACCTCATAGCTGGCTACGGCCATGAATACAATGAAAATCAATAGGGCCCGGTGATGTTTTTGTTCCCACTGACTTTGATTGCATGGGCAAAAACATTTTAAAATGATTTTGTGTTCTGGAAGAATACAGTCATACAGGTTTGAGATGATGTGGGTGAGTAAATTACTTCATTTTAAGTAATTTATGGATGATTATAAGCCTTTAATTAATCTGACTTACTCTCTCTGTATCTCAATCTGTATCTTTCTGCTGTATTAATAGACTATGTTGCTGTGATTTTCTCAGTAAATGAGTCATTTTTTTAAACATACTCCTCTGGTTGTGATTATTAAATCTAATCACAGTTATTTGATTTAAATGTGACTTGCACACCTTGAATTCGAACATTTGGTCTGTATAGAGCTGCAGCTGTTACGCTTCAGAAACACTGTCAGTGTGAAAGCTCATCCTGTTTCTCTCTTCTTTTTGTCTGTTTTCCTCTTTCTGTCTCTCCTGCCGCTGTTTGTGCATTAACCTCGCAAGGCTGATAAGATCTGCTTTAACAGTGGCGATCCAGAGAGCAGGAGAGAACTAAATGAAAGCCATCCATTTCCTTCTGTGTACTGAGTGTGTGTGTGTGTGTGTCGGAGGTTGTTACATTAAAGTGAAGGTGATTAAAGCTCAATAAAGATAGGCTATATAGAGCAGTCACTCAGTAGATGGTTGTTAAAGCTGTCTCATCTCTCTCTCTCCCACACAAACACTCACGCACTGACAGCCGCTAACATGAGAGAGTCACTGGAGAGGTCAGAAGAGCATCAGACGTAATGGGTTTATTATCTGTGTGTCTGAATCAGAGAGCAGAGGTTTGGCGGGCATCATTTCTCATGAAAGCTGCCCTCCCTGCCTCATTTACATGTGCTGCATTTCCTTCAGAAGCAGGTGAAAATGGCAGCTGTGTGTGTCAGGGACATAGTAATGAACAGGAGAGTGACTTGAATGTAAAACCGCTAGTGCAGAGGTTCATAGTGTTTAAAGTCTATTGCACACTGTGAGATACAAATGAGCTATCCTGTCATGTTTTCAAGGGACAATTCACCCAAAAGTGACAATTCTGTCATCATTTATTCACCCTCATGTCATTCCAAACCTGTGTGACTTTATTTCTTTTGTGGAACACTAAAAGAACATTTTAAAGAATTACACTAGTGACTCTTTTCAATTCCACGGAGAAAAGAAAGTCATATGGGTTTGGAAACGACATGAGGGTGAGGAAATGTCTTTGTATAGTCTCTGAACAACTGATTTGTAGTGTGCGTTCGGTCTCTGAGAGGTCACAAACCATGATAGTGTCTTAACATGAAGATATTTTTTTTCCTAATGAACCTGTTTCTCCAGGCTTTCCTTGTTCCCCCGTTTCCTGTCTTAATCATTATTTTGATAAAGTAAATGAAACAGCCATTTGACAACCAAGTCTTATTTCTTTCTATGCAGTCGATAATTACAGTCTTTGTCTCTGTCTGTTTCTGTAGAAGGTAGAAGACGAGGAGTTGGTCTTAACCCCAGACGGGACGCGTGAGTTCCTGACGCTGGAAGTGCCTCTGAGTGACTCTGGCTCGGCAGGATTAGGAGTCAGTGTCAAGGGTAACAGGTCAAAGGAGAGCCACGCTGACCTGGGCATCTTCGTCAAGTCTATCATTAACGGAGGAGCAGCATGCAAGGTTCGAAATGTATACACATAAACATTTTTTAGGAGATCCACCTGAAATCTGCAGACTTTTCTCATGATTATGGCACAAATTGGGTGGGGGGGGGATTTTTTAAATATATTATGCTTTATATATTTTGATAATATTAATATTTTTATATTTTTTCCATCAGAAAATAGTAAATAAAATTCGCAACCATTATAAGTGGAGTGTTTTTTATGACCTAAACAAGGCTGCTTTTATTTGATCAAAAATGCAGTAAAATATTGTGAAATATATAGAATATTAGAATTAAACTGTTTTTTTATATTGAAAATATATTTATTCTTGTGATGCAAAACTGAATTTTCATCAGCCATTACTCCAGTCTTAAGTGTCACATAATTTTTTCAGAAATCATTCTAATATGCAGATTTAGGGCTCAACAAACATTTCTTAAATTTATTGATGTTGAAAACCATTGTGCTGCCTAATATTCTGGTGGAAACGGCAATAATTTAATTTCATAATTAATTTGGATTAAGACATTTCAAAGGAACAGCATTTATTTAAAAAAGAAACCTTATAAATGTCTTCACTGTCACTTTTGATCAATTTAATGCACACTTGCTGTATAAAAGTATTCATTTCTTTTAAAATATCTTACCCCGGTATTCTTTGTAATTGATTAATGTTTATAACATTATTATAGAAATGATTGACCAGTTAGCAGTCGTTGTCTTATAGTCTTGTTATGAGTTGCACAGTGTACATATTAAATGTCTTGAATGGTGTATGAATGGTCTTCATAATCTCATTCTCTGGTGTAGGACGGAAGGCTGCGAGTCAATGATCAGCTAATCGCAGTCAATGGGGAGTCGTTGTTAGGGAAGACAAACCAGGACGCCATGGAAATGCTGCGCAAGTCCATGTCAACGGAGGGCAACAAGCGAGGGATGATTCAGCTGATTGTGGCAAGACGAATCACCAAACGCCTTGAGGTAAAGAGAGAAGAGTCAAGCAGATCAGAGTCTGAAAGCTTTGATCACTGTTCATGTGAAGGTGGAAATAGTGCTTCATGTATTAGTTATGTAGAGGAAATGAAATGGCCATTCCATTAAAAACATCTTAAGAAAATTTTATTAGGAATAAACTTGCTACATCTCAACTCTGTCATTATTGGTCATATTTTGTCACGACACATTTTATTTCCTCTAGTCTTGCTTTGAATTTAAAAACAGAGAAAAAAAGCATACCTACTTCAGCACACATTAAGGTCGACCACGTGCTGTTTTCTTTCTTTCTCTCTCTAGAGAACGTCTGATCCGTTTAAAGACCAGGCAATCAGGTCACTGCATTTCGCAAATTTATCCACAAGGGCTTTCAAGAAGTATTTTCTGTAATTCTGAAGGGAAAACTATGATGGACTCATGCAATTTTGTGTCGCAGGGCTATTAAAGTTTGGCCGATAATGATGGGAATTGTCTTAGCCAGAGCAGGATCATAACTGCTCAAGATTTTCCCATCATGCTGAGTGTTCAGTGTCTGCATCTGAACGAGACAAAGCCCACCAGAGCTGATTCTGACCACTTGTTCACCACGACATAAATAAACAAAATTTAAATGGTAGCCAGTTAAATCTCTCAGAAGTGAAATTCAGAGTTTGTGTGATTCGAATTATGATGTTCTTCTTGTTGTTCTGGTTTCTGTCAGGGTGAGAGCCGATGCAGTCCTCGAGGGTTAGTGCGGACCCTGAGCCCGTCTCCTGATGACCACGAGCGGCGGATCTCACACTCGCTATATGGAATTGAAGGGCTTGATGACAACCTGAGGCCACAAGTCAACACAAATAATCGTAAAATGAGTGCGTTACAACACCAACACACTTAATGATCTAACCCCCGGTTTCACAGTCAAGGCTTAAACCTAGTCCTAGACTAAAAGTAAGTCTGAGCTGTTTCAACTGAAAGAAACTTGCATTGACTGATCTTAAAAGATATCAGTGCCTTTGTTTTGTCTCAAGATGCACACCAGTAATGTTTTTTTCTAAGCACGTTTATGAAAATTGCTTAAATGTCTTAATTGAACTATGATCTAATCCTGGCTTAGTCTAAGCCCCGTCTGTGAAACCGGGCCTAAATGTGTCATTTCTGTGCTAGCCTTACCTGGTTTGCTTTTTTTTTTGTCAGTTTAAGCTGGTCCTTTCAAAAGCCATGTAAAATTTATTTTTATATTTTTTTATGTTTTTCTTTTTAAAAGATCAATCATATATGTAACTACATTTAGAGTTTTTTTTTTTTTGAGTTCTTATATGTTTAAATATATATGTAAATATGTATCTTATTTTTAATCAAATGCTTAATAATTAATTTAATATTAGTGTTTTTAGCATCTTTTATATATTTTCATTTCACTGTTTATGATAAAGTAATAAATTAAATTAAATGAATTAATGTTTTTTATCATGTTGACAGACAGACAGACAGACAGATGATAGAAAATGAATGTAGAATTTCATTAAAATAACACACATGTAGATATCTATCTATCTATGTATCTCCTTCAGATCAGCAAAAACATTGGGTTTGGGAATTTTTTTCAAGAAAGTAATTATTTGCATTATTTTGCAAGTTAACCATCACCAGATGCTCTCTGCAATCACGTTTGAACGCAGCATCAGGTTTCAGAAGTAGAATTGGCATCTCTGGGCTGCAGTGTGTAAGAAACATGTGGTCTAACACAAAACATATGAGTGTTACCCTGGACAAACAGACGCAGAGCTGTGAAGGTTCACTGAGAGCTCTCTGTGTGAGAAAGAGAGCCCAGCCGGAGCTGTTATCCTGGCTGTCAACAACTGAATCCACTCATGGGAAATGACAATAGCAGGGTGCCACACACACAAGTGCATATGCTTTTGCATTTACTCAATATATGTGCAGAGTCAAACACACTGAGGTAAATTTCAAATGTTCAGTTTATTCATAACATGATATAGTTAAATAACACCATGACAAGTGAGCTATTTTACTCAATATTCTCACGACGCAAAAAAACATTCAAAACACCTTCAGAGTGCACGCGTTACGTGAAGTCTAGTGCGCGTGCGCTCTGCCTGATCGCTGCATGATTCAGTCTATTAAAATACATTCAGAATGATCACAAACTCAAGACATGGGGGCAGAAAATGTGTATATTTATACTCAAGTTCACACGGAAGAGTGCCTTTTTATTCTCCAAAAATTACCATATAGAAATGTGATATTGATTTTTTACAACAGTTCAATAAACTGGAAGTTTTATTAAGAGACTTACGTTTTAGACACCATATTGCCTGTTTTTGCACTATTTCGCCAACAAAAATAATTCCAAACAAAGCCACAGTGCTGTTTTGCGTCTCTGAGCAACATGACGGCGTTTCGTTCCTGAATGAATCACTCGTTTAAATTATTCGGTTCAGTCGCAGTGACTGACTTATTAACAGTGACTCGCTGCCACCTACTGGCGGTTTTAATTTCACGTTTAAAGTATCTTCATTTTTAAAAATTATTTCAAATATCAGTATTCAATGTTTTATGTTTAATATATCAAAACATTATTTATGCATTTGTAACTGCAGGTTAAATGCATTCATGTTCTGCATTAAACGGTGTGTAAACACATCTAAATGCCACTTCAGGTGCAGCTTATGTCTGGATTGCAAAGATGAATTTTGTTGATACTGATTTCATTTGCTTGGTAACAGCCCAAATGTCTTATTATTCTAATTCACTGATTAAATGTAAGAATTTGACTCAAAAGATAATGCACACTTATAGAAAAATGGCTTTATAAAAGGTAAAATGCCCATAAAAGGTAAAAATCTATTTAAACTTATCTGACCACCACACAGAATATGAAGAATATCAAAAACTTTAGGAGTCAGCTGTCCACGAAAGTCCTTAAGATACCAGCATGATAACACACTCAATCAGTTGAATCACTCATTAAGTTACTTACCGTCACTTACTGGTAGTTAGTTGAGAAGTATGTTGAAAAGTATGCATTTTTCCCCTCAACATTTCTTATTTGTATATTCATAAATGCATTTAAAACATTAATCTCATAACATTATTTATTGCAGTTGTAATTATTGTTATTTGCAGTGTAAATTATTTAATCTGACTGGTAGCAGCCCTGTAGTGTATATTGAATTTATTGATAAAGTGTAATAATTTGACATGTAAGATGATGCATACATCTAAAAAGGTTAAAAAATAGGCCTTTGTGAAGGTAAATATGCAGATTTAAGTATGTAAAAGCTGATAGAACACTGATGAAAATATTGCTTCAGAATAAATTGTTTACTCCACCAAAAATCTCAGTGATGCAGTTATTTTGTGGGGATATTTTGTATGGAATATTGTCTGCTGACATGAAAAGGTCACTGTATATCATAGTAATAAATACCATTTATTACAGCAATGATATTTTGTTTTCTTTTTAATTTATACACATTAAATATTACATATATGTATGTAATAAAATGTGTATTTCCATAACAGGTTTAGGTCTTAAATTTCATATAATGTGGTATTAAAAAGGTCTTAAAAAGTCTTAAATTTAACTTGTTCAAGTCTGCAGAAACCCTGTAATGGAAAAACTACATTACCTATGATTCTGTAAAGAAATCTCCACCAATGCACCTATATTTTTATATTTTTCCACTGTTTTTAATTCAAAAATGTAGTTTTCATTGCTTTATGGGTTTGTAGTTCTTTTCCTTGTTAAAGCCATAAAGTACACACTCTTGTATCTGTCTTTTTCCCTTCAAATCCAAGTTTATAATGTTATGTTTTGATTCATGGCTTATTATACTTTAATGAAACCTTTTTTAAAATCTCTATTGGAAAAATAAAAGTACAGTGTTTAACGGAAAAAGATACTCAAGAACCATTAACAAGCTAAAGAGCGTGAAGAGAATCGTTTGGTTCCAGTATTTCTTTTAAAAAAAGCACTTTGTTCCCAACCGTAGTGCATTTCGTTATCGCTTACATCCCAAAATGCACTTATTGAAGTATGTACTGGAAAAAAGAAAGTGTTTCTCATGGGCTTTATTTTAGACTAGGGTGGGAAATTTCTGAGCAGATTAAAAACACAAACAAGCTAACAGCACTATCTCTCTAAAATGCATGCTTTCTCTCAGTATTTACTGGAAAAAGGACCTTTTTTTGCACGAGATGATATAGAAAATCAGCCATGCAAATTGCTTCCAGGCTGTATGTAAGAGCAAGCAAGCATATCCAAGTGAAGTGGACTCTACACCATGTCTTTAATTTGTAAATCTCTCGACATGCAGAGCACGACACAAATTATTCACTGTTGCTTGTGATTCTCTGTGACTTTGACCTGCTTTGCTCAAAATGAGGTGATTTATTTTTGCATGAATTATAAATAACACTTTGTCATCTTTATTTTTACCATCTGCACATCATGAAACCCCCACCATGATCAGGATTAGCTGTATTACTTGATTACTGTGTAATAATAACATAATTTGATTGTCCCCTACACCCCTTCCTGCTCTTATCTCGCTGTAGATCATTATCAGCTCTCGCCGACGGTGAACATGCCTCAGGATGACATGGTCATAATTGAAGATGACAGGCCACATGTTCTCCCCACCCAGCTGTCTGACCAATCGTCATCCAGTTCTCATGATGACATGGGCTTCGCTGTGGAGACACCTCCGCCGCCACCCTGGGACCAAGAGCTTCCCGACAGGTAAATAAAAGTGGATAGTGTAGAAAGTTTTGTAATTTATTTAGTGAAGTATCTATTGTCTTTGTTTCTATTTCGAGCATCAACTCTCTGACTCTTCTGACGATCTTCCTGCTGTAATTGAGTCCATGGCCTTTCCTTTGTTTGTCAAAGGAGCGTCGGTTATTAGAACAGGGCCGAGGGCTGGACACTGTGCTGTGATTTAATCTGTCTCTCTTTCTCTCTCCTTCCCTCAGCACTTGCAGTGCTAATGGCGAGGAGGTGTTTCAGAGGGAAGGCTTTGGCAGGCAAAGCATGTCTGAGAAACGCACCAAGCAGTATGGAGACGCGAGCCAACTTGACATCATCAAGACCCGCAAGTCCAAGAGCATGGACCTAGGTACTCTAAAGATTAATCCTAAATGCAGTGCTTGGTCTATGGGGTAGAATCGTTGCATAATTCCAAATAAATACATTATGATCCACAAATAAATGTAAAGAGATTAACAAAAATAAAATGTATTGATAAATAAATAGAATGAGATCCAAAAATAAATCTTAAAGTTTCACAAACAAGAATTAAATTCTTTTTTTTTTTTTTTTGTTTTTGTGTTTCTTTTTGTTTTTTTTTTTTTTGTGTTTTTTTTTTTGTTTTTGTTTACACAAAAAATAAAAGGAGATTTGCCATAAAAACATCTCACAGATATATTAGTCACAAAACAAATCTTTGCCTGGCATTCATTTGTGAAAAAAAGAAAAAAAAAAAAATTTGCGTCCTGTGCGGGGGGGGGTATTGGTAGTAGCTGCATGCATTTTGAATAGCTCCCTGTGCATTTGTAAACGTTGCGCTTATTGGTGGATTTTTGAGACATTCAAGCGCTCAGAGCAAAAACCAATTCCACAAATGATGGACTCCACCCCTTCTACTTAAGCCAATAAGATACCGCGTCACGTGGCGCCGACCAATCGTAGGTGTTCTCGCCTCCAACAAATCATGTTTTGCCTACAATTCAGTGTGGGACCAGGCACCAAAAACGCTATTTGGCTAATTAACCCTTCAAATGGACGATCAGGACGTTAAGACAGGTAAGTGGTGTTTACATTACCAAACAATGAGCAAAATGTAACAGGGTGGTGCTATGCTCATAATTTATGGTGATGGCAAGGAGGACTGTTCGGCTTCACTTAATTGTGCGTGGCCATGTATATTAACTCGTGGAAAGTCACTTAGTTTTGTCGTGGCCACGAGATGCTATGTTGATAATAGCAAATAAAATAGGCCTACAAGACACACATTTATCCATCCCACAGTCTTGTAAGTACATTAACTGATCGTCTTTTTCCGTAATATTTGTATATTATTATTAGCCTATTATTATTGGTTATATTTTCGTTTAGAGTTTTTTTCCTATTCAATTCGATCACTTTACTCAAATGTTCTATGATACTGTAAATGCTCGACATATGCTATAGGACTGGGATTTTACTGTAATGCAATTTAAAGGATGAATTGAGTTGAGTAAAGTGATCGAATTGAAGAGGAAAAAAACGATGTACCTTATGTATTATTCATAATAAACTTCTTTCGAATGCTGTTTACATCGCGCATAGACATTCACGTAGATAGCATCGCCTATTGTTAATATAATCTTTCTATAATATAAATATAGAATAAAATATTTAAAATAAAATATTAATAAATACATCCCTGATAACCCCGGGTTACTATGGTCATGCAGGTTTGTTCACGCATTAAACTCATGGCCACGAGAAAAAACTCATGGTTCCCTCAACATAGCATCTCGTGGCCACAACATAATATCCCACGAGTTAATATGTTGTGGCCACAACAAAACTAAGTAAACCGAACATGTCCCCTCCTGGTCACCATAAATATGAGCATAGGAAAACAACCATGTTAAATTTTGCTCATTGTTGTTAATTTAACACCACTTACCTGTCTTAAATTGTCCTGATAGTCCATTTTGAAGCGGTTAATTAGCCAGAGTAGCGTGTTTGGTGCCTGGTCCCACACTGATTGTAAGGCAAAACGTGATTGGTTGGAGCGAGAACAGCTACGATTGGTCGGCGCCACGTGACTGGTATCTGATTGGCTTAAGTAGAAGGGGGGTGGAGTCTATCCATTTGTGGATTGGTTTGCCTCTTGACGCTTGAAATGTCTCAAAATCCACAAATAAGCGCAACGATTTACAAATGCACAGGGAGCTCTTCACAAATGCATGCAGCGATCTACAAATGCACAGGACGCGATTCACAAATAAATGACAGGCAAAGTTGTGGTTGTAATAAATATATATTTGTGAATATGTTTATATTTGCAAATCTCATTTTATTTATTCGTGAATTTAATTCATGTTTGTGAAACTCTAAGATTATTTGTGGATCTCATTCTATTTATTTATCAATACATTTTATTTTTGTTAATCTCTTTACATTTATTTGTGGATCATAATGTATTTATTTGGAATTATGCAACGATTCTACCCCCATATTGGTCCTACATACTCTAAAGATCAACCCGAAACTCAGTGCTTGGTCTTAAATACTTTAAATCTCGACCCAAAACACAGTAGTTAGACCTAGATACTCTAAAGGTCAGTCTTAAAAATGACCTTTAGTCACATTGAAAGAGCACAGTAAGCACAATAGTTAGAACTAGATACTCTAAAGGTCAGTCTTAAAGACAGTGATTGGACCTAGATGCTTTAAATGTCAGACCCAATCGCTGTGACTAGATCTATGATACACTAAGATACTGTCAAAATCTGTCCCAAACACTTGGAGTAAAAGATCAGCCCCAAACCTAAATTACTCTAAAGGTCGGTCTCAAAAACAGTAATTGGACCTAATTACTCTAAAGATCAACTCAAAGCACATTACTTAGTCTCAGATACACCAAAGGTCTGTCCCAAACACAGTTCTTGGACTTCAATACTGTAAAGGTCTATCTCAAAAACAGTAATTGGAATAGGTCAGTCTTAAAAACACATAATTAGACTTAATTACTCTGAAGATCAACTCGAAGCACATTATTTAGACCTAGATACTCTAAAGGTCTCTCCCAAAAACAGTACTTGGACATAAATACTCGAAAGCTCCATCTCAAACACAGTAATTGGACCTAAATACTCTATAAAGATCAGTCCCACACACAGTGCTTGGGCCTAGATACTCTAAAGGCCAGTCCCAGTACATAAATTCCCACCCCGAAATCTAATCCATTGCTCAAGTTACTTTCCTCTCTTTATAAGAGCACTTCTCAGAATGCCTCTCATTCTGGGCATCACCATTCACCACTCCACCGTCACTAAGTCTGCACTGGTCTCCCTTGTGCATGTGCTTTCTAATCTGAACACTCATCCAATTCTGCTGGATGTTCCTCACTTACCGCTTTACCACTGAAATGGAGCTGGTGCCAGTGTGCAGACAAGGCATCCTGATTCCTGCAGAACCTTCCACTGACTCCAGAACCAAACGACAACGTGTTTGTTTTATTTGGAGTTTTTCCACATTTACATTTATTTTGCACAATTTCTGACATTAGTGATTTCCCGATTTTGAGATCAGCACGTTAAAAGGGATGAAGTATGAATTACATTATTCCCACCTTTTCTTTGGAGGGAAACGTGTGGAATGAGGTCAGTTTGGGCACCGGCACGGTCTCAGTGGAAAAGTGATAACTCTGAATCAGTAGAATCACTGTGGAAACGCACCATTTTGTTAATGAGCACTGACTGATTGGTTCTGTCGTCTGATTTGTTGATGGTGATACTTGCCTGGTTGCTTGCTGCATGTTGAATGGTCAAACTAACCGTCCTGTCGATGTATGTGTGTGTGTCCCTCACACAGTGGCTGATGAGATTAACCTCACACACTACACAGAAAACCACCCAGGTAAGCATGACCACTCCTGCACTTCTATTCCTGCACACACACTCACTTCTCTTCCACACTGAAGGATTATTAAATCCTTGCCTGTTTTTCTTCAGTGCTGAGATGATTTTTTCCTGCTGTTTCATCACTGATTACTTTCCTAGTCCCGTTTGTCACCACTCTCATAACAAGAACAGCTTAAAAACAGGTTACAGCATTCATACTCTGCAATTTAGCAATGAAATGATCCAGAAAGCACTAAAATACACAATTGATATGTTAATCAATTTTAATATTTTTGAAAAGTCTATTATGCTCATATAGAGCCAGCATTAATTTGATTAAAAAAACAGTAAAGTGGGAATATCGTGGAATGTTATTACAATTTAAAATAGCTTTATCTTATTTGAATATATTTTAAAATTGATTTTTTTTCTGTGATGGCAAAGCTGAATTTTCAGCAAATATTACTCCAGTCTTTAGTGTCACATGATCCTTCAGAAATCATTCTAATATGCTTGAAAATCATTCTAATGGTGCTTAAGAATTTTCTTATTACTATCAATTAATTTCTTATTTTTATCAATATTGAAAACAGTTGTGCTGCTTAATATGTTTGCTTTCAGAATTCTTTGATGAATAGAAAGTTCAAAAGAACCGCATTTTATTTGAAATAGAAACATTTGTAACATTATAAATGTTTTTTTTTTCTCACTGACCGCTTTTATTTTCGTTTTTACATATATTTTCTTTACATATATTATTGTATTTTTGTATATTATTGCCAGCAGTTGTAGTGGTGTTGTAAAGCTTTTTGTTCTGAAAATCTTATTAAATTTAATCAATTTTATTGTAATATTGCAGTATTACAAACGCATAACTGTATTATATTTAAAAATAGCAGGGGCGGTCTGACACGCTTCAATAAGGCAGCGCTGTGTGATGAAGATAAATTCACACAATCTTTTCTGGCCACCACTTGCATTCATTTATCTTCATCACTTAATACAGAAACACATCTTCATGGCTGACTACAAACGATAGCAGCTCATGCGCACACACACACACACACACACACACACACAACACACACTCCACATAACGTTCAGATAAATATAGCTGCTTTTATCAGGGTTACGGTTGAGATTTGTGGCAGACAGACTGCATGCATGACTAGTTGATTGTGCTTTGTGGTTTAACTAGCGAACTGTTCCTCAGGCTCTTCCTCACATGATGTTGGCCCGTCTCTTGGCCTAAAGAAGTCCAGCTCTCTGGAAAGTTTACAGACTGCCGTCGCTGAGGTGACGCTCAACGGTGACATGCCTTTTCACCGGCCACGGCCACGCATCATACGGGGGCGGGGCTGCAACGAGAGCTTCCGAGCCGCGATTGACAAATCGTACGACAGGCCAACAGCCAATGAGGATGAAGAGGAGTGCATGAATACATGTAGGGCTGCTCCTGATTGGTTTAATCAGCGAATGCACTAAAATTTGGCAAATGTTGAGATAACGGCTGTGAATTTGATTAGCTGGTTTAACTTTTGTTGATTATGACTGATAATAACAGCTTTCCTTTCTTTTTTTTCTGTAGTGGAGGAGGACACTGAAGGAAGCTCTCGATCGGGGCGGGATTCGGTTTCCACGGTAGCTGATCTCACTCCGCTTCCCGTCACCGAGCAACAGCTGATCAATGGCAACCAGCCTCAAAACGAGAAGAAGAAAGAAAAAGGGGGAAAGGACAAAAAGAAGCCAGAGAAAGAGAAGGGTAAAACAAAGAAAGGAATGCTCAAGGGTCTTGGAGAGATGTTCAGGTAATTAAAAGCAGATCTGAACAGCTTTTTGTGTCAGATAAAAGCGACTATGAATAATGATGATAAGAGCGCAGATGAGCCCAGAGCACTTTTTCTTCATGTCCTTAATTACCTCAAAACCCAACAATAGAATAAAAAGCCTAGTGAGCTGCCCACCGACGCATCATAGGCGTGTTCCCGTCTCAAAGACTCTGCCAACAATAGGCAGAGCAGCAAAATTGGTGAAAGATGTGAGTGAAGAAAATGAGTGGTGTTTGGACAGGCAAACCTTACCAGCACATTACTAAGGTGGCAGGTTGCAGTGCTATTGCAAAGGTGTTCTGGGTGGTTTCTGGTGTGTTGTTAGGTGGTTGCTAGGGTGTTCAAAATAACACATCACAGAGTTTCTTTGTTATTCTCTTTTCTAGATATGACCTGAAGTTGCCTTAGCAAGCTTCACGCTGCCTCATGAATTAAGAAGGCTTTGTTTTAGCCAAAACATTAGATGTCCTTGACGGTTATATTTCCAGAATGCATGAAATAAAAAAATTAAAAAAATTATTGTAAATATTAAAGGGGTGGTTGATTGCGATTTCACTTTTTTAACGTTAGTGTGTAATGTTGCTGTTTGAGCATAAACAATATCTGCAAAGTTACGACACTGAAAGTTCAATGCAAACGGAGATATTGTCTTTTAAAATTATGGCAGTTTAATGCCTACAAAATAGCTCGTAGGGACTACAACGAGTTACTTCCCGGGTTTGTGACGTCACAAACCCTGATAAACCCCACCCCCGGGAACATGCAACAAAGGGGGCAGGGCCATGCTGCGCTGCTTTAGAGAGGGAAAGAGTAGTTGCCTATCTGCATCTCTCTCTCTCTCTCTCTCTCTCTCTCTCTCTCTCTCTCTCTCTCTCTCTCTCTCATTCAGATCATCAGCTCCATCAGTGAACTGTGTTCCAATTATACATTTTATGTGTATAAACTTACAGATATTTTTCACATAGCTATGAGAAATGTTAAACATGGACATGCATGCTGTTGCCGTACTGTATTAATGCTTTAATCAGGATGAAAACGTATATTAAAAGCTAACATAAGCAGTAGCATTTACAAATAACAGCATATCTAAAAGTATGAGACAACCCCATTAAGTTGCACAGGTTCTGCGTGATCCTCTTCACTAATATTCTCTGGGTCTCATTTGGGCTCAAATTGATAAGCAATATTGACGACGCCATTGTTTACAATAAACCGGAGCACATGCCGCTGAGGTGAGGAGGCGGTTTAGCCAATCACAACACACTTGGCTAGCTAACCAATCTGAGCCCATCGCGTATTTCTGAGGGAGGGGCTACATAAAAACAGAAACTCATCGGAGCGTTCAAATGAGAAGGGACAGAGCGGTTAAATAAAGGTAAGTTATGTAAATTTACAAACTACTTAAAAAATTTGTCAACCCACCCTTATTACTGAAGTTGTTGATAGAAAAGATCTAAATGAAATGTGAATTTTTCTGTGCTACATCATATAAATAAGCTAGAAACAATATGATAAAAATTTGAAGAAATGTGGCCTAATTAAGCTTTTTAACATTAAAAGGTTTGGCGGCAGTTTAATATTTTCAAACAAATTAAGACGTTCGTGCTCACAAGGCTGTATTTATTGATCAAAAATACAGAAAAAAACATTAAAATTGTGAAATATTATTACAATTTAAATATATTTTAAAATGTAATTTATTTCTGTGATGGCAAAGTTTAATTTTCAGTGGCCCGTACTCCAGTCTTCAGTGTCACATGATCCTTCAGAAATCATTTTAATGTGCGGTTTTTGTGCTCCGTAGTAGTAGTAGTTGTGCTGTTATATTTGATATCACTTTTGATCAGATTAAGTTATTTAATTTTAAAACATTTTTAAAAATCTTACTGATTCCAAACTTTTGAAATAGTGCAGTGTACATGTACTGTATATAGACAGTAGACAGCAGTGCATCTCACTAGTATTCGGACTTCCTGTAATAATATAAAAAAATAATGGGATTGAAATCTAATCATTAATATTGATAGACTGTGCGTTTGTGTGCTCTGTGGAGGGACAGTATGTTCCTGAGCTCTAGGCAGAGTGGACAATCACATCCAAGACACGAAGGAAAAGTTTGAGTTTCCATGAAGTTTAGTGTAGAGATACGAGAAGACTGGAGGGGAGAGAAACCAAGAACGCAGCTCATTTGAAGCTTTTTAAATCTGTCAGCAATAGATAAATCATTTTTGAAAACGTAGAATATTTTAGACTGCTTCTGGGGCAGTGGAGTGTTTTAATGTCTGTCATCTGCCTCACTGAGCCAAAGATACCTGCTACATATTAATGAGCACTCTACATATTAATGAGCTCCGCCGAATATCAGAACTCATAGGCATACAAAGGTATTGAAACTCCTTTCAGCTTTCTCGCACACACTTCAGTCCTCGCACATGTCAGCGGAATATTAATGAATCGATATGCTTGATAAAACAAAGATTTGCAGAGAAGAGAAGACTTTTCGCGCTCTCTGCTTTGCCGAGTTGCAAAACAGTGATTAGTTTGTTAAATGAATTAGAATAGATGGATTAAGAGCTTTAACAGTGGTTTAATTAGAGCAGACAGGTTTAAGGTTTTTTTTCAGAAGCATAATGTAATGAAAATAAATTTATTAAAATAAATAAATAATGTCCATTACAATTGAAGGGAAACATGACTAGTGTTTTGAATCAATAAGCTTTTAAATGCAACTTCCAAAAAAAGTATTTATATTTTTTATAATTAAAATAAACTGTTATTGGGCTTTTGAACAGTTAATTGAGAAGAATGTGACATCAACTTGTGACATGTGTTTGTGTGTGTTAAAGGTTCGGGAAATACCGAAAGGACGAGCGACTGGATGGTCCGAAGTGCAAGGCAGAGGAAACTCATGCATCGGAGGAAGAGACATGCAGAATGAGACAAGAACAAGAGAGGTACACACACAGAGTCAGAGCTAATCTTAACTATCATCAGCCTCTAATCAGAGGCATTTCCTGTCACTTTACCTGCCAGCCGTACCCACTTCCTCTAACCTTCTTCCTCGGTGATTGTTTCTGTCCTGTTGTTTGTGTCATCATTGTGTTTTGTTAAAGCATTATGATGCTTTTATATTTTGTGTGTGTTTGCATACTAATGCTTTAGCTAAGCCTAATATGTTTTAGTTGTTTTAAGTTCATTGTGTGAATGTTCACCTGCAGGTGTGTGTATGTTCATGTTGTTTTATTAATAATGCCATGTGAACCCCCTCCCGTTTTCCCTTCTGTCCTGTGAGACCATGCTGAGAAATCCCCACTCTTTCAATCTTTTTCTTAATCTCTCTCTCTCGTACACACTCATTTATCATCTTGCTTTTGATGGGGCTTAGAAAGGTGTTTCAGTATGTTTTTAGTTACTATTGAAGAAATATGTTTCAGGTTTAAAGGGATAGTTCACAAAAAAAAAACTAAATTTTGGCATTGTTTACTAATCTTAATGACTTGCTTCTGTGGAACACAAAAAAATATTTTTTTGTCTATACAATGAAAGTTAATGGGGTCTAAACAACACTAGGCATTAGGTCTTTGTGTTTCTGTTGCAGTTTTTATATATATATACAGTGGGGAAAAAAAGTATTTAGTCAGCCACCAATTGTGCAAGTTCTCCCACTTAAAAATATGAGAGAGGCCTGTAATTTTCATCATTGGTATACCTCAACTATGAGAGACAAAATGAGAAAAACAAATCCAGAAAATCACATTTGTAGGATTTTTAAAGAATTTATTGCAAATTATGGTGGAAAATAAGTAATTTGGTCAATAACAAAATTTCATCTCAATACTTTGATATATACCCTTTGTTGGCAATGACAGAGGTCAAACGTTTTCTGTAAGCCTTCACAAGGTTTTCACACACTGTTGCTGGTATTTGGCCCATTCCTCCATGCAGATTCCTCTAGAGCAGTAATGTTTTGGGGATGTCGCTGGGCAACACGGATTTTCAACTCCTCCAAAGATTTTCTATGGGGTTGAAATCTGGAGACTGGCTAGACCACTCCAGGACCTTGAAATGCTTCTTACGAAGCCACTCCTTCGTTGCACGGGCGGTGTGTTTGGGATCATTGTCATGCTGAAGACCCAGGCCACGTTCATCTTCAATGCCCTTGCTGATGGAAGGGGTTTTCACTCAAAATCTCACGATACAATGGCCCCATTCATTCTTTCGTTTACAAGGATCAGTCGTCCTGGTCCCTTTGCAGAAAAACAGCCCAAAGCATGATGTTTCCACCCCCAATGCTTCACAGTAGGTATGGTGTTCTTTGGATGCAACTCAGCATTCTCTCTCCTCCAAACACGACAAGTTGAGTTTTTACCAAAAAGTTCTATTTTGGTTTCATCTGACCATATGACATTCTCCCAAACCTCTTCTGGATCATCCAAATGCTCTATAGCAAACTTCAGACGGGCCTGGACATGTACTGGCTTAAGCAGGGGGACACGTCTGGCACTGCAGGATTTGAGTCCCTGGCGGCGCAATGTGTTACTGATGGTAGCCTTTGTTACTTTGGTCCCAGCTATCTGCAGGTCATTCACTAGGTCCCCCATGTGGTTCTGGGATTTTTGCTCACAGTTCCTGTGATCATTTTGACCTCACGGGGTGAGATCTTGCGTGGAGCCCCAGATCGAGGGATGTTGTTTATATCATGGTAGTTTTGGTTTTACTTGTCTGTAATTTTTGCTTAATTTTAATTGCTCCCACAGTTGATTTCTTCACACCAAGCTGCTTACCTTTTGCAGATTCAGTCTTCCCAGCCTGGTGCAGGTCTACAATTTTTTTTCTGGTGTCCTTTGACAGCTCTTTGGTGGAGTTTGGAGTGTGACTGTTTGTGGACAGGTGTCTTTTATACTGACAGCGAGTTCAAACAGATGCCATTAATACAGGTAATGAGTGGAGGACAGAGAAGCCTCTTAAAGAAGAAGTACAGGTCTGTGAGAGCCAGAAATCTTGCTTGTTGGTAGGTGACCAAATACTTATTTTTACCAAGGAATTTACAATTATTCTTTAAAAATCCTACAATGTGATTTTCTGGGATTTTTTTCTCATTTTGTGTCTCATAGTTGAGGTATACCTATGATGAAATTACAGGCCTCTCTCATCTTTTTAAGTGGGAAACTTGCACAATGGGTGGCTGACTAAATACTTTTTGCCCCACTGTAGCTATATAGCTATATATATATATATATACACACACACACACACACATTCTGTATTGTATATATACATTTCGTCATTTAGCAGGCACTTTTATCCAAATATGTATGTGCATATACATAATAATTTTCTACATCATGTATGTAATGTACATATATGGATGTTTATATATTAAGTTTGGATTTTACATGTTGTATTTTTGCATGCAGTGTTGCCAACATCATTATACAACAAAACGTAACTACATAAATAAGAATAATGCTAGAAATGCTAATAAAACAATGTAATATTAACTATATTTATATATTAATATGTTTATTTTTGTATATATTATTGCATACATTGTTGCCAAAGCATCAATAAAAAAATGCCAGAAATGCTAATAAAATAATTAATTTGATTTTAAAGGTGGGGTAAGCGAATTTTCAAAAACGCTTTAGAAAACTGATTCGGGCTGGCTAGCAAAACAAACTTGTAGCCAATCAGCCGTAAGGGGCGTGTCTACTCATGATGTGGAGAAAAGAGCGTTCAGTCCGAGCCGAGCGACAGAAAGATAGATATGGCGGATAAAAAACAAAAGAGGAAAAACGTCTGCGGAACAAAAGAAGGCTTAAGGCAAGAAGTAGGACCCGTGTAAATATCGGATCAGATTTCCAGCGCTGGAGAAAACTCAAGGAGCGGAAGGCCTGCGATCGGACACCGAGGTTTCTTTGTTTCTCGATAGGTGAGTAACACCGTGTCTGCGCTGCAACAGCTAAAGTCTGTCTACACTGGATGCGACAAAGCGACCGTTGAAAATCATTAGAAATTGTGTCAATACATCATGAACGCAGCAGCAGTTTTCTGTCGGGATTTGTCGTGTCGTGCCGCGCCGCATCAGGTGTTAAGACCATAGGCATATGTATGTATGTATATATATATCCTTATATAATAGATAATATATATACAGTGGGGAAAAAAGTATTTAGTCAGCCACCAATTGTGCAAGTTCTCCCACTTAAAAAGATGAGAGAGGCCTGTAATTTTCATCATAGGTATACCTCAACTCTTGAGAGACAAAATGAGAAAAAAAAATCCAGAAAATCACATTGTAGGATTTTTAAAGAATTTATTAGCAAATTATGGTGGAAAATAAGTATTTGGTCAATAACAAAATTTCATCTCAATACTTTGTTAAAATACCCTTTGTTGGCAATGACAGATGTCAAACGTTTTCTGTAAGACTTCACAAGGTTTTCACACACTGTTGCTGGTATTTTGGCCCATTCCTCCATGCAGATCTCCTCTAGAGCAGTAATGTTTTGGGGCTGTCGCTGGGCAACACAGATTTTCAACTCCCTCCAAAGATTTTCTATGGGGTTGAGATCTGGAGACTGGCTAGGCCACTCCAGGACCTTGAAATGCTTCTTACGAAGCCACTCCTTCATTGCCCGGGCGGTGTGTTTGGGATCATTGTCATGCTGAAAAACCCAGCCACGTTTCATCTTCAATGCCCTTGCCGATGGAAGGAGGTTTTCACTCAAAATATCACGATACATGGCCCAAATTCCTTCTTTCGTTTACACGGATCAGTTGTTCTGGTCCCTTTGCAGAAAAACAGCCCCAAAGCATGATGTTTCCACCCCCATGCTTCACAGTAGGTATGGTGTTCTTTGGATGCAACTCAGCATTCTTTCTCCTCCAAACACGACAAGTTGAGTTTTTACCAAAAAGTTCTATTTTGGTTTCATCTGACCATATGACATTCTCCCAATCCTCTTCTGGATCATCCAAATGCTCTCTAGCAAACTTCAGACGGGCCTGGACATGTACTGGCTTAAGCAGGGGGACACGTCTGGCACTGCAGGATTTGAGTCCCTGGCGGCGCAGTGTGTTACTGATGGTAGCCTTTGTTACTTTGGTCCCAGCTCTCTGCAGGTCATTCACTAGGTCCCCCCGTGTGGTTCTGGGATCATTTTGACCCCACAGGGTGAGATCTTGCGTGGAGCCCCAGATCGAGGGAGATTATCAGTGGTCTTGTATGTCTTCCATTTTCTAATAATTGCTCCCACAGTTGATTTCTTCACACCAAGCTGCTTACCTATTGCAGATTCAGTCTTCCCAGCCTGGTGCAGGTCTACAATTTGTTTCTGGTGTCCTTTGACAGCTCTTTGGGCTTGCCATGGTGGAGTTTGGCGTGTGACTGTTTGAGGTTGTGGACAGGGGTCTTTTATACTGATAACAAGTTCAAACCGATGCCATTAATACAGGTAACGAGTGGAGGACAGAGGAGCCTCTTAAAGAAGTTGTTACAGGTCTGTGAGAGCCAGAAATCTTGCTTGTTTGTAGGTGACCAAATACTTATTTTACCGAGGAATTTACCAATTAATTCTTTAAAAATCCTACAATGTGATTTTCTAGATTTATTTTTCTCATTTTGTCTCTCATAGTTAAGTTATACCTATGATGAAAATTACAGGCCTCTCTCATATTTTTAAGGGGGAGAACTTGCACAATTGGTGGCTGACTAAAATACTTTTTTGCCCCACTGTATATATATATATATTTATATATATATATATATAAGTAGTATATATATATATATATATTTATATGGTTAGCACCGCATCATGATTCTAATAGGAGTCTATAGTTTTTTGTTGTGCCTCTCGCGTTCGGTGTAGACACGGTGTGACATTGGTTTTTCTTTGTTTCACAGAACTAATCGTTGCCTGGGTTGTGTACGTATATGTGGGGCGGAGCTATCAAAATAGGGGCGAGACCCTTTTGGGGTAGGGGCGTGTTTGTTTTGGTGATTTCAAATGTCAACATTGGCTACCAGAAATCGCTTACCCCACCTTTAATAGCATTAACATTATAACAACCAGGTATTTAGGTTAGTACCAAATTAAACTAAATTGAACATCATGCATTTATACTGGAATAAATAATGTTTTCCTTGCCAGATCAAGACATTTCTTCTTTTTTAGGGTTTTGTTCATCCTGATCTGTCCATTATTACTTGTTTTCCGGTTGTTTTTATTCATTTTTCAGTTTATTTTTTTTCTTTTTAATGTGTGCGTATTTTGTCATTCCTTTTTCAATGTATGGCTATGTAGGATCCAGGCTAAAATGCTAGAGATTCGTCAGCGTCAGGCCAGAGAGCGAGACTATGCGGAGATCCAAGACTTCAGCCGGTCCACCCTGACCTCACTTCCTCCTGAAGAGCCCCCGTATGCCGGCATCGGCTCTCTGGAACACGGCGAGTACCATCGGATCCACACGCCTCCAGACTCACCGTACACAGACAAACAGAACGCCCGCAACGGACACCCCTCTACATCAGACAGGTATTTACTGTAACAACATTGTCATTTTTAAATATCATAGTCCTTCCACTTCCTGAGCTATCAATGAGTTAACCTGCGATTCTGAAGTCAAGATACTGTTCTAAACGCTCTCCTTGTGTTGTGTGAAGTGTTGAAAGCATTCTCGAGGGCTTTCATAAAACCTGATTTGTGAGAATGTTTTGTTTGGGTTGTGTCAGAGTTGCATGTTTTCTTGAGACTGAAACAAATACAGGCAGAGAGAGACAGGAAGGCCACTTCCTGTAAGAACCCTCAGGGAACAGGAAATGGGTGTCATTCCAGTGAGATGCAGAGAATGGAACTGTGGGAATTATCCTCACAAATCTGCATGGGAAGTGGATCTTAAAGGGGGCACAATGTGTGGGTGGGTGTGTTTTTATGGGCTTCAGAAGGAAACATTGTGTAGGATTGTGTGTGTGATGTGTTATACAAACAGTATAACATATATAGTGATCTTATAGCTTCCTGTTTTCTGAGTTTCAGCCAATCAGCTTTATTGCAAGCTGTCAGATCATTTAAGTTGAGACCATGTAGCTAAAACAGCTGTGGACATCGGAAAAGCCCCTTTCCGATGCCTGGCATGATGGTTTAAGATATTGAGACTGATTGAAGCTGTTATTTTATGCCATGATGATGATGACATTGACATCAACAGGAAGTCATTCTTTAGTCTCTTTAAAATGGCAGGAAAATAAATAACAGTATCTTTACTTTTAAGGAGCAAATCCTTTTCAACTGTGACAAATGTGTACAGTGTCTTTACCATTTCCTTTAATATTAATCTTTTAATAATTATTTAATCAATCACCTTAATTAGAGAGAATATTCTCACAGTTAAGTGTGGCATTTAAAGTTGTGTTGTGGAACAGAGTGTAATTTTTCTTGTTTCTCATTCAGATGTAGTTTTTTGTATCAGCATAATGCACACTTTTAGCATTTTTGACACATTCATAAAACTTTTCTACTTTCCCGTAAGGTCATTTTAAGAGGGTTTTTTAACATTTTCATTTGGCCCTAAACTAAAGTGGACCGACCAAGTCCTTTTTCTTGCATAAACGTGTATTGTGTAAACACTTGAAATGCACAGTTGGGTCCAGAACATGAGCAATCTAGAGGCATCGGTTAGTCTCTGAACGCTCTGAAATCATTTGTGAAAGAGGTTATAGTGGAAATCTAACAATAATAGAATCATTTTTACAATGTCACTGCTTTAGCCAGGCACACAAACACACATATATGCACACACACACACACACACACACACACACAGTATCTGACCTAGAAATCAGAGTGTTGTAGCATTCTGGCTATCAGCTGCAGTATGGTTTAAGTCCCTCAGTGCAGAACGTTTAAGTAAATGAGAAATATATCTGTTCAGTCAGCAGAACTTCTTTTTGAAAGCTGATAAAAGGCTTATACATGCACAAACCCAGTTCAAGTCCAGCTGAGGTGTAATGATGATACTAAGATGCGAAGTAAGGAGTCTTGGGAGAGATGTTTGTGCATAGTGAAGTTTTCTCTCTCTTTATGTGTGTGTATATATAATTGAATGTCGGTGTATATGCGTTTCGGCATAATGTCTGGATGTTTATGGGATGGTGGATCTTTACTCTATTTTTAATAATGATAATAACTGTGGGTACGTGTATCTTGTATACCTCATTTTATAGAGATATAGATATATATGTATATATATATATATATATATTCTATATATATATATCTATAGATATATAGATATATATTGATATAATGCCATTCAAAAGTTTGGAGTCAGTAAGATTTTTAATGTTTTTTTTTTAAAGAAGTCTCTTATGCTCATCAAGGCTGCGTTTATTGCATCAAAAATACAGGAAAAAAACGAAATCTTGCAAACTGTTAGTACTATATAAACTGGTTTTAACATGCGTCTCTCTTGAGTAATCGAATTTAAATTTAATTTATTCCTGTGATGCAAAGCTTATTTTCCATCAGCCATTACTCCAGTATAAACTGTCACATGATCCTTAAGAAATCAGTCTAATATGCTGATTTATTAGAATTATCAATGTTAAGGGGAAACGGTGGTGCTGCCGTATTTTTCAGGATTTTTGATGAATAAAAAGTTAAAAAGAAAAAACATATATTTAAAATAGAAATCTTTTGTAACAATATAAATCTTTGCTATCACTTCTTAACAATTTAACACATCCTTGCGGAATAAAAGTTTTAATTTCTTCAAAAAACATAAAAATTACTGACCCCAAACTTTTGACCGGTAGTGTATATTGTTAGAAAATATTTCTATTTTAAAATAATAACTGCTCTTCTTTTTAACTTTTTATTATCAAAGAATCCTAAAAAGAAAGTATCACAGGTTCCAAAAAAATAAAAAATATTAAGCAGCACAACAGTTCCCAGCACTGATAATAAATCAGCATATTAGAAGGATTTCTGAAGGATGAAAATGAAGACTGGAGTAATGACTGCTAAAATAGCTTTGCCCACAGGACATAATTATTAATAATTAATACTATATATAGTAGGGTTGTGTAGTACAGCAAATTCACGATATGATACGTATAGATGAGAGGCCACGGTACGATACTATCACGATACAGGGACTGGCCATGAATTCACCTCAGCAGAATTCAGTTCAGTAAAAAAAGCGCTTTTATTAAACACGCTTACTATAGTGCTTTCCTAATATTGGCGAGCAGGCAGTGACCTCTGCATTATGAAGGGCCTCAATAAATGTACCACAGTACAATATAGGTAATGGCATTTGTTTCATGTTTACATTGTGCACTCCCCACTAGGTACAATATTCTGATTGTTTGCATATTGTTTTTAAGACCACAAATAATGATGTACTTTTTCTAATAAATTTATATTGTAATGTACTAATTCTAATATATAAAAAAATCATATTTAAATTGCTGGTAGGTTGTCATTGCACAAATTAACACTTTCTACAATAAAAAAAAAATTAGAAGAGTTAAACTAACGCGCTGTCTTCACTGTATCTAACGCCCACACGCTCACGGCTGATTTACTCGACGCGTCCGCAAGTTCGCTTAGGTGCGTGCGGCAGGACTTTCTGCGCAGCTCCACTTCCGAAGATGTACGAGTTCAAAGTGACTCTAGACGAACGTGCACGTCTGTGCCAGCATTTATGTGAAACAAGCAGTTTGGTGCAGTCACACACACACAGATCACGCTGCGGCCGCACTCAGACATTCAGGAACAAACTTTTTAGCGCTGCCCGCAGTTTTATTAACTAAATAGCTTAATCGCTCAAGAGTTACATTATCTTTTTCAACAAGGAGCTGTTAGCATCATTGTTTCTAAAGGAATTAATGCCACAGATTTACTGTTAATAGAGAAACGCTGCAAAATGGTGGTAATTCATACATACACAGCCTCTCTCTTTCTCTCTCATAAATGAACACTCGATGAATTACAATTTTCTGAGAATAGAATATTGAAGTGGAGATCGCTAAACTGCAAGCTAAGCGGTGTTTTCAGAAAGCAAGCGCGTTTATCACAGTGGAGAGAGAGCGCGTGCACACATGGTTGCCAGGTTGACAAAGATAAGTAGCACACTTAGCAGATATTTCCGTATTGCGCAAGTGTGAAGGTCTGTTTTGGGGATTACATCTCTTTATATCAGGCAACCCAGTTGTTCCTCTGCGGCCAGATTAAACCTTGTTGTAGCTTATATATGCTCTAGTCATTCTTTTTTAGAAACCCTGCACTTTTCTACTCAATTTTAAACGTAAAAATTTTAAACATTTTAAAATGGCGGTCCACCCAAAAGTTTTTTTTTTGGGGCACCACAGCCCCATATCGATACCCGGTGGCAGCTGTAGCGATACTCGTTATAGTCAACTCTTTGTGCGGCTCATCATAGTATCGCGATTGTGATATATATATAGATATATATATGTATGTGTGTATTATATATATATTAGATAGATATATATAATATATACGATATACATATATATATAATATAGATATATAAATATATATTATACCAGAATAATCTATATCTCTATATATATAATATGTTATGGATGTGTGTGTGTATATATCTTATAATAATATATATGATCTATATATTACCACACATACATTCTATATTTATATATAATAGTGTGTGTGTCGTGGTGTTTAAATTACAAAAATACAAACAAAAACACACAACAATGGTGACAAAAAGAAGAAACAAAATTTATTAAATGACGACAAATGGAATTAAACTAAATCTAACAACATAATGAGCAGTGCATGTGGCTGATGTCTAGGTGTCAGGTTTAATTATAATCTCCTCTCTGCGGGGTCTCTGACCCACCACCAGTTGATGTGGCTTGTAGAAAAAACAGTGTGTATGGGACTTTAAGTCTGTCATCTGTTTACTCTGTTGTTCGTGATCTGTTGAATAGTTTTTTTTTTCTTGAATTGCCTCAGAGGATTTCTTGTTAATGAAGGATCTGAGAAATGTCATAGATCAGCGGGAAAAAACAAGAGCGAGGTGTGTGTGTGAGAGAGAGTGAGCGCGAGACGGGCCAGTTTAACTGAATTAAAACAATCTTTTTTTTCCATTTCCACTCATAACCCCTCTCCTGAAGATGGGATTTGATTTCTCTCAGGTTTTAAAACATGATCTTGGATTGATGTGAGGAGTGAAACATGCGAAACAAACAAACACAAACCCATTTCTGCATGTTTTTTTCTCTGTCGTTATGAGCAAAGATACATGAGCCCTTCCGGTTCACATGTGAGCTGATGACCATGGGGCCACTGCCCGTGTCTCTAGTCTCCCAGCGCAGTGAAGGAGCCCCTGTGTAATCAACATTCCTCCTAACGAACTTTAGTTGTGTCAGTGCGTTTGTGTCTGTGTGTGGTGGGTGTGGTGGTTGTGTGTGGTGTGTGTGTGTGCGCATGCACTCTTGCTGAGTTGACTATGCGACCCGGTAGGAATTTTAAAGAAATGAACATGCAGAGGCCAATTTTAAAGCAGCCAAACCGCACACAGAGGGTAAACATACTGACTAATCCACAGCATTCATGCTGAGAACTCACACACACATGCATACACACACAAGTTTAAGCTCATTATCAGCATTCCCTGGCACGCTGCGTGGAAAAAAAGCATGGATTAAGAAAAACCAAAGCGTCAGAAACAAACTCGCAGCTTACAGATGGATAAAGGGAGTGTGACACCACTGCTAATTAAAAGAAATAAATGAGTAAAGAGGAGAGCAATGAGTGGTTGCAGAATTTAGATGTGCTACTGGAAAAAGGCCACCTCTGTGGTTTGGAAAGTAGATTGATTTCAGTTACAAACGGCATATTGTACACTTTTGATACGCATTTAGTTTTAGCTCATGTTGAGTGATAATGTTATGGTTTCTTCCAATGAAGTTTAACAGGATAATTGTCATTTCCCCTCTGAACTTTAGCTGTTTGTGTTGAAGACTTTAAGACTTTTTGCTTTTGTTTGACTTTTGATTGACTGTCCTCCATGTTTTGGCCTAGTTAAGTGTAGTCCACCCAAAAATTTACATTTTGCCATAATTTACTCACTTTCATGTCATTCCAAATTTGTATGAGTTTCTTCCTCTGTGAAACATAAAATATGGCATTTTGAAGAACATTGTAAACCAAACAACATTGGAGTCCAGTGAGCACAGACTGAGGGAATAAATTATGACAGAATTTAATTTTTGAGGAAAATATGCCTATAATTAAGATAAGCCAAGTTGCTGAATATTAATATTTACGTAAAATTTGGTGTTAATATGCTCATGTTGTTTACAGTTTTCTGTATTAAAAAGCATTGTTTGTGGATCATTTTGGCAATGTTCAACTCAAGCTCAGATCATTGAGGCCTACGATCAGTCAGTTCCAAAAAGAAATACAAAACCTGTGCTAATTGACCCTTCGCAAAGACCCACCACCCTTCGTTACTGTTGCTATGTCTGACAAACCATGCCTCTCTCACTCCTCACGTCATGTTCTCACGCAGTGAAAATACATTGCGCAAAGAGAAAACTGACAACGCACCGACAGACAAGACGTATGGTATGAAACAAAGTCTCAGTAAATAAATCACAATAAATACCGTTTTGTTACTCTTTAATGTGTCGTGACAGATTGCTTTAGCTCTTCCGTTCAAGCAGCATGTGATCTGATCATCTCTTCCTCTTTTCTGATTATAGCGCGAAATAAACATGAATGAACATCAAAAGGTATCTTGTTTCAAACTATCTGTAAAGGGTCAATTTGATGAAAAGATTGAATCCATTATTTGGTAATAATATAGCATAACAACAAAATTATAAGCGAGTGTCTGTAGGCTGATCATTTTTGTCCATAAACACCACTGTTGTAAAAGCAAATCGCAAAAAAAGTACAGAAATTATAAAAAAAATGTATAACTTGTATGACGTTTTAGTTCAGTTCAACTAAACATTAACTAACATCTTCGGGAAAAAGACATGAACACAACATGAAGATTATAAGGTTCTGAATAACTGTATTGAGTAGAGTACAGAAAGTGTTTGTTTGCCTGTCACTGTATAGTGCTTCATCAAATCCTGTATAGTAAAAGATGAATTAGCTAGATTTTATCATGCGTTTTCAATGTGTTTCTGAGGCAAAAATAGACTGAAACTCTTACATGAAACATGCCTAAGTTTGAATACTTGGCTCTAGGTGGAGCTTGTGTTGTGAATGTTACAGTACATCAAAATCTTAGGTCAAAAGAGCAAAAAAAAAAAATCTGTTTTTTGATGCTATATATGTCTTTCGGGTTTATATTAGAAGTTATTTTATCCATTATCATAACACGGCACATTATCATACACTGCACACATGGTTTGTTTTGGAAAGATCCGCTGAGGGGTCAGTGTGTTTGTAGTAGCTGGTGGTCTGTGGTTTCAGCCACTGAGACATTGTGGTCTAATGTTTATAAATGAACAGCAGTGGGGTGACGTTAATGAAGCCCCACAGTGCTGGCGGTTGAACCATCTCTCATTTGGGCCAAGTTAGATGCTCTAATGATGAATGGATCAAAAGACATTCAACACAATCTAGAGCTGCATTACTCTTTTCATGTTGATTTATCTCAGAGACAATTAATAGGATATGTTTTCTCAGTAATTCTCTCTCCCTCGCTTTCTTTTTTGTTCTGGCCTAGTCAATGAATGCTCATTTAAAGGAATGCTTCAGCCAAAAATGAATATTCTGTCATCGTTTATTAACCGTATTCATCTGAGGAACACAAAAGAAAGAATCATCTCAAATGCAAAACTGCGTCTGTGTGCTTGTGTGTCTGTTATTAATGAAAATACTGTGCAGATTAACATTGACAATTGACACAAACAGAAGAAATCTTTCTCTTTCGCTCGGTAAACTCAAACAGGCCTCCCATAATGTAACTAAATCCAGTATTTGCAATATTCTCTTAATGGATTTAATCTGTCACAACTTCTGATTATTAATTATGAGGCCACACATGCAGACGACAATCCGAGTATAGGGATAAACAGACATGAGCGGATAATAACCATCTGTTAAAAGCTAAATATTCCACTGAGACATCAGATTGTGTATTTTGTGTATTGTGGCATATGGTTTCAGATCTTCTCGACTTCGTATGCTTAACTTTTACTCGCTTGAGACGTGACATCAAATGGAGGTCAAAAGTTCAGAACCGAGTCAGGGTGACACAAAAACCAATGTTACCGAGATCCCAGACCTCCTCGATCACCACTATGCCCCTAATTGCTTCTGGGACTGTCTCTATAGCTTTTATTAGAAAGCAATTGCTAAAGGAGGTATGTGGCCCTGTTTACACCTGGTAGCAACATGCTATTTTTTTTTGCTTTCCAGTTATTATCTCTTAAATTATTTCTCACGAATATCATTTTAATCTGACATCATCCGATGAGCATTTTCTAACAGTTCAAACGGATGTTAATACCAGGTGTAAACATGGCCTAAGTGAGATGCTTTGCAGTGTTTCTGGAATGACTTTAATCTTTTTATTAGAAATTAGAGAATGATCATTGGAGAACGGTAGGATGGGATCAGTACATGTAGAAGTTTTTCCTTTATACTGTGCAATACTCTCGATATAAAGCTAGACACTGTTTGGTGAGTGAATTCACATGTGTATTTGCTGCATGTGAAATGATGGTTCGTTAGCAGTTTGTATGTGTGAGTGAATCGAATAGTTCTCTGAATTGAGTGGATGCCCTTTCTCTGACCCCTCAACAAGATGACCTACTTTTCTGACAGAACATTGTTCTTCTGTCGGGAATGCGCCTCTCCTCTCCCTGTCTTTTTTCCTCTGTTTCTTTCAGGATATAGTTTCCCTATATGTAGGCTGCTTTCTCTGTGTATTTAGCATTCTACAATTGAGAATCAAGTTTGTGTGTGGTTTGTTCTCCTCTTTCTTATTTTAGGGTGTCAAGTGCAACTGTTTGCAGAGTGGATCTTGCATCTTTTGCAAAACACACCGGGTTTAAACGTGTAGACGAATTTGTAGCAACTAAAATCTAGTGAGCTGCCTTGATGTCTGTTGTCTACCAAGGCAGCTGCCTTCTAAGCATTGTAATTTATGTGCTATTATAGTATTAATATTGTGATGAATGTTTCTATTTAGATTTAATTTCTTTTTATTTCTGTTTAAGTAATTTTAGTACGTCAAAAACTAATTTCAGTTAGTTGCCAAAGCAACATTTAGAATATAAAAAAGTATGATTTATTTCACGCAACATTTTTGCATTCAAATGCGGATTATTTTAAATTCGACGAATATTCGAAATTTGAATTTTTTTGACAGCCCTAATAAGCATATTCTATAAAAGCAATATTCTATAAAATAGTATTTTCTAAGTGAATTTAGCTTTTTGACACTGCTTTTGGTGTTAAATGAAATTAGTATATTTAAAATTGGCATTTTTTTCACTTTGTCTGCCACCTTGGATTTTTTCACTGACTTTGTCGCAATGCAGGCAGCTCACTCTAGCTATCATGTGCATTTTGATGATCACAGAAATCGCATGGACTGGTTCAGTTAACACGGTGTGTACGTAAAGACAAGCTTATTTCTTATTTCAGTACAAAATGCAGTTCAGTAACCTTTTTTGTGTAACAGTCAGAGGTTTTCGTTAAATCACGTTCAGCTGCAGACAGTTTTACTGGTGATAGGCGACTTCATATTTCAGAGAGAAGAAGTGACTCCAGTGTGACATTAAAACTGTCCCCCTGCGCGCACGACTACATGTTCAGATTTAATTGGTTCTGTTGTCGATGCTCGCGCTCAGTCATGCTGTGAGCTCTGCGTGTGCTTATGCGTTTATAAGACATTAGCTTAGAAATATTATCTCACTGTCTGTGTTGTTAATGGCTGCTGTAGAACGTGTCACTCAGATGAATGAGTCAGTAGGAGTTTATATTCGAATGCTGTAATTTATAATCATGACTTGAATGTAAATATGAGCTGATTTTGTCAGAAGCACTTGGTAGGAGTTTCCTCAGCCTGTGTGTGACAGTTAACAGGGTGTTTTCTGTAGGTCTCTTCGCAGCACATGACCTGACTGACATGTGGAAAGGTACAGTGAAGTGTGCGAGGTGTCGCTAACAGGCCGACTGCTGGAGTTACAGGAAGTACAGAGAGCCAATTAGAGCATTCATAGCAACAGATCTCACTCACACACACTGACACCTACTCAATCTCTCCTGTGAAGACATTAACCCTGTTCCAAACCCTAGCAAGCTGCCTACTTAGACATTATGCAGCTTTCTAAGATGCCTGATTTTGGCTAAAATTTAAGGCAATGTTGCATGCAGGTAAAGTAGAAGGCATTCCCAGAATGCAATAGAAGTGGGTTTGTTGACTTTTATCTCTTTATTAGAAACTAGAGAATGGTTATTGGAGAAAGATAGGATAGGATCAGTTCAGTACATGTTGCAGGTTGAACTCAAACCTGCATCCACCACATTAGTACCATGGCTTAATGTGTCAGGAACTTAGTGTCCCATACGGAAGTGAATTGAGAATGCTTTTTAAATTTCAGTCCAAATCCTGAATTGGAATTAATTTAGTATACAGGAACTACACTTTATTTGAATTTAACTTCAAGGAAGTAAAATTAAAATTCATGCAATCCCATTAAGTAATTACCAAGAAAAATTAACTATAGTTAACTCTTGTTTATGAGCCCTGCCGATTTATAGATCATTACGGGAAGAACTTTATTACCTAGATTGCCATTAAAGTCAGCATGAAATAAAATCTCACCCTATTTATTTTACAAATCCATGTTGTTGGTTTTATTGCAAACGATTCATCTGTGTAATTTTTTTTTTTACCTCAAAATTTTGAAACTAACTTGATTTTCCAGTGAAACTCTCACTGACTCTCTGTACTTCTCTAATCTTTTAGTGCATTTAAACTTATCCCTGCAAAATCGCTTTTATCCATATTGAAATCCAAATTGCTGTCAGTGTGAATGCTCTTTTAGACTACTGTACCATTAGCTTAGAAATATTCTAACTCCAAACTCTATAGAAGTCAACCAGTGCCTAGATGTTGAGAACAAAGCTCTTTTTTTCACCTTATAGGCTACTTTTTTTTTATTCCTGCATTCACATTGCCTCTTTGTTTGTCTCACTTTCTTTAGTGTTGAGCCTTGTTAAATTGGCCTCATGTTGACATGCTTAGTTTACACATCTGTGTCGTAGACATATAAATGTTTCTGTATATAAATCCCCTTCCAATGTCAAGACACTGATCGGCAAAGCAGATCTAATGATCGGAATGGGGAATCACTCTGCTGCTATCGATCTGATCTCACACATGATTGTGTTAGCAGAAGTAATGAGAAATCAATAAGTACTGACTCCCTTAAATGCACAGGATTAATACTATTAGGAGTCAGTATGCAGCAGTACACACATACACAAACACGCACTCCTTGCCCGTAAACCGCCAGTCCATTAGCCCTATCTTTTGGTCACATTAATGAAAGCTCTTCACCCACAGCGCACCCTGGTAACCACACCACAGAAATCTGCCCACCTATGCCTGACTGTAACCATGGAAACCACACACCCTTCACTCACATTATTCCTGTAACCATGGCAACCACATGTAAACCACTGTATGATGCCAGTGTGTACCAGGATATTTGCATATTTACATGATATGGTATTATATGGTGTTCCAAGAAGCACGTTGGAATCTCATGTAAATCATGTACATTTCATGTAACTTGTAAATAGCATTGTAAAATCCAATAATATTACCATGGTACCCTGTCAATTTGTATGTAGGACTTTCTTTGTGTTTTAGGGTGACCATATTGATATTTAAAAAAAAAAGTTATTACTTTTTATTGGTAAAAACTGATTTTTTTCACCAGGTGCTGCCAATATACTTTATATGTAATTTGTTAAAATTATAATTAATAAATATTGTTATATGTAGAAATTATCATGAAATTCTATTTATAAATGTATAAAATAAGTAAGCTGTAGGCAACCCTTAATTTAAAGTGCTTAATGTAGTTAATTTAGCTTTCAAATCTACTTTCAAATCACTGTTAGTGTGAATGCTCTTTTAAACTACTAGCTCACAAACTCACTTTTAAGATATTGTGATACTGATTGGGATTAACGCATAGAAAATTATGTAATTTTACATTTCCCTTGAATTTTACATTCACATTTCAGTCTGCTGTGTGCAACTGTACCTAAAACTGCACTGAGTGAGGTGTTTTTGACACCTGACACCTGTAATCTGTTAATACAAGTGTATGCGATATGTGAATGTGGCGGTACACTTACTGAAATTAATCATTAAATAGTAATTGACCAATAGTGTGCATGCATTGTACATAATCAACCAATTGTGTCGTGCAAGAAGCAGTGTTAATTTCGTTGACGAATAATTTTCGGCATAATTTTCGTCAACAACATTTTTTTCATCGACGACAATGAACCAAAACTCTTTTTGAATGACAAAAACTATGACGGATATTTATTGACATTTTCGTCAACGAATAAAAACGAGACGAAAATGTTAGGGAGGGACGGTTTGGGAAGAGATTCATTCAAAACGAATCTGCTGTGTAGTTAGGAGGTTAGATGCGTACATATGAACCGGCGGGACATAAGCTAAAATACACTTGCTGCACGTCTCATAAAACATTCAAAAATGTCAATATGTGGGAGTAAGAGAAGAGCAGACATATAGATAAATCTGATGATGCAAGAGAGAACTCAGATCAGGTTTTCTGAGCGCAGACACTGAAGCATACACACACACACACACAGAGAAAACGCATCTCACAGCACACAAGTAGGCCTACTCTCGTGTCGCATGAACGGAGAATTACTCACAAAATGATGTCGAATTGTCCGTTTTGACGAGTATTCGCGTAAACACAGTTGATTATGTCTTAAGTGAACGTAAAAAGTAGGGAGAACGTGCATCCATTGCAGCTGTGCATTCGGTTTTAAAGGGACAGCAGCCTAATTTAGTTGTTATTGTCCGAGTCATTGATGTTAATCAAGCAACAACAGAATGACAGAAAATCACTCACTGCTCTTGACTGAATCACTTTGGTAGCCCTAAAGATTAATCTAAATTTAATTATATAAATAAATATGTCTGCTTGAAATAATTAAGAATATGGTAAACGTGTTGCTATAAAGAATGCATAATTAGCATATATAACCATTGGTATTTCATTAAAAAAAGACCATGTTCTTGTTCTTTATGAGAAGTGGTTTTATTTAATTTTAACATAAAGGCATGTTGTGTGTCACCGCAGTTAAATCGGTGTCTGTCAGAAAAAACCTTGATATCAAACCTTATAGATGAGTTGGAAATTTTAGAGAAATGCTTTAATAAATGCATTATACTGTAACTAAACCCATTAGATTTTAGTCGACTAAAATCTTATGATATTTATTTGACTAAAACTAGACTAAAACTAAAACCATTCAGATGACTATAATTTGACTAAAACTAAATGGCATTTTAGTCAAAAGACTATGACTAAAACTAAATCAAAATTTGCTGTCAAAATTAACACTGGCGAGAAGGAGGGGTCTACAAAGAGCAGTCAAAGCAATGCAAATACACAGAATGTATAAGGCCTTTAGAGGGCAATAGGAAAACAAAGCCAAAACCTGGATATTTCAGGCAATTTAGAATTCCCGTCTGTTTGTGTATTCAGGGTGTGTGTGTGTGTGTGTGTGTGTGTGTGTGTGTCCATTGAGCATTGTATACTCTGTAGTTCTTGTCTTGGTGTTTCCTCTGCTGACTTTTAGGTCAGCCAGGTGAGAGAAGGGCAGCTATATTTTCACTGCTCTCTCTCAGTCTCTCAGACACTTCAGGAAGAAGTGTTGATAGACGAATTTGCGGAAATGTCACCTCTCTTGCTCCTAAAGCTCATATTGTCCCCCAGAGGACGTATAAGTATCTATACTAATATGAGAGTAATTCACACTGGAGGGAATTTTCGGTTATAATCATTGAATTCTTTCAAATGTAATTACAATTTCTGGTCAGGAAATTTTTTTTTTAGAGGCAGTCCACCTTCTTCCCATTTTACTACCACTTGCATCATTATTGCTTATAGTAAGTATTCAATTTTAAGGCATCCTTGACATTTGTGCTACAAACCTCAAATTGTGCAGCTTTTTTGAGGAAAGGTGCGCTACTTTCTTAGTCAATTCGGGGTTTAACACATACAAAACAGTGTGTAGGTCGAGGCGTATTATTGTACACTTACAGAAACATACTATGGCAGTATGCCTTTGTACATATTTAGAATGCAAATCATATTTGAATGATTTCTGAAAGATCATGTGGCTGCTGAAAATTCAGCTTTGCAAGCACAAAAATAAATTACAATTTAAAATCTATTAAAATAGAAAGCTTTTTTTATTGTAAAATTATTTCACATTTTTACTGTTATTTTTATATCATTATAAAATGCAGCCTTAGTGAGTATAGGTGACAACTTTCAAAAACATATAAAGACAAAAAAATCGTAATTATTCCAAACTGATTGTAGGTCTATGTGTGGTTGAAAAAAATGGCCTCTGTGGGTTTATAAAAATTGTTTTTCTTCATACGCTTTTTGTTGTGGTGACTGTATTGGTGTTTATTGTGCTTCTTTGATTGTTTCCAACTGTCTACAGTCTGTATATTCACATTTTTTGCTGTCTGTGGTTTTAAAAAGCACACAAAGATGCAAACTCATCCTGAACCTGTTTTTGATTTATTTACTAATTGGACGTAAAGTGAGGGATTTCTGCAAGTGTTCACAGATCAGAAACACACTCGTAAACATTCTTCTATCTTCAAAGGTGAAGTCTGTCTGCCACTTTGCTACACAGTGTCTCATGGGAGCTGAACCCCACTGCCTCCGACGGTGCTGAAATCAATCATAACTGTTTATCCACACATACACACACACAGGTCTCTGTGACTCTGTGTGCGAGTGCGCAAAGGCCTCTTGAGCCATTTACAAGACAGATCCCACACAAACCTAAACTGCACCTCTGGACCTCGACCATCTGTGTGTGTGTGTGTGTGTGTGTGTGTGTGTGTGTGTGTGTGAGACTGAGTGTGTGTGTGTGTATTTATATGAAGGTCATTCTTTGATGTGACTTAAACTCAAGGCTCAATGGGCCACTGCAGCCATTCCTCACATACTGCCTGCAGAGTTTGACCCGTATGTTTCAAATTAGCAGCACATCTGACAAACACAACACCATAATTTAAACAGATACTCACTATAACCTTCAAAACCCTTTAAAAATGTTTTCCTACTGTGTCAATGAACATCGATCCCCTTTAAACGGAGTAACTCGACTCTGAAAGTCAAATGCTGATTTAAATGCCTTATTAAAAAGAAGTGGTGTGATTCAAAGTGCTGTACAGTGTAGAACCACAATTAAAGCCTTGACAGCTCTAACATTACCAAGAGTTAAGGACTTAACAATAGTTAATTGAAGCTGTCAGTATTGAAATGCAACTTCATGTGCTTGCATGTGTAAACGTAAGGGAGGAAAAGTAAGAAAATTAACTTACAAAAAAGTTTGTGATGTGTGTATTGTAATGTTTTCTAAAGACATCACTTGTGCTTACCATGGCTTCATTTATTGGATTAGAAAATACATCAATAATGTAAAAGCTGCTTGAACAATATACATATTCAAACAGCGTCCCTGTTTGATGTGAAAGTATCCAGGTATTGTGTGTGTGTGTGTGTGTGTGTGTGTGTGTGTGTGTGTGTGTAGCTGGTCTGCATTGTAAAATTGTTTGCCACAGTCTTGGCGCCTGTTTCATTTTAATTTTTCTTCTTCTTGTCATCTCACTCAACAGAACAGTTAGCTGGCAGGACTTTATGCCTGTTCTCAATTTCCAGTGAGCACAAATACACACATGCGCAGCTTTCAGTGAGATCTGTATCTGTTTGTGTTTAAGTGTGTATCAGTGGCTATATTCCAATATGTCTGCACATATTGTTTGTTTTACTCAGAGATTGAGAGAGACCCATCAGCTGTGAATTGCAGAAAAGCTTCAGTTTAGAGGTGGACAGTATAACTAATATATGTTTGTGTAAGAATAAAAAACTTTTATATCAGGGTAATGGTCTGTGTATATATGTCACGATATAGTTTTTCATTTATAGTTTTTCATTTGTGTTGAATTGTTTATATTTGTTTATTTTAAAACAACTTTGTAGTATGATTTTTATGATATTCTTTCTGTTGTTGCTGTATCCACCTTTTAAAGTGACTGTGAATATTGGCCAACTGATAAACGACCAATTTTGACATCAGTATGTGAATACAGATAACAAATATATTTATATGTAACATTTATGATATAGGCAATAACCTGGAACCTGGTATAGAAAAAGTGTACTGTTTCAAATGAGGGGAAAAAACAAGACTTCTAATAGCTTCAAATATCAGCCTAATCAGACTGATGCCAGTAATTTAAAGGTCCCATATTGTACACCTTTCTGGAATTTTATTTGAGGTTTTGATGTCCTTAAGAATACAGGTGCATCTCAATAAATTAGAATGTCGTGGAAAAGTTAATTTATTTCAGTAATTGAACTCAAATTGTGAAACTCGTGTATTAAATAAATTCAATGCACACAGACTGAAGTAGTTTAAATCTTTGGTTCTTTTAATTGTGATGATTTTGGCTCACATTTAACAAAAACCCACCAATTCACTATCTCAACAAATTAGAATATGGTGACATGCCAATCAGCGAATCATCTCAAAACACCTGCAAAGGTTTCCTGAGCCTTCAAAAGGGTCTCTCAGTTTGGTTCACTAGGCTACACAATCATGGGGAAGACTGCTGATCTGACAGTTGTCCAGAAGACAATCATTGACACCCTTCACAAGGAGGGTAAGCCACAAACATTCATTGCCAAAGAAGCTGGCTGTTCACAGAGTGCTGTATCCAAGCATGTTAACAGAAGTGGAAGGAAAAATTGTGGAAGAAAAAGATGCACAACCAACCGAGAGAACCGCAGCCTTATGAGGATTGTCAAGCAAAATCGATTCAAGAATTTGAGTGAACTTCACAAGGAATGGACTGAGGCTGAGGTCAAGGCATCAAGAGCCACCACACACAGATGTGTCAAGGAATTTGGCTACAGTTGTCGTATTCCTCTTGTTAAGCCACTCCTGAACCACAGACAACGTCAGAGGTGTCTTAGCTGGGCTAAGGAGAAGAAGAACTGTTCTGTTGCCCAGTGGTCCAAAGTCCTCCTTTTCAGATGAGAGCAAGTTTTGTATTTCATTGGAAACCAAGGTCCTAGAGTCTGGACGAAGTGTGGAGAAGCTCATATCCCAAGTTGCTTGAAGTCCAGTGTTAGGTTTTCACAGTCTGTGATGATTTGGGTGCAATGTCATCTGCTGGTGTTGGTCCATTGTGTTTTTTGAAAACCAACATCACTGCACCCGTTTACCAAGAAATTTTGGAGCACTTCATGCTTCCTTCTGCTGACCAGCTTTTTGAAGATGCTGATTTCATTTTCCAGCAGGATTTTGCACCTGCCCACACTGCCAAAAGCACCAAAAGTTGGTAAATGAGCATGGTGTTGGTGTGCTTGACTGGCCAGCAAACTCACCAGACCTGAACCCCACAGAGAATCTATGGGGTATTGTCAAGATGAAAATGAGAAACAAGAGACCTAAAAATGCAGATGAGCTGAAGGCCATTGTCAAATAAACCTGGGCTTCCATACCACCTCATCAGTGCCACAAACTGATCACCTCCAGCAAGCGCCAATATGTAGGCAGTAATTTAAGCAAGGAGCCCTACTCCAAGTATTGATACGTACAGTAAGAACATACCTTTCCAGAAGGCCAACAATTTCAAAAAATTTTTTTTTATTGGACTTATGAGTATTCTAATTTGTTGAGATAGTGGCATTGGTGGTTTTTGTTAAATGTGAGCCAAAATCATCACAATTAAAGACCCAAAGACTTATACTTCAGTCTGTGTGCATTGAATTTATTTAATACACGAGTTCCAGAATTTGAGTTGAATTACTGAAATAAAATTAACTTTTCCACGACATTCTAATTTATGAGATGCACCTGTCATTTTTGCGGTATAAGTACTAAAAACCATCTCAATATATTTTTTACAGCTCCTTTCTCAGGAGCTTTGCTGAGAACAGGTGGATTTTGGGTCTGTCTAATTAATATTCATGAGCTCTTCTGATTGGCCTGTTGTTTTCTGAGTGACGCACGGCCAGGCCAACCACAGGTAACTAGGTTCAGCCGACGTCACGGCGCTAGCTGGAGGCAGCAAAACAAAGGGGGAAACTGGTGGCGGCCCATTCAAACCAGCGCAGATCCGGCTACATGAGGAGCTTAAAATAGCATCTTGTTGTGATGTTGGGTGCCAGAATCTACGTAATACAGCCTCAAATTAGAAATTTGATCGCATATCTGCTGCCACTGCCAGAAAAAAAAACGATGACAGCTGTGGTTAAAAGTGATAAAACGAGCAGACTTGACAGAAACGATCGTCAAAAATGCTCTTGTTTGCAGCACACACTTCTTATCAGAAAAGGTTCAATAAAGTATTGTCTTTTGTTGTTATGGGCACGTCTACAGATTTCTTGCCATGTGTCTATGTTTCTTGCATCTCACGACATGTCGTGTATGAAATAATGTCTCTGTGCATGTTTGTAAAACAACAAACTGACCATTTATATATAATCATTTGTAATTGAATATACATTGTTGTGATTAATTGTGACTGGAACAATAATGTAGCTGTAAAAAATAGTTGCCTGCTGAAATTGAAAAAAAATAACAGTGGGGAAAAAAGTATTTAGTCGCTGCCACCAATGTTGTGCAAGGTTTTCGTGTGTTGGTGCGCACTAAAAGATGAGAGAGGCCTGTAATTTTAATCATAGTTATACCTCAACTATGAGATACAAAATGAGAAAAAAAATCCAGAAATCACATTGTAGGATTTTTAAAGACTTAATTGGTAAATTCCTCGGTAAAATAATTATTTGGTCACCTACAAACAAGCAAGTTTTCTGGCTCTCACAGACCTGTAACTTTTTCTTTAAGAGGCTCCTCTGTCCGCCACTGGTTACCTGTATTAATGGCATCTTTTTGAACTCGTTATCAGTATAAAAGAAACCTGTCCACAACCTCAAACAGTCACACTCCACGCCACCATGGCCTAGACCAAAGAGCTGTCAAAGGACACCGGAAACAAAATTGTAGATCTGCACCAGGCTGGGAAGACTGAATCTGCAATAGGTAAGCAGCTTGGTGTGAAGAAATCAACTGTGGGAGCAATTATTAGAAAATGGAAGACATACAAGACCACTGATAATCTCCCTCGATCTGGGGCTCTACGCAATATCTCACCCCGTGGGGTCAAAATGATCATAAGAACTGTGAGCAAAAATCCCAGAACCACAAGGGGGGACCTAGTTGAATGACCTGCAGAGAGCTGGGACCATAGTAACAAAGGCTACCATCAGTAACATACTGTGCCGCCAGGGACTCAAATCCTGCCGTGCCAGACATGTCCCCCTGCTTAAGCCAGAACATGTCCAGACCCGTCTGAAATTTGCTAGAGAGCATTTGGATGATCCAGAAGAGGATTGGGAGAATGTCATATGGTCAGATGAAACCAAAATATAACTTTTTGGTAAAAACTCAACTTGTCTTGTTTGGAGGAGAATGGATGCAACTCAGCATTCTAAGAGCACCATACCTACTGTGAAGCATGTGGGTGGAAACATCATGCTTTGGGGCTTTTTTTCTGCAAAGGGACCAGGACGACTGATCCGTGTAAACGAAAGAATGAATGGGTCCATGTATCGTGAGATTTTGAGTGAAAACCTCTTTCCATCAGCAAGGGCATTGAAGATGTGGCTGGGTCTTTCAGCATGACAGTGATTCCAAACACACCGCCCGGGCAATGAAGTATTGGCTTCGTAAGAAGCATTTCAAGGTTCCTGGAGTGGCCTAGCCAGTCTCCAAATCTTAACCCCATAGAACATCTTTGGAGGGAGTTGAAAATCCGTGTTGTCCAGCGACAGCCCCAAAACATTACTGATCTAGAGGAGATCTGCATGGAGGAATAGGCCAAAATACCATCAACAGTGTGTGAAAACCTTGTGAAGAAAACGTTTGACCTCTGTCATTGCAAACAAAGGGTATATAACAAAGTATTGATATGAAATTTTGTTATTGACCAAATACTTATTTTACCGAGGATTTTACCAATTAATTCTTTAAAAATCCTAAAATTTGATTTTCTGGATTTTTTTTTTTTTTCATTTTGTCTCTCATAGTTGAGGTTATACCTATGATGAAAATTACAGGCTTCTCATCTTTTTAAGTGGGAGAACTTGCACAATTGGCTGACTAAATACTTTTTTTCCCCACTGTATGTGTACATCTTCATCATGACTAGATAGACACGGTGAGTTTGTCTTTACTATACACGTTAGATGTGATCCACCTCATAGTAACAATCCTGTCAGATCGTCCATCCTTTGAGTATAACGTGTAACATTACAGGTCGGCCAATGTGGTTTCGTGGTTAAAGTTAACCTTTCGACATGTTTCCGTGTTGTCGTTGCTCAGCAAAAGCATGGACGCGATGTTGTCTGTGGGTTTGGCTAAAGGAGAGTGGGACGGTGGGAGGTGCTCGGGGTGGTGACTGAAGGCGGTGACTGTAGTTCTGACGTCAACTTTTTACGGAAGTCACAACGGTTCGTGAAAAATAGCTAGAACTTTAAGCAGGCGGTGTGCATTTTACTGTGGACTGACTGTTTTGAAACTTATATGGTAGTTAAATAGCCACTAGACCTCAGTAATCGTGAAAAAAGCCAGGAAATTTCAGTTTTGACAATATGGGACCTTTAAACAAAAAACAATTATGATTTTGATCATTACTGATGTGATTATCGATATATTGTCTGTCTATATAGTCAGTGCTTTGATTTTAAGATTTTATGTTTCTCTTCCTCACAAGGTGTTGAGTGCACAGCAGCATTTGTGACACTCTTTCCATTTGTGCACTTACAGCAAGCACTGAACTGCCCAAAATAATGTGGTCTATCCATTTCAGCAGGAAGGCATGGTTACCACGGCGATAGTGATTCTTATATGCTCTAATGGCAACTGGAGGTCTTTTAAAGTACATTAAAACCAACGTTATCGCAATTCCTGACATCACATGCACACTGCTCTCAGAACAAATTATGAGCTGTGATGAGACCATATGTCTCCAAATCTCCTTTCACAAGCTAGAAGCTGTTTACATATTGATATTAGATGCTGCATTATATGCTCGGGCGGAACATTCATTCCTTTTATGAAGAGATCTGTCAGCGAGAAAGGTTTTACTGCTCATATCTATCTTTTTGTGTATCAGTGGTTTTAAAAGCTTTGCTGCATGACTGTACGCAGAGACTGCATCCTCTAGATGAGCCATTTCGGTAATGAGTCCTGCAGATCATAGCAGTCATTATATTCAGACTTCTCCCTCTATGCACTGGGTGAATGCTTGATGAGGCTGTGAAAGTATGAATGCAGTATGAGGCTGTGAGAGGGTGATTTCTTAATGTGGCGATGAGAGAGTGAAAGCTAGAAGAGGTTGTGGGAGGGTAAATGGTAGATGAGGCTGTAAGAGGAAAAACTCTGAGACTGTGAAAGAGTGAATGCTAGATGAGACTGAGAGAATGAATGTCAGATGAGGCTGTGAGGATGAATGCTAGATGAGGCTGTGAGCGCATGAATGCTCCATTCACCTATGAGAGCATGAATGCTACATGAGGCTGTGAGAGGAAGAATTCTAGATGAGACCATGAGAGGATCAATTCTAAATGAAACTGTGAGAGGATAAATGTCAGATGAGTCTGTGAGAGGGTGAATGTCAAATGAGACTGCGAGGAAGTATTCTAGATGAGGCTATGAGAAGAAGAATTCTAGATTAGGCTGAGAGGGTGAACGTCAGATGAGGCTGTGAGAAGAATTCTAGATGAAGCTCTGAGAGGAAGAATGTCTGATGAGGTTGTTAGAGGAATAATTCTAGATGAGGCTGTGAGAGGATGACTTCTAGATGAGGCTGTGAGAGGATGAATGTCAGATGAGGATGTGAGAGGACGAATGTCTGATGATACTGTGAAAGGAAAAACTAGATGAGATCGTGAGGGGATGAATGTCTGATGAGGCTGTTAGAGGAATAATTCTAGATGAGGCTATGAGAAGAAGAATTCTAGATTAGGCTGTGAGAGGGTGAACAACAGATGAGGCTGTGAGAGGATGAATGTCAGATGAGGATGTGAGAGGACGAATGTCTTATGATACTGTGAGAGGAAAAACTCTAGATGAGACCGTGAAGGGATGAATGTCAGATGAGGCTGTGAGAGGATTAATGTCAGATGAGGCTATTAAGAGGATGAATGTCTGATGAGGCTGTTAGATGAATACTTCTAGATGAGGCTGTGAGAGGATGAATTCGAGATGAGACTTTGAGAGGATGAATGTCAGATGATGTCATGAGAGGATGAGTGCCAAATGAGGCTGAGAGGGCGAATGTCAGATAAGGCTGTGAGAGGAAAAATTATAGATGAGACCTTGAAGGGATGAATGTCAGATTAGGCTGTGAAAGGATGAATTCTAGATAAGCCTGTGAGAGGAAGAATGTCTGATGAGGCTGTGAGAGGATGAATTCTAGATGAAGCTGTGAGAGGATGAATGTCAGATGGTGTGTTACACTGGGTTGGCCCCTTAGTCATATCAGTGATGAATTTACAGTGAAGTGCACTTTTGATTGTACCGCACTTTCTTGACCACAAAATGGCAGCCCTTATAGAGAGTTGGAGAAAAATAATGGGCTAAATTAACAATAAGTGCCCACTTAAACTGTGTGTGTTTTTCATAAGCATGTGTGTTTACCTGTGAAAAGTCCTTTTAAACAGATCTGGTTTCATCCCTTCTCACTCCCAACTCCCTTTTCTGTTCATTTGAAGTAATAAAAGAGACAAGTTATTACTACGTTGTCATTTTCATCCATGCTTGGTGTGTATTGATTATTTTGACCTGATTCTGGTGCTTTGAGCTCACAGCTGTTAGATAAAAATGCCAGGAGAATGTGGAACACTGTTGAAAGTGATGCTCTTTAAAGGGATACTCCATCCAAAATGAAAATTCTATCATTTGCTCACCCTCGTGTCCTTCCAAACCTCTATAACTTATAAAAAAGAAGAGATTTTGAGAAATGTCTCAGTGTTTTTGTCTAAACATTCGATCCAGTGTCGTTTGGTTCCCAGCGTTCTTCAAAATATCTTCTTTTGTGTTCCGCAGAAGACAAAGGTTTGGAACGACACAGTTTTGGGTGGAATATCCCTTTAAGAGGGTCCGTTTTGTTAGTTCTACTTTAGAATCCGCATACCACCACATGTCTAAGCATGCCTTTATAGCTAGTCAGATACATGCAGAATACTCAACCTCAATCATAAAGCTCTTAAAAGAGAACTGCATGCATTTTTATAATAATGTATGATTAATTTTTACCTTTGAAGATGTTAGATTTAAAAAAAAATATTATATTTTTTTTTTTTTAGATTTACCTTACTTCTGGCTGTAATTTTGTCAATTTATATACATTTTGAATTAGCTTTAAGCATTTCATCATACGTACACACAAATACACACTGCAGTCATTCCTAACACACACACAATAGGTCTACTTTGAAAGCCATTTGCCCTCGAGTTCAGAAATAGATCTCATTTATTATGGTAAAGAGAAACTAGTTATATGGGCAGACACACTTGAGGAATGTTGCATTTTCATAACTATATCGGTTTTTCTGGCTTTGTGCCATGCTTTCATAATTATTTTATGGTTGTCAGTCAGATTTAAAATATTGAATGGACTACTGAGTGTTTGTAGAGTAACTTCCTCAACAGGTCACACACAAACATGACTGCTAAATAAGCTCCTCTATGTGCCACGAGTGAATTTGTGTGTAATTCCGGTGAGTCTCTCGGTCTGATCTGAGAGTTATGCCACTGTTTTAAATGGCTCCAGCTGTTGGCAGTGAAATAAGTAATCTCATGATGGGGTCAGAGGGACATCCTGTCCGGCTTATGCTGTATGTGTGTGCACGCTGGTAAAAAAGAAATATGTCAGAACAGAACAAATGTGTTTAAGTCAATGCAGCTGACAATGGAAATGTAATTTTGCACAGGTACTGTTACTGCCGTGTCAGCATGTGTACACACACTCACGATGGCTTTCTTTGTTCATCTGGGCATTGTAATGCATTTAGATGTTGCAAGGTTATTATTTTAGCCTTTCCGGAAACATTACAGCAGTTCTTCATTGATTTTCTCTTATTGGATTAAATGGCTCCATGGTGTTGATGTATTTGTGTTTTTGATGAGTTTGTATTGATTGGTGTGTTTTAGATCAGGCCTAAGTGTAAGAGAAAGAGTTCAGTTGTGGTTTTGGAACGAATGTTTGACCTATATGTATTTTTCTGTGTGTGTCAGTGGCGCCGATGCTGAATCTGCACCGCCACGGCAAATGTGAGAAATTATATTTCTGTTGTGAGTTTGCAATCTGAAATGTGATGGAATACAAAGACCTGGGTGCTGTGAAATAACGTTAAGCATTGCTGGACTCAAAAACAACCGTATATTGTGACTAGTATTTTCTGACTCACAAACAAATGTATCTTACAAGCCAATTCCTTTAAGAAATTGCACAGAAAGAATCTCATGTTACAGCTGATTTGAATTCACTAAAATTCACTTATCCCAAATATGACAAAGCGATAGACAGATAGATAGATAGATAGATAGATAGATGTATATATATCTGTATCTGTATGTGTGTGTGTGTGTGATTAAAGATCTATCAATCTATCTGCCGTTATAGTTATTTTTTAATTAGATATATTCTGTAAATACATAAGCATAAATATATATGTGTATATACAATAAAATAATATACAAATATAAATATACCAATATGGAAGATAACAACAAGGATTGATATAAACCATGATTATTGGTGCACCATTAAGCAAGAACCGGCACTTTCAGTCTTATTCTTTCTACTATTCAAAATTTCATGATTATGTACAGTTTCTTTTTCACTTATTATGCAATTATAAATCCAATTTCTCTCTCTCTCTCTCCTCATGTGACAAACGTGCTCTCTCTCTCATTCACTCCGTCGTCTCTCTCTCTCATCGCTCTCTCTCTCTCTCTCTATATATATATATATATATATATATTCGATAATATATATTGAAACACATGCTGTTTTATGATTTAGTCTGGCGTTCTATTATCTCCATCATCTCCTGTGACAAAGTTTATACTGCATCTGTGTGTTTTAAACTGGACATCTGCTCATGTGTAAAAAGCCCAGTTGCTGCTTCTAGATCGTAAACACTCAACTGTGATTAGGGAATTTTAATAAAGGAAATCTGTTCTGGTTTTTTCTCACACCATCACACTGCCCGTCATACGGGAATTTATATACGGGGCCGTTGAATGCTTGAATCTTATTGGCTGACGAACGTTCTGAGGTGTGCAATTATTTTCAGGAAAACGCACGGCGTTCCAGACAGATCTCTTGACCGCATTACAGTTCCATATCACTTCGCATAGTTAACTGTAATAACGGAAATTAGCATACAGTACCTATACAGCACACAGGAATTACTGCAATCTCACGTGCTCGCACACGCACACTACGGTCACGCTTTTGCACAAAGGTTTGTCAGCGCTGCCTGAATATGATTGGATCATTGCCTATATAGTGTAGCAACTTAAAGCTACACATGACATTTCTGCACTAGCGAAGGTAATAACAGCGCGGTTTGAGATGCTGCTGCGAACCTGTTAGGGTGCCCAGAGGTAGCCTAATTCACCCATCTCTCTCGCTCGCTCTCTCTCTCTCTCTTTCTCTTTCTCTGTGTGTGTCTGTCTCTCTCGCTCTCTTTCTAATAACTTCATTAATAACTGCATTAGAATGCTATCAACGGCTTAAAATTACATTTTGGAACTAGCAAAAGAGGCGTTGTTGGATGAGATGCGGAAGAAATAATCCTACTCACAATAGCGATTTATGTACAAAAACCGGATGAATCCCTTTAAATACACTCTTAAAAATAAAGGTGCTTCAAAAGGTTCTTCAAGCGATGCCATAGAAGAACCATTTTTGGTTCCACAAAGAACCATTCAGTCAAAGGTTCTTTAAAGAACCATCTCTTTCTTACCTTTTTGTAATCTGAAGAAACAGAAAGGTTCTTTAGATGTTGAAGGTTCTTTATGGAACCATTTAGACAAAAAGGTTCTTCTATGGCATCGTGAAGCACCTTTATTTTTAAGAGTGTATATCATCTGATCGATGTCTTGAGGTGTGGTAACCGTAGTATAAGCGGAATAATTGACTCCGGGCCGTTGAATTATTAGAAAAATAATGCACACCTGAGGTGACCCGCTTCGTGTCGTGGCCGCATCACCACCTCGGGTGTGCATTATTTTTCTAATAATTTAACGGCCCGTCGTCAGTTCTTCCTTACATAAACTGCCGCTTGTCCGTGTCTGGTGAATTCTGCTGTGGGCTTTCCTCATCTGATCTTGTGGAGCATAGGAGAGGCCGTGTTTGTTGCCCATTTAGGTATCTGGACCATCTGTGCACCGTGTGTGACATCTTGACCTTTGTTCTCATAAAGGTAGCGGAGCGTAAGTAGGTGACCTTTTACACAGGGTCGCACTTCCAGCACCTGTCATTCCGGAGCGTATAAGATCAAAGGGATTAGGATGTAATGTTCTAATGTGTCATCATGTGCCCTCTTCCTCCTGCTCCTAACAGGCTGACGCCCAGCAACCACGACCGAATCCAGCGCTTACGCCAGGAGTTCCAGCAGGTCCAGCAGGAAGAGGCGGAGCCAGATGATCGCCACCGCTCCTATAGCTTGGAGCAGCCCTGGGTGAGTGTGTGAGCTGTGTATGTGCACCCATGATCACTGGACGTACGCCCCATGGTCTCTGGGAGCTCCCAGGAAGGACAAGACTAAGTCCAAGGACTGGGGAGGTTATGTATATGATCTCCAGACCTGGGCTAATGCTAACCGCTAACCTGAGACCACTGCATGCAGGAGCATGTCACCTCTGACACTGACATTATCCGCTAACAATGCTAACATCACCATGTGTTCATCCATCTGGACTGTTCACCCAACCATTCATCTGTTCAGACATATCACCGCTGCCATGACCTCAGCAGATCACGAATTAAGGCAAGAACTGCGATTGACTGATTGTATGTTTGCAAGATGAAAGTGTGTGTCTGAGTTTAAAAATCAATGTTTTAAGACTGAAATTGTTTAGTATTTAAGATATCGAATTCAAATCCAGATCATTCGAATCTGGATTGAGTGTGAACTCAATATGTTGATCTGGATTTAGGTCAATTTAAACCTCTTTTGCCTATAAAATGAAGCAGAAAGTCCTAATAAAGGGATAGTTCACCCAAAAATTACAATTCGGTCATGATTTACTCGTGTTGTTCCAAACATGCATGACTGAGATTTTTTTTTCTACACAATAAAAATAATTTGTTTTGGACCCTATTTAAGCTTCCCTATCCTAGTTCAAACATTCCTAAAATACCTTCTTTTTTGTTCCTCAGAAGAAAGTAAACAATGACGGAGTATACATTTTTTGGTAAACTATCCCTCAGGAATGAGTTGCACTTAAAGATCGTTTCAGAAGCTCTTCTGTGTGGATTGCTTTTAACATATTCATTTGTATTCATCTTTTCAGGGAGAGAGTTTCAATGAACTGTTACACACGGTGTTGTGTATTTTCCTTAATGTAAATTTCTCTTTTTAAATTTTTCCTCCACTCAGCTTTAATGTATGGAATTATTTTTGTTTCGTTTTGTAATGGTAGTGATTATGTAACTATTTTAAATGTCTTTTTCCTTCCCCTTTTTCATCCCCAAATTTTCCCTAGTCTTCAGATGTCCAAACCCCCCATGATAAACTTAAGTCCTTTTTTTACTCTGCCTAAAAAGCTTTTTTGTTAAACAAAAGGCTACAGAATAAAGATGGGTGGTTTGCTTTAATGAGTCAGTTTTGTTTCTGTAGCTGAATCAAATCTAGTTCAGGTGTGCTTCAAACACGTCTGTCATTTCTTCATGGAACTTTATAAATAAATGGAAAAAATCCACTTTTTTTCTGATCACTAACCATATTTCGTGAGTGTTGTGTGTCAGCATTAACATCATCGGCTGTTATAAATCTCATATCGTTACTGATCTCATATCAGAACTTTAATGCCATAATCTGTTTAGCAAACAAATGGTACGTTCCTGTGACACTGATGTTGTTTTAGGCAGTGAAGTGTGTGTGCGTGTTAATGAACTGGGCTAAATGACCCGGCTCCACACATCCTTCATCCTTCAACACCTCTGTCTCCACAGCAACATGGCTGGCAAGCTGTGTCAATCAATCCCAGCATGCTGTTCTCCTTCATTAGAGTTAATGGAATTCTCTGTGTGGATCGGCTCTTGATTGAGCATGCCTGGGACGGCATTCATCTGTTTGACTGAGCGTGACGAGAGCAGGAAACTCAATGTAAATGTTGCCATAAAAGAAATGGATTCTTATGGGTCATGAGCAATTTACAGCAGTTACACTGTTCTTAGTACGGAACAATGCCGTCAGTGTGTGTGTGAGAGAGAGAGAGAGAGAGAGGCGGTGTTAAATGAGTCTTTTATTGTTTATAATTACACCCTTATGTTCTGTGCCGACCAAGTGTGAATGTGTGTGTGTGATTTCTTAATGAATTACATTAGAGAAGTGCTTCATTATGTTACCACCGCAAATCCCCCTCACCATAAAATGAACTGATATTCACTTAATGTTCATAGCATTCACCTAACATCCAGCTAACATTAATCTAACATTTATCTAACGTCGGTTGTGTGTCCTCATTCCAGCCTCACCTTTGTGTCCATAATGTATGTTAGATATGCTTCTATAGCTCAACTGGTAGAGCATGTCGCTTGCAACGCCAAGGTCATGGGTTTGATTTCCAAGGATCATATAAACTGATGAACACAAACCTTGAATGCGCTCTAAATCACTGGATCTTAGAGGAATAAAACTAGAACCACGGGAGATGAAAAATGTGTGAAAAAATTATACATATTTTTTAAATGTATGTACATTTAAATATTTAATTGAAATTTAATCAAGTAAATGTAAATTTTAAACCAGAAAAATCTGATATTTACCGGTACTCAAGTTTTTGTTTTCATTTGCATATTGTGCATTGGGAATTATTGTCAAGCAGCATATAGAGATAAATAGTTCCTGAAATAATTGCTTGTCTTTTTAATGATGTGGTCATTTGAATAACGGGTAATAATTTTTATAATAATTATTGAGGACCATAATGTAGCTGTAATTTTGTTATGAAGAGTAATAACTAACTCCATGAATATTTTATGGGTTATAATCTACTCTAATGGTTTCATTACTGAAACAGCAGTAATGCGCCAAAGGTCATAGGACTGGTAATAATGTCACATTCTGCACAAATGTCACAGACCTCTACACAAAAACACCTCTGAATCCTGGTAAGTGCTTAGCTTGAGTGTTTGTGTGTCTGTATGTTCATAATGATCTTTCCAGAACTCAAATTCTCTCTCTTCCAAATTTGTCTCTCTACACAACTTTTACCTGATTGCTTTAGTTTGACATGTTAATAACTCCTGTTTGTGTTCCAGTCCAACTGCAGCTCTCAGACATCATCTGGCCGTCATTCAGTGTCTGTGGAGGTGCAGTTACAGAGGCAGGAAGCCAGAGATGCTTTCACACATGCTCAGAGACAGTACAGCTCTCTGCCACGGTACGTGTGTTTGTGAAATATACCGTAATGCAGTGGTGCTGTTATTTATTGAGTAAAACACTTAAACTATCTCACCAAATTAAAATTAAAATAAAACGTTTTTTTGGCTTGTAGTTTGTCTATTTACTATGATTTTCAAAAGTTTTGAGGTCAGTAAGATTTTATTTTAGGAAATGCATTAAATTGATTAAAAGTGGCATTAAAGACATTCGCTACAAAAATTCCTATTTCAAATAGATTCTGTTGTTTTCATGAAAGAATACAAAAAAAAAATTGTATCACTGTTTCAATAAAAATATCAAGCAGCATAACTGTTTTTAACACCAATAATAAGAAATGTTTCTTGAGAACCAAATCAGCATATTAGAATGATTTCTGAGGGATCATGTGACTCAATGAAGTGCTTAGTTTTAAAACTAAAACCTTTAAAAAAATTGTTACTTGAAATAAAACATTAACTAAAATAAAAGAAAATATGAAAAAAAGTACTAAAATAACTAAAACTGAAATCAAAATTAATTGAACTACATAGATTTATTATAAAAGAACCAAAAGCTAATAAAAATGACAAAAACATTTCTAAAACGAACTAAAATTACAGGAATATTTACAGGAATAACTTGTATTTTAAAATATATTAAAATAGATGTTTCACAATATTTGCATAAATAAAAAGATAATTTTTACTGTATTTTGATTAAATGAATGCAGTCATATTGAGCATAAGAGACTTCTTTCGAAAATAATGGAGAAAAAACACTTGAATAGTAGTGTATATTTTAATATTAGGATAAAATAATTCAGTTTGAACAACTTTTCTCTTTAAGCAAAATCGGGAAAAAAATAAATGAGTAAATAAAATTTCATCCAATAAAATTCATCTTCCTAATGCTTAATAAATAAAGAAATTGGCTGGATTTTATCCATTTTGAAAGCTGACAAGTGTGGTTTTGAGGACTGTGATGTAAACTAGAAGATACTGGCAAAAAAAAAAAAAAATCTATGATATGTCCCGGCCCTACTTCCTGTTTCAGTAGGAATAAACTATTAATGTCTTTAAGAACATTTGCACACACAGCTTCTCACCTTGCCCATTTCTCCTTGTGTGTAGCCACCCTCGTAAGATACCCACCCCGGCCTCAGAAAGCGAGTGGGAGAGGAAATGTCCGGCCGGAGACGGTTTCCAGGCAGCTAAAGACAGCGGCCGTTACTCCAGCTACCAGGGACCTCGTACTGTCCCGCGCACCGTTCCTCGTCCTGGCTGCAGGAATGGCCTCTCCGCTCCCCCAGGATCCAGCGCTTCCTCAGTGGGTGGCGGCTACAATGCACGTGTCCTCCTGGAGGCCCAGGAGCTCCTGCGACAGGAACAGAGACGCAGGGAACAGGAAATGAAAGGAAGAGCCCCGTCAATTCGATTGGACTACGAATCCCAGGATTCCAAAGGACCCCACAGACAGGACGTCCCACCTTCCCCTTCCCAGGTTGTCCGGCTCAGCCGCGTACACACACCTGAGAAAACACGCCCGTTTTTGTCATGAGATAAAAGAAGCAAAAGATTTTTCAAATAGGCAAAAGGCTCACGGTAACAAATGTTTATTTGTGTGCCAGTTGTACACAGACTCCCAGAGTGCCTTTTCTTTGAGGTCACAGTGGTCCCGCCCAATCTGACAGCTCATTGGTGCATCCAGAGGCAAGAAGTCTCTTGATTCGCTGTGAAGACCTTCAAGCTCTGACAATCAGCCGGACACTGACCTGTTCCTCTGTAGAACCACATAGAACTCGTTCAAAATGAGCAGCTTCCTGCTTTGCACAGGTTTTGATTAAGTTTTGTGAAGTAGAGCTTTTTTTTAACTAAGATTTATCAGATGAATTCTTACACATCAGGTAAAATTGTCAGTTAAACGTGTATTTGATGTCGTAGTAAGGGGGAAAAAAAGTAGGACTGAGTACAGGTGGCCCAGCAAACCTAGCGACGCCACTGGATGTAGTCACATGTTTAAAGAACTCAACAAATCTAGGTACAAAACACACAGTCAGAGTGACGGACTCCTGGGAATCCAGCGAAAAGAGAAAATCCCAAAAATGCAATGGAAAGGAAATGGGGTCACAGATAGCAGGTCATTAATTGATGCTCCTCATTAAATTTTCAGAGCTCTTTCACACACAGACACAGAACCCACGACCCACTGATGCTGCAAGGGGGTGGGTGTGTGTGTGTGTGTGTGTGTGTGTGTGTGTGTGTGTGTGATGTGGTGTGTGGTGTGTGTGGTTTTGTGGGTGTGTGTGTGTGTGTGTGGTGTGTGAGAGAGTTCTGTCTCCCGATGACCCACACTGAATTGTTACTCACACCACCAGCTGACCTGTATGACAGGGCCACAGCACTGGGTGAACGTTCAGACAACGATTGTCTTAAACAGGCCATAAAGCACACACCGAGGCTGTGTTGGGCATACCACACCCGCAGTACTACAGCTGTCTATCTCGCTAGATATCTACGTCTAATAACATATGTATAAAAATAAAATATGTCTAGATTGGAAATAAGAAGTGGTATCTTTTTTCTCATGTGTGAGTTACAAAGTAGGGAGAGTGTGAGCTTACAAAAAGAATTATGTAGTTATAATATAATGAGGGAACAAGAGAGAGTGCGCTTAAATAGTTCCTATTTGAAGGTTCAGCATGCAAAAGCCTCAACGTGCCATCTGAAGTTCATCTAAAATACATTTTATAAAGCTCCTATATTATGTTCCAGTTCTTTCACTTTAATGGCATAGGAAAAGGAACTAACAGCCATGATTTGTAACATTAACTGGAAACAACAAAAACCTAAGCATAGGAATGATAAAAATGTTAATTTTAGAAGAAATTTTCAGATGGCACTTAGAGGATTTTGCATCTGAACTCTTCATTTATTAATGAAAATTCAAGCTTGATATATATTATATTATATCTATATATATTAGACCTTAAATCCCATCAGACATAACTAGAGAATGTTTAATATATGTGACCCTAGACCACAAAACCAGTCTTAAGTAGCAATAGCCAAAAATACATTGTATGGGTCAAATTATCGATTTTTCTTTATGCCAAAAATCATTATGATATTAAATAAAGATCATGTTCCATAAAAGATATTTTGGAATGTAAAGATAGATCAACTTAATCTTTGAGTTTTCAATATATATATATGAATATATAATTTTAATTATTCTTTTTGTTTTTTTTGAACCCTCGAGATTCCAGATTTCAGATAGTGTGTGTATTAATTTTTATCCTTCTAAACAAGCCATACATCAATGGACAAGCTTATTTATTAGCTTCAGACGATTGTAATAATCTCAAATTTCTTCACAAATCTCAAAAAAATTACCTTTTGATGGTTTGGTAGGCAAGGGTAATATATAAGAATCTATGTTAAGAAACTTCAAGTGGATATTAGTAATTAGTATTATTACCCAGCAAACGATAGATATATACACAACACACACACAGATATGGGATAATATATATATATATATTACAGTGGGTACGGAAAGTATTCAGAACCCCTTAAATATTTCACTCTTTGTGATATTGCAGCCATTTGCTACAATCATTTAAGTTAAATTTTTTTCCTCATTAATGTACACACAGCACCCCGTATCGACAGAAAAACACAGAGTTGTTGACATTTTTTCAGATTTATTAAAAAAAGAAAAAAAACTGAAATATCACATGGTCATATGTATTCAGACCCTTTGCTGTGACACTATATATTTAACTCAGGTGCTGTCCATATCCTTGAGATGGTTCTACACCTTCAATTGAGTCCAGCTGTGTTTGATTATACATATTGGACTTGATTAGGAAAGCCACACACCTGTCTATATAAGACCTACAGCTCACAGTGCATGTCAGAGCAAAATGAGAATCATGAGGTCAAAGGAAATGCCTGAAGAGCTCAGAGACAGAATTGTGCAAGGCACAGATCTGGCCAAGGTTACAAAAAAATTTCTGTGCTCTTAGGAACCTTAAGTGCACAGTGGCCTCCATAATCCTTAAAATGGAAGACGTTTGGGACGACCAGAACCCTTTCTAGAGCTGGCCGTCCGGCCAAACTGAGCAACCGGGGGAGAAGAGCCTTGATGAGAGAAGTAAAGAAGAACCCAAAGATAACTGTGGCTGAGCTCCAGAGATGCAGATGGGAGATGGGAGAAAGTTGTAGAAAGTCAACATCACTGCAGCCCTCCACCAGTCGGGGCTGGCTTTATGGCAGAGTGGCCCGACGGAAGCTCCTCCTCAGTGCAAGACACATGAAAGACCGCATGGAGTTTGCTAAAAAAACACATGAAGGACTCCAAGATTGTGAGAAATAAGATTCTCTTGTCTGATGAGAACTTTTTGGCCTTAAATCTAAGCGATATGTGTGGAGAAAACCAGGCACTGCTCATCACCTGTCCAATACAGTCCCAACAGTGAAGCATGGTGGTGGCAGCATCATGCTGTGGGGGTGTTTTTCAGCTGCAGGGACAGGACGAATGGTTGCAATCGAGGGAAAGAAGAATGCGGCCAAGTACAGGGATATCATGGACAAAAACCTTCTCCAGAGTGCTAAGGACCTCAGACTGGGCCGAAGGTTTAACCTTCCAACAAGACAATGACCCTAAGCACACAGCTAAAATAACGAAGGAGTGGCTTCACAAACACTCTGTGACTGTTCTTGAATGGCCCAGCCAGAGCCGACTTAAACCCAATTGAGCATCTCTGGAGAGACCTAAAAATGGCTGTCCACCAATGTTTACCATCCAACTTGATGGAACTGGAGAGGATCTGCAAGGAGGAATGGCAGAGGATCCCCAAATCCAGGTGTGAAAAACTTGTTCCATCTATCCCAAAAAGACTCATGGCTGTATTAGATCAAAAGGGGGCTTCTATTAAATACTGAGCAAAGGGTCTGAATAATTAGGACCATGTGATATTTCAGTTTTCTTTTTTAATAAATCTGCAAAAAATGTCAACAATTCTGTGTTTTCTGTCAATATGGGGTGCTGTGTGTACATAATGAGGGAAAAAAATTAACTTAAATGATTTAGCAAATGGCTGCAATATAACAAAGAGTGAAAAATTTAAGGGGGTCTGAATACTTTCCGTACCCACTGTATGTAAAAAATATATAAATAATTTTTAATTAATATTAACTTAAGTAACTATTAGTCCGTTTTGTTTTTAATAAACTCTCAACTTTCAGTCATTTGAGTTTCTTAAACTGAACTGGAGTAAAAATTATTTTTTTAATTTTTAAATTTTTTTTGAATAGTATGCAGTGTGTTAAAATTACATTTTGAAAAACAGCCACACACCATTCTTTAAATAGATGGACAGATTGATGGACTTTATTGATTATTTAAGTAGAAAGTCTTTAACTACTCACGTTCTTAAAGCCAGCACTGGAAGCGTCACTGAATCTTTGAGATCTCAAACTGGAACTTTGAGTCTCTGAAAGTTCTGGGCTTTGAATCAAGAGCTCCCGTTGAGCTGACACACTCTGAGACTGGAGTGTAAGAGGCTAGGTCAGTGCTCTGTGTGTGTGCGTGTGTGTGCGTGCGCGGGGGGAGTGCCATATGCAGCCAGCCGATGCCGTTTGACAATACACAGTGGGACCACTGTGTGCAACACACTTATGACCAGCACAGATGGTTGGGTGCGTTTGGTGTGTGTGGTGTGTGTGTGTGTGTGTGTGTGTGAGAGAGGATATCAAGATGATAACATGAAAAGAGCTTCAGTGTGACACGACTAAACAATCAAGACATTTCAGTTTTTATTGTCGTCTTTGTTCCTCCGTACCTAGTCTGGAAATTAGCTTGTGATCTTGCCCTGCTCATCCTGTTTTGTACATTTGCCTCCTTTTTAACCTTTTCAAATGAACAAAACCTCTTTTGCACCTTTTTAAATGTCAGATTTCCAGATTGTAACAATTTTAATGAAGAAGCGTTAAATATGTGGCGCCTTTGACACAGATTATTTTATTTATGTTTGTATCCTAGCAACAGTCTCCATATGCTGTTCTAAAAGGTCAGAGGTCACGAGCGGGCAGAGATGTGGAGTTTCCAGTGGATTCATGTCCGATTTTCTTATTTTTTTGTGTTAGTTTGTTTACAATACTCTGTACAGGGTTTTTGGCTTTTTGTTTCTGCCTTTGTGTCTGTTATTTTGTGTTGTTTATACGCTGTTCAGAAATCGGTTTAGAACCACAGCAGCTGTTTGGACTGTACAAAACTCTTGTAAAATAAAGGAAGGGATGCTCTTCTGTTTGCCGTGCACTTTGTGTTTGTGAGATCTACGTCGTCCATTAATCATCCACTTTCCTCTGCAGTCTGACATCTTTAGATTTTTTCCCCCCTCAGAAGTTGAGTCTACGTGTGTGCTGGAGTTATTTTGATGCCTGCTTTCTTGATCATGCAATTTTGCTGATCTTGTTTTCACCTTCTGTCCTTTTTCCCTACAGTTTTCAATTGTTTTGCATAATTAGTCATTCTGTCATTGATGAAGGAGAAAAGGTCATCGGGGTGAGAGACAGGCAAAATGGAAAGTCTGTCGAGCTTTCACTCAGCTTACCTCCAGATATAAAAATAATCTCCTGTTTATGTCTGAAAAATGGTCGAATTAAAATAAGAAATGTGAAACTAGCTCTTATTCAGGAAAAACAAATCACATTCGGTTACATTAACAATTTTGATGTAGACGGAACAACATACTAAAATAGTCTGATGGCGTTTTCTGTGCTGGATTATGTTTTAAGATTTTTTTTTGATGCCACAAGATAATATAATTAATATATTCAAAAGATTCAGGTTGGTAAGTTTTTTTTTATTTATTTTTTTATGTTTTTGAAACACCAAGGCTGTATACCAAAAATACAGTCAAATATTGTGAAAATATTACAATTAAAAAAAAACTGTTTTCAATTTTAAAAAATGTAATTTATTCCTGTGATGCAACGCTGAGTTTTCAACATCATTACTTCAGTCTTCAGTGTCACTTGATCCTTCAGAAATCATTCCAGTGTGATGATTTGGTGCTCAGTTGTGCTTCATATTTTTTTGAAAATTATTGCTTTTTTTCAGGTTTCTTTGGAAAAAAAAATAATTCATACTGACCCAAAACATTTGAACAGTAGTGTAGGCTACAGTTATTTTTATTTTGGCTAAATTGTATGACAAGCTCACTGATTAGTGGAATTGTAATCAAAAGTGTAATCATTAAATTCCATACAATTGCTACAGCAACTGACATATATGTAAAGTATGTATGTAGGTGTATTTATTTATTTATAGTGTAAAAAACTATATTTCAGATTGTATGGGGCTAGAAGGATAAGAATGGAAGACAAAGATGGGGAGAGAAAGAAAGAGGCAGATGGAGCAGTCCTTCCTCCAGATGTTTGAAGGTGCCACTCTCACCTGGAACCTAGCGACAGATGTGCTAATTACACACACGGACACACACTTTTTTCTCATATTTATTTTCTTCTTGCGCTTTCTCTCTCACACATAAACAATAAGATAAAACCCAGTGATTATTTCTCGCTGGCACCCGAAAGCAATATCCAGACGATCCTGACTTACATTTTTTCCAGTTCTTTGATGTATTAATGCGTTTTTGAGAGGAGCAGAGAGTGTGTATGTGTGTTTCAGCATAGAAGAGGTTTTTGCTCGAGTTTGAGGTTTAAAATTCGTAAATGAAAACGGGCTTACTCTGACCCTGGGGCAGATCACGCACACACACTGCAGGAGAGGCTGACAGGCTCATCTCGGAGACAAAGTAGTGTGCAGGGGAGCAAATGCGGTTTGGAGAGCAAAATCAGGAGATGCAAAGGCAACTGTTCTGCCAGCGAGTTGTCCCTGGATCAGTGACTCGATGAACTGGGTTAGCTCACAGACAGAACAGAAACATTGATTAATGCAGGTAAAGACTGCAGCAGCCTGAAATTAATATCTAGAAAAAATGACCAGTAGTTTCTATTGGGTTTTATAGCAAGTGCAGTGTGTCCTTGCAATCAGCAATAATAATTAAACAGTCACTAATTAACCCACTTGATCCAATAATTAAACAGTCACTAATTAACCCACTTGATCCCAAAACGGTGTGTTTTAGTATTGTTTATATACTGAATGCTATTTTTATGTTTTCAGTTTTATGTTGGCATTTTATTAGTCTTTAAATTTCTATAGCTTTTAGTTTTAGTAATTTGAGTACTTCAGTTTACACTTACTGTATTTTCAGTACTCGCCAAAGCAACATTTCTCATTTTCGTTTACATTAAAATACTTCATCTAATATCTAATGTTTATTATTATATATTTTAATATTTTATTTCAGCTCATTTCAATTACTGAAAACCAGTTTTAACCGTTTTAGTTAACCTGCTATGTGAGCACATGTATTTTACTCCTTGGATCAACTGATGCAATAAACTTTATGCCTACAGAGTTTTAAAGATGTTAGTGAAAGTATGTGGTTTATTCTTGGTCGCAATTGTAACCGGTGGGAAATTACAGAGAGTAACAATAAAAATTTGCTCAGCTGCAAAGACCCGAAAGAAAATTGCAAACAATAAAGTAACCTGATTGTAATATTTTTTTTACCGGCAGGCATTTTTTTAGAAGGAAAAAACCCATAAACCAGTAATAAATTCCTATTTCTTTTTTTATCTTACTGTATAATAACAATTCTTTGAAATCTGCAATTTTATAATGGAATAATCCGTTTTATATTCAAAAATGTAGCTCTGTTTTCTCACTGGTCACATGCTTCTTTTTGAGCTTTGACATCATTTTGCAGAGGGGCGACCTGGATTTATCCAAATGTGATCATGTGACCGTTTACGCCAGCCATGTAAACATGATCAAATCAAGCAGGTCAGACTTTTATTTAAGTAGCACATAGAGTCCTTTTAGATCCTTTACATTTTAACATCTATCTATTCCTTAATAACTTGACTTTGAAGATTAATTCCGTATTCAACTCCTGTCATTTCCTCCGGAGATCTGAGGGCTGTGTGTTCTGTCATGTGAGGGTCAAACGGGAGAAAGAAGCAAAGAAGTGTATAGTTCAGAGGACAATGCAGTGAGAGATAGAGAGCGAGTGACCTACATCCTCAAATCACCATTCATTGACGTTTATTCCCATTTTCCCAGTGTTTTGTCATACTACAGATTTAATGAAGATGCATCTTGTTTTCAGCTCTCGATTGGACACGTTGCAGCTTCATTCATCCTGTCAGAGCAGCGCTTTCTTTCTGTTTATCTCGGCCCTTCATTTATCACGCCATCCTTCTCACGCCGCAGCCGGTGAATGAATGGTCCTGCTATTGTGGGAAGCAGAGAGAGATTTCAGAGGTTAATGAACACATCCACAATGAGTCGGAGACAATCAGCCCACCAGAGCACGCCTCGCTCTCTCGCTCCACACTGAAATAGTCTCTCTGTCAGCGTGGTATTGTCTAAGACTCTCAGTGGCCATTCACTCCACTTGAAGAGATTGACTCTCACAGCTGTAACGCAGCCAATCGCTTCAGTCCTCAGCCGGCAGTTGTCAATGAAAAGTGCTCTTATTAGATTTCCAATTTCAGCTTTGCTCAGAAACCCATTTATGAGGTGGGGGAAGGGGGCGGACACGTGGAAGTGCATATAAAAAGCACACATCTCTGATATCCAGCCTGATAATGTATGATTTTAATACGCCGCTTGCTAGAATACTTGATTCTGATTGGACAACTGTGGCATTCAGATATTTTTATATGATGACTGACCGCTGGTGTATAAATGACTGCTGTCCAATGCTAGTTTTATGTCTCTTGTCACTTAGTGGTCTCTTTCTAAAATAATTACATTAAATATTGATTTGAGTTGAGTTAATATTTAATGGATAATGTCGCTACAGCTGACTGAAAATAAATGCTTATTTATAAAATTAACAATCAGCACATGTAAAATGTTTTTAAAGGAATAGTCCACCTAAAAATGTAAACGCACTGAAAATGTACTCACCCTCAAGCCATCCAAAATGTAGATGAGTTTTTTTTTTCATCAGAACACATTTGGAGAAATTTAGCATTACTTGCTCTCTAATGGGTCCTCTGCAGTGAATGGGGGCCGTCAGAATGAGAGTCAAGTCAAGTTTATTTGTACAGCGCTTTTCACTATACAAATCATTGCAAAGCAACTTTACAGCAAATTAAGTTTTTACAATATTCTATATTGGTAGCTTAATCTCAGTGTTGACTGTCATTTAATGTACATAGTGCAGAAATGTAATGGAAAATCAATTAAAGACTACTACAACGACTATGAACACTATTAAGTAACGAGCACTTATATACGCTTCAATGCAAACTATATAGACAAAAATGTGGTAGAGTCCACAGCTGATAAAAACATCACAGTAATTAAAAAATCGACATGACTTCAGTCCATCAGTTAATATCTTGTGAAGTGAGGAATTGTGTTTTTGTAAAAATAATAATTCATGTTTAAAACGTTTTTAACTTCAAAACATTGCTTCCAGCTAATACGAGTCTTCTGTCCATAATATTGCTGTCTCCAGTAGAAATGTTGTCTTGTCTAAATCAGAAGAGAAATATACACAGATCAAGCACATTTTACAAACAAAACCCATTTTAAATAAATATGCTGGTGGTTTTTGATGTGAGAGTGCAACAGAGAGGAAGCTTTATTATGGCCAGAAGTAAGTATATTCAAATTAACGGCTAAATGATGGATTTATTTCTTACAAACAATCAGCTTTTCACTTCACAGGATGTTAACTGATTGGAGTCGTGTGAGTTACTTGTGGATTATTGTGATTTTTTTATCAGCTGTTTTGGATTCGCATTCTGACGGCACCCATTCACTGCAGAGGATCCATTGGAAGAGCAAGTGATGTAATGCTAAATTTCTTCAAATCTGTTCTGATGAAGAAACAAATTAATCTACATCTTGAATGGCCTGAGGGTCAGTATGTTTTCAGCAAAATTTATTTTTACAATCCTAATTACGCATAATCCTATTAATGCATATAATGCAATCATGTAGTTAGTTACTTTTTAGTATTTGTATTCAGCATTATGTTTTTCAGACCAGATGTACAACCCTTTTTAGGGCCACCATCTCTTTCTCCCCACTGGCAGGGATTTGTCCTCATTGCAGATGTCTTCTGGCAAACGTTATAGTCATATGATGCAGGAAGTGTTTTAGGATCATGACACAGTTTCTGTTGGGTTAAAGTAGGTACTGTTTTCCTCTGATCTGGGATCAGTTTTGCTGTTCATGGAGTGATGGAAAACGAGTTCAGGATCGGTGCATAGCAAATATGCCCCCCCAGGGTAAATGTATGACCAGTAAATGGCAATAGATTTTTTTTCTTTTGCAATGCTAAAAGCACAGGCTGCTGATAATAAATCTGTTTGTGCCGACTGCTATGTTTTACACAGACGACCCATCATCGCTCATGCATGGAGAACTGTGTCACCAGTTACACATGACAGCTTTGTGTGTCACTCACAGTCTGGAGGAGAAACCTGCCAGCTGGCCAGATCGTGAATCAGATATTCTTCATCGACTCATAAAACGCAAACTTTGGATCTTTTGTTATGTGTGTTCACATGAAGATCTCAGAAATCTGCTTCACTGTTTCAGTCAGTGAAATTTGTCTAAACTCTTACACGGTAACCTGCAATTATAGCTGTAATGCAGGTGGGAAGTTGGCGTGTCGGTGTGACATGCTTTATTCCATTCAAAATTTAAGCTGCATAAAAAAAGAAATTAATACTTTTATTCAGCAAGGATGCATTAAAATGATCAAAAGTCACAGTAAAGACATTTATAATGTTACAAAAGATTTCTATTTCAAATAAATTATTTTCTTTTGAACTTTCTTTTCATCAAAGAATGCTGAAAATTACCAGTGTTTCCACAAAAACAAGAAAATTTTACGTGACGCGCTGGACCACAAAACCAGTCTCAAGTCGCTGGGGTATATTTGTAGCAATAGCCAAAAATACATTGTATGGGTCAAAATTATTGATTTTTATTTTATGCCAAAAATCATTAGGATATTAAGTAGAGATCATGTTCCATGAAGATATTTTGTAAATTTCCTACCGTAAATATATCAAAACTTCATTTTTGATTAGTAATATGCATTGCTAAGAACTTCATTTGGACAGCTTTAAAGGCGATTTTCTCAATATTTAGATTTTTTTGCACCCTCAGATTCCAGATTTTAAAATAGTTGTATCTCAACCAAATATTGTCCTATCCTAACAAACCATACATCAATGGGAAGCTTATTTATTCAGCTTTCAGATGATGTATAAATCTCAATTTCGAAAAATCGACCCTTATGACTGGTTTTGTGGTCCGTGGTCACAAATGTTTCTTAAGCACCAAATCAACATGTCAGAATGATTTCTGAAAGACCATGTGACTGACTGACTATCTGAGGGCTGCTGAAAATTAAATGGTAATAATATTTCACAATATTACTATTTTTCTTTTAATCAAGATTTTAGGTTATATGAATATTTAAATGATTAAAATCTTCAGGAACATACACCATGTTGCAAAATGTTGCAATAACATGACAAGGTCTCGACCACAAAGAGCAACAGGACATTTTGCCCATTTGGTTTGTTTCGGTTTATGCTGCATCACACGCAGCATAAACATTCTAACTGGCTGTAATATATCACCTTCGTGTTGGACAGACACATTTCTTGTTGCTGGAAACTTAGAACACAGTATTATGCATCAACCACCCAGGTACATTCAGACCATGAAAACTAAAATAATATGAACATCTGCCTCAGAAGAATGGGAATCCCTGAGCTTAAGTGACCATCCTGTCTACATATGGACACATCAGTCAGAAATCATCTGGCACGTTTCCGCTGTGATGTTAGCACCTGTTAAAGCACCTGTTACAATCTTCGGAGATTAAAGCTTTCCTTTCTCTTTTCTTCTCACTTTTTTTCCTCTTTCTAACTCCTTCTCTATTGTATTCGAACAGGTTCTGCTTAGACATAGACTATGTGTTTTTGTATGTGTTCACGTGTGCGGCTGTCGTAAAGGGATTCTCTAACGTGATGTATTACCTCTTTAAACTCACAAATATGTCGGAGGCCTCACAGTTCTTTGCATATGGATGAAAAGGTCAGTCCCTGTGCTTAAACTCAAAGGTCACATTCAAAAATGTCAGTCTTAACTGGAATTACATCATGTTAGCAATGGGACTGCTGCTCTTTGCCTGAGAGGGGAAATGAAAGCGGCTTTGATCGTGACCTCGGACAGAGACACAAGACAAGAGTCATAACTCACACACTCACGCACTACCAGCTGCTGTCACGCTGGTCTGTTTAGCAAATCATTTTTTTAACAGTAAATCTGTGTTTTTATATTTAAAGACTATATGCAGTGTGTTTTATGCCAGGACAGTCTGATTGTTAGGTGTTATGTTCAATATGATGGCCCTGTGCTTAATCTCACAGTGATGTGGACTATCGGTCTTGTAATCTCCGCTCAAGCATTGTCAAAAAGTCCATGAGATTGTATGGTGTCCCATTTATCAAAAATTATATTATTCTTTTAGACTTTGAAAAACTCATTTTCTTAACACATATTTTTACATAGAAGAAACATTTACTTGAGAAGCAACACTATATAAGATATAGTATGACTTGTTTTCAGAGAATGTATCTTTAGTACGAGTGTTTTTCATGTGTTGTAAGTATAAATAAAAAGCTTGCCAGTGCAATAAGAAAAATATTTAAAATGTCTTATGCAGAGTCACTTTTCAAGTAAATCTTATTTTAAAATTTTTTAGATATTTATGCTAGTTAAACAAGTCAAAGAAAGACTCATTAAGAAGTAATTTTATGCAATGTAGAAATGTTTTTACTTGGGATCAGATCTGCAGAAAGCTCCTGGTTTACCACTTATAAACATTATATTATATCTACAGATGTCTGCAAACGCTTTGGGATCATTTAATATATATATATTATCATATATATATAATATATATATTAATGTGTGTTTTTATGTACAGTATAATATGTTGTATGCATATATATATATTAATTAGTCCTTAATATATTTAAGATTTTTAAAATAAATGTTATTTAGTTTTTTCTAATTACATTTTATTAAATTAATCAAAAGTGACAGTAAAAACATTTATAATGTTACAAAATAATTATAAAAAAAATAAAAAATATATATTCAAATAAATCATCAAAGAATCCTGAAAAAAATAGTTACCACCAATGGTTTCCACAAAGATATTATTACCAATATAACTGCTTTCAACTGATAATAATAAGAATGTTTATTGAGCATCAGCATATTAGAATGATTTCTGAAGGATCACGTGACGTTTTTTTTTTTTAATCATAAGCAGCTTGGTGAGCATGAGAATATACTTTAAAAAACCTTAAAACATTATATTGACCCCAAAATCTTAGAACGGTAGGAAAAAACCAATGAACTGGTCTGGACTGCTCCGTTATTTGTCTTCTCTTGTTGAAATGCAGGACATGAGAGACACTGAGGGCCAGGAATGACAGGTTTACGTCTCTCAAGCAGTTTCAGAGAACATAGCATATTCTCACAAATAGCTGATTTTGCCCAAGAGAGGCACTTGAGTTTTGAAAACGCATGCAAATGTGCTCAGCATGAAGAATGTGGCAGATTTAATCTGGTATATCTCGAGGGCTGTTTCTTATTTCTGTCTATCAATATTCAGGACTTGATATGACACATTTGGTAGTACAACGCTGGAATGCTTGAAACTAAAATGTCTCTTTAAGCTTGCGGGGAAATGGGTCTGTTTGGCTGTGAGGCGATAAAGCATTTAAAATTACATCTTTGTGAATAATTCTATTATTATCCATGTTGTAAGAGTCCTGCCTTAGGGAAAAAAGCTGTTAGACTGAGCTTCTCCTGTGGCACACAGATACAAACATATTGTCACTAGATGTCTGCGTCTCTCGCTCTCTGTCTGGCATACTCAAAGGATGGATGTGTTTTTGACTGATAAGCACACAGACTAGTGATGAAACCTGTCAGGTTGATTAGCATTCGTGCTAGCATCAGCGCTAATAAAAGAAGTCAGCAGCAGGCCACTAACCTCTGAATAGTCAGGGTTACAGTCCTGAATAGTGATGTAAAGTCATTTTGTGATGTCTGTTTTGGGGTTTACGTACTCTAAAAATTGATTCTGTGCTTGACATTAGATTCTTCTGTTACTTTTGTGGTTAAATATTTACATTGAGACTGTTTAGACTGTTTTCAATGCATTGAACCCAAATACTAGATGGGTCTAATTTGTCAGTGAATCATTCAGAACAGTTTTGTGAACCAGATTAATGATTCATTTGAAAGATCATGCTCAAAGAAATGATTCATACACAAGTTGGACATAAATTTCATTCTGTTCCTCAAACAAAACTGTTGCATGCCTTTTTATTATACTTATATGGTTCTTTTGGATGCTTGAAAGCTTCAGTCACCATTCATTTTAAGTACATGGAAAATCAGAGCATGGAAAAGAGTCTTTAAAGTTTCTCTTTTTTGTATTTTCTGGAAGAAAGAAAGACATATGGTTTGGAAAGACATGAGGTTGAGTGAACAAAAGTTCTGAAATTTGAGGGTGAAATATTTATGTAAAGAATGGGATAAATAGTGTTAGTCATGGAGATTTGCCACTATCACTGGGGGAAACATGAAGCTTTGATAGATTTCTGATAAAACTTTGAGGTTAAAGTTGTTATAAGACAATTTGCAGCAGGTGTTTTCTGTAGTAATATATGTAGTTGCTCATGTTACTTACATCAGCAAGGGTCTGACTATCATTCTTACAGTTCAGCATAAACTGTGTATTATGTTACAGTTTTCTAATAAAGTAACTGGCCAACTGGCATATTTTTTACTCACAAAAGCCAGTTTTCACTTACTTTTGGCAGTTGGTGAAAGGTAATTTTGGACTGTGCTTTGGCCATACATTGGATTGGACAGGTATTTTGGATCATTGTTGAGATGAAAAACAAAACAGCTGAAAAAATACTGGTCTGGTTTTAGCTTAGTGGTCACAGGTCTGGGTTAATAATGATTAGAAATGAGTCAAGGAGTGATTCATGAATTGGAGATTAGCATATTACCATTGCTCTCTATATCAAGAAACGTAACCTCATGTTGCTCTGGGGGAAACATGCTTGTAAAGGAATGTGTGCTTTGGGTAGGTGACAAAATGTTAACCCTGTCGAAATGACCATATGTTCTGTTTTGAATGCTGTTTTCCCCTCAAAATTTTCATATTGCAGACATTTTGACTCAGAAAGGACTTTGTCCTGAAAATACTAGTATAGGTCCTTTACCTCTTTATTAGATTGTAATGCTAAGGAACGTAATGCAGCTTCTATCCTCTCCCACTCTTGTTTTTTTTTGCCCACAATAAGAATTTCAGTTTTATCTTTGTTCAGTTTTTAAAAAGAAATTCATTCATCCACTTTACAATGCTGGACAGACAGTTGGACAACTTCTCTATTACAACAGGGTCTCTGGGCTCAACTGAAATATGTAACTGTATATCATCAGCGTAAAGATGATAATTAATGATGTATTTCTGAATTACGCTGCCCAAAGGGAGCATATACTGTATAATGAAAATAAAATTGGCCCAAGAATTGATCCTTGTTGAACACCATACAACAATAGGCTTACCCAGCAAAAACTTTGATCAGTTTCGCCTGAAAGACCAGTCTGACCAAGTAGCTTTACCAGCTAAGATGTGTTGGTCAGCTAGACCAACGCCAAACCAGCATAGGCTAGCAAGAGCCAATGGGAAATCCATTTAGTAACTACTAACTGTTTTTCTCATACTCTGAACTGGCTGCTGCAATCAGATCTGTCTTTAAGAGAGATTCTCTGGTGGTTTGGACGTGATTGAGTATATATCACGTGATCCAGTGATTTAAATGCCTGTCTATTGTCTGTAAACTTGTGACCCACAGAAAAGAAGTAAAACGTTATTGTTAATGCTAACGGACATGCCAGGATATTGCAACACCCCAAGTCCTGGCTTTTCTTTCCCTCATCCTCATCATTATTTAAACACTGACTGAGAGACTCTCAACCATGTTTATCGCTGCCTAGAGCTGATGAACTGTCTGAAAAGTGTTGTGTGTGTGCGTAGTGCTGTTTATCAGCTGTTAGATGAAGCTCTCCAAATGCTGTAAACATTTTATTTCCCACCGCTGCGAGCTCAGAGGTCATTGTATGATAGAAAGAGTGCGAGAGAGTTCATAGTTCTACAAACATGCCACCAGCTCACAAGTGGATAATTTTACAGCTGAACCTTGTTCAACACTAAAGGAGAGCTCTTATGTCTTCTGTTTGGAAATGACAGGAACATAGACATGTTTGGAGGTTTATAGATTATTTTGGGAGTCAGAGGTCTATTTGTTTTAAAATTGTGCTTATAGGTTAGCGTTTTTGGATGTGTGGCCATTTACAGTTTTTCGAGTTTGAGGCTCATAAATATTTACAAGGGCAATTTTAACTGCAGCATTTTTGTGACTTTGTCTAATTTACTGTTTTAAGTGAGTTAGGAGTTTCACAAACACAAAAATATCTCTGTTCCAAATTCTAGTGAGCTGCCCGCTGCTTATTAAGGCAACATCCTATGTGTTGCGGAACCTCATAACTGACCGATTTGGAACACTTTGGTGGTTTACATGTTGCAACGCTAATGGTGCCATACGCTGAAAACACTAAAACAAACTCACAAATAAATTGTAGTTTTATTTACACTATTTAACTATTAAAGTTTATTTACAATCAGTATTTTTCTAGCATGGTTATGCACCATTCAGAATTTAAATAAAAATGCCATTTTAATTCAATTTCAATTACTTAAACTTAATTTGCATTGAGTTAGCCACTAGAATGCAAAATTAACTGAGAGGTCAATGATAGGGATTTTTCTGGGACTTTTTTTTTTACTTGCCCTGCCAAAATTTTCATTGGACCCACCAAAAAAATAAATAAAATAAAATAAGTATAATGATATTTGTGTGTGTGTGTTTTTTTTTGTTTTTTTTTTTTTTACCTCTTGTAGACTATGTATTCCGAAATACGAGCTAATTATGAACCAAAATGATTAAAGTTAAATTTCACTTCTTAATTCCAGTTTCAAATACCACAGCAACAATTCTACCTAAGACATTAGTTTTATATATATAATAAACATTAATAGAACAAAAACATTAAATTTAATTACTCCTTTCCATTCATGTAATGACACTTACAGAACTGAATGAAGCGGTCGTTTGAATGAATCGGTTGAATCTCAATGACTCACTCATTAACAGTCACTTGCTGTCACCTACTGGCGGTTTTAATTTCACATTTCGACAATATTTTCATGTTTTAAATTATTTCAAATATCAGTATTCAAAGTTTTATGTTAAAAACAAAACATTGGGCCTATTTATGCATCCGTAACTGCAGTTTAAATGCATCCATGTCCCCTCTGAGATACATAAACTGTGTAAATACATCTAAACGCCATTTCAGATGCAGATTCCAGAAACGTTTTCCTATGTTGGAATGAAAGACACTAAGTACCGGATGACGTGCTTCTTATTCTTACCCAAAAATACAAAGTGGAAGAAAGAGTTAAAACTAAACACAATCCCAGTAGCTGTGTATGAACTGAACACAATCTTGCTACTCAAGCTGTGTATGAATATTTTTTATATATATTTATTTGTTTCTTTTCCATTTTGCATTTACTTGTACTTTTACTTTCAATACTTAAGTACGTGTAAGATTAAAGGGGTCCTTGATGCGATTTCAATTTTTCTTTCTCTTTGGAGTGTTACAAACTCATGGTGCATAAAGAAGATCTGTAAAGTTGCAAAGATTAAAGTCTCAAATCCAAAGAGATATATGCTTTATAAAAGTTAAGAGTCAACCACGCCTGCCTAAAACCGCTCATTCTATACACGCCCCCACATGTCTACGATGTGGGAAGATTTGCATAACGCCGCCCAAACGTTCACGCAAAGAAAGAAGTCGTAACTTTGATTCTCACTGTAGTATAGTTGCTGCCATCATTTGTCGTGAAGATGCTGTGTTTCGTTGTGAAAGCTTTGTTTGGTCTTCCACAAGAGGACGATATCCGCTTCGTCATGACTGGAGCTGATCCGTGTTGGTTGCTGAGGAAATACTTCAACTTTGCGCTGTGGGTCACCGGATTGGCTTTCCGTGGACGAAGCGGAGTCCAGCCCGGGTCGTCACATGTGGTTGCCGCACGCCCGCCGGACGCTCCTTTGTTGAATCCGCCGGCCGCCACTCACTCTAGGCCGCCGTGTGAAACTACTTTGTTTGGCCTTCCAAAAGACGATACGACTAGAAATCAGTGGTTAAGTTGATTTACAACACTGTTCCAGAACAGTTCAACCCAATATTCAGATGTGTGCAGCACATTTTATGGAGGAACGTTTCCTGTCCTGGTAGAGTAGACTACAATGCCGGCTGTTTCTGACTCACAGACTATAAAGTGAGTTTTTTAAGATAAAAGATTTGTTGCAATGACGATTCACAACGCGAGTTTTGGAGCATGTATAGTACGCTATGTTTGTTTTCTTTCTCCTATCACAAATGCAGACATTGTTTTATGTTTACGCGGCGCGATGCAACGTAATGCATAAAAAGACAGTGTAAGTCATTATTATCCGTAATTATGTTCCCACTGGATGTAACAAATGCATCGTTTATAATGGGGTTTAATGTTTTGTTTTTGTCTCGTCGCTCCGGCCGACAGGGCATCATAGTATGATGTGCGTACTTTTCCGCACTCTTGAGGTTTTCGGCCAATCACAACGCACTGGATTAGCTGGCCAATCAGAGCACACCCTCGCTTTTCAGACCGATGAGCTTTATAAAAATCTATGCGTTTCAGAAAGGCGGGATAGAGGAGAACAATAATGTACAGTATGTGGAAAATAATGTTTTTATAACCTTAAACCGCATAAACACATTTAAATACACCAAATACACCAAATACTGTTCTTTTTAGCAACATCATATGACCCCTTTAAGAAAATACTTTTCGTACTTTAGTACAATAAATATCACATACTTTAAGACTTTTACTCAAATAATATTCTAAACAGTGACTTCAACTCCTACCAAAGTCATTTTCTGGTAAGATATCTGTAACTTTTACTCAAGTGTGGCTTTCAAGTACTTCATACCCCCCTGGATAAGTAGATAGATAGAGATATAGATCTATAGATAGATAGATAGATAGATAGATAGATAGATAGACAGGCATACAGACAGACAGATAGATAGATAGACAGATAGACAGATAGACAGATAGACAGATATATAGATAGATAGATAGATAGATAGATAGATAGATACTATAATAGATAGATAGATAGATAGATATAGATAGATAGATAGATAGATTTAAAAAAAAAAATTTTTTTGTAATCCAGTTTAAGGAGGAAGAAAGAGAGGATACAAAGGGAGCTGGGAGCATTTCAATATAAATTTTGTAAATGTTAAAATATTCATCCTTTATTTTTTTAGCTCCATTTTTTCATAGACCCCTTTTGCTCATTTGCACTGTCAACACCCTCATCCACATTAATTATTCACCTTCAGTTATTTCACTCTGACTTTTCCAAGTGACCAAGCTCCAGTCTGGCAGAAGGATGTTTCTATGGCAACTGGCAGGAAACACATCGATTCTGGCTGAAATTACATTTGCTTTGCAATAACGATCTAAGCGAAGGATTTTCGCTTTTGCTGTCGTTTAAAATTAGCTGCTTATTTAGAGGTAGTGCAGGCTGGATTAATTGCAGTGACTCACACATGTTAATGATAAACACAGACTGCACAAATCTCCAGGTTCAGCGCGACGCACATTATCCCTGACCTCCAACACTGGAATCAGATGGGAAATTAAAGTAGTAAAGCAGACTGACACATCAAATGCTTCAATAAACCATCTGTTGCATTGTTTCAGAGAATAAACAATAGCTTGTGTCTTTTGCCACATCACAATGTGGAGAAAACAAAAGAAAATTAGATAAAGGCACACGCAGACACACGCTCCCTTGTGTTTCTTTAGCTTTAGGCTGTATTTAAATGCAGACAGAACTCAATACAGGAAGTCAAAGCAATACCACACCACCCAGTGAGTCCGTCAATCAGCGCCTCTTTCTTTTTCTGCCTCTCTCTGTCTCCTTTTCTGTCTCTCTCCCTCCCTTCATGTGTCCCTCTTTCTTTTCAATGTCATATCCTCAGAGAATTTTCTGTGTGTGTCTGGAATAAGAATTTGAATCTGTCTTAAATTTTCCTTTTGACCCTTTTTTCCATCCAGTCAGTAATTAATGTCAGAACATGTGAAACATACAGTCAAATAATCACATGATGTGCAGTCACAAACCAAAGGCATGTGCTCTTCTAATTTTATTTAAAAACAGCAATATGCAATTTCTTCATTTGTTTTGTCACTTATTTCCCATCGAGCTATATTTAAAGACACACGTGAATAGTAAAACCACATTTCTGACTATGATCGATTCGGCGCAGCACAGCCTATTTTGTGCGTGACTGTGTGTACATACAGAAACATTTGTGTGAGTGATTGTTGTGCCTCGTACCATGAAAAATGACAGACTAGATTCTCCACATATATGCGGTTGTATGGCTGTGGCAAAGGATAAATGATGCTCGGGCGGAAGAAAACGATGCTTAATATAGACAGACAAGACGCATGAGCCAAATACAAACCCTTCTCATACTCACACATCTAAATGTTGTCTCGAGATGATCAGTCAGCTCTGAGGTACAGAGTGGTCCAAAGTCTGAGGCCACATTGAAAAGATGACTATTTTTCTATTTAAACATTGAAATAAACAAATCATTCCTTATTTTAAAATTGTAAGCCGTTATGATTCCAAATTACATGACAAAAACTGTTGCAAGTAATGTAATCCATTGCATTACACATTTTTATGTAATGTAATCAGACTACTTTTTTTACTTTTAGATTACTTTTGAACTGTGAATATGCAAATGTGTTACTTATTCATTAACTTATTACCATAAAATGTCAGGGGTTACTTTAAGTACAGTGAATGTCGTTTCAAACCTGAATTACTCTTTCTTCTGTGCAACACAAAATAAGATGATATTTTTAAAATGTCTCATACAATTAAAGTCAATGGGGACCAACGTTGTTTGAAAATAATATCTTTTTTATGTTCTGCAGAAGAATGGAATTCATATAGGTTTGTAATGAAGGTTAATTGAGTTCGAAATTATTCAAATCATAAGGTCCGATTTGTTGTGTGCGTTTAAGTTCTGCTGTTATGAATTGAAAAGTGGGATGTACCCAATAATAAAACATTCTGAAATTCATGTCAATTTTTAAATTCACATTTCAGAATATATTTTGCGATTTTAAAAAATGTGTAAATTTGACCCCATTGTTTTTGATACGCTCAACCAATCAGCCCAAAGTTTAATTAAATAAGCGTTTCCATTCAGTCCTCTGATTTTCTGAAATTATTTAACTCATTTGCATGACGTGCTTTAACTAGGTTAACGATGGTGAACCGTTGGCACGGCTCATTAAGAGGCCTTCACGGCCACTTAAAGACGATTCCAGCACGGTTAGGATGTCATGTGAAAGAGAGGAAGAGCATTTACCTCTCTCTCTCTGAAGTCCTTCTAACGTCCTTCCCCCGTTCCTTCATTTGTCTTATGGATTTTCATGCTCAGGCAGAAGGGGAAGCCCTCCACAGTGGGACCGCTGCTGTTCATGAGAGTTTTACCTCCGACCCCCAGCTATATTTATCTCATTGTGCTGAACTAATTGCTGGTCTGACATCACCTCTTCAAGAAGGACAGCTGATGAACAAAGCATCTGGGGATTATTTTTAGTTTGTTCTTAAGACGGAGCTTCAGGGACACACATAGAGGGAGCGAGACAGGAAGTGCTTTTGCAGCTGGATACAATGTTATCTCAGTACCAGGACAGGAAATGGGGTCCAATCACTTCCTGTAGACTAGGAGCTTTGTTAAGGCACTGGTTTGGATCTAAACAGCTATTTTCTCACCTCGAGGAGGTTGTCATGGTTTTGAATAAGAAGTGCTTTTTTTTATTAATGGTAATGTTGGTTTCAAACTAAAATTTTTGACATTATTATTAGTAGTAGTAGTAGTATTATGTGTATTATATTTAACTATAATTATATGATCATATTATCATATCATATTTCACAAAGTGTTTTTAAGTTTTATTTATTCTTAAAAAAAAAAAATTCATTTATATTTTTCATAACACTTTAGTATCGCAAAACACTTCTTACTATTAATAAAGTTGCTTATTAGCATTCATATTACTAGCATATTGGTTGTTTATTAGTACTTATAAAGCACATATTCTGCATGACCATATTCTACATCCCAAATCTTACCCAATACCTAAACTTAACAACTACCTAAGCAGTAATTACAAGTTAATTGAGGTAAAGTCATAGTTTCATTAATAGGGAATTGGAACCTTAAATAAAGTGTAACCATTTTTCAATGAATTTATATTTTTCTTTATACTATTTTAGGGCTACCAAAATTAGAGCATTAACTAATATCATTTTTATAAATTTATTCATTTTTTTATTTGTATTTTCAGTTTAGTTAGTTTAATTGTTGATCGTAATTTAATTTTAGTTTTCCCCCAGTTTACTTTCTTTTTTTTTTTTGAATTTTAGTTAATGCACTAATATTATTTTCAGGATTTTATTTATACTTTGTTTTCAATTTAGTTAGTCTTCACTCGATTCTTGTTAGTTTTAGTTTTATTTACATTTTTTAATTTTTTCCTAGTTTTCGAGTAGTATTTATTATTGTAGTATTTATTTTAGATTTAGTGATTTGTGCATTAACTATTATAATTTTCATGTTTAATGCAGGCAGGTAAATGTTTCAAATCTATAATATAGCTATATAATATACCATTTATCAAAATAAAATTAATTTGTGGCCATTTTGTTTTATTTTAATTTGTATGGAAGTCATAAAAATGTATTAGTCTAGTTTCAGTTTTTCTCAGTTTTTTTTATTTCAGTTAACAAAAAATGTTCCCATTTGGTTTCCTCCAGTCTCCTTTATAACCTTCCCGCAACATAACTGCAACATCATGACACCATATTCCACCCTTCCAATAAATCAAAACATCTGCAAATCACCATCAGGCCACTCAGTAATTATGTTTTGTGCTAGACTATTGATTCCAGAACAGTCTTATGCTCTCTGCTATAATGGCTGAGTTTTTTTCTAGTTTTAGAGGAGCAGATCCTGGGCCAGTCATGTGTCTTCACTTTTGGGGATGATCCTGCTGTTCTGGTTCTTGGGCTGATTGTGTGTTCAGTGTTATTTAACAGACAGATTTAGCACAGCGTGTGAAAACTTCTCGATTTGAGGCTCACAACAGTCTAATATAGAACTCGCCAGCTACATACTCACCACACACACATTACACACAAATAACACGAAACAGCCCGACGGCTTCCAGTCTCCGCAGGGTGTCTGGATGTGGCAAATGAAATTATTCCCCCTCATACACAGAGGAATCTATCTTTCTCTCTGTCCATTTTCCTGACATTTCTTCTGCCTCCAAACAGAACTGAATTAAAAGCTCGTTTGGCAGGTATTGTGTCTCTTTGTCACAGAATGCTTGGGGCTAAATGGGGAAGAAGCAGCTGGTCTTAGTTACCTGAGAGAAACATCAGCTCTGTACGTCATCCAGTCATCGTGCTGAAATTAATGATGGGACGAATGAGCAGTTTCTCTCTTGCCCGTCTTTCTCTCCTGTCTTTCTCGCTTGTGTATCTACGGTTGGCGCTTTCCACAAATGGAGCCCAAATAGGATTTGTAACTCTTTAAAAACCCCATGAAATCAAAACTTTTTTGTGGCTTTGAAGTTCTGTGGCTTTACTTCAAGCTAATAGTCCATGTTAGCTTTGAGGTATATATGCTAGCATACTCCTGCTGACAAAATAATTTTTTAACAAATATATGCATATACAATTTCCAGTCTTTCCCTTACTGTGAAATAGACCAAAAAATTTGTCAAGTATTAGTCATATCTTGTACTCAAAGTATCTCAGAGTATTATTAATTTACAGAATATTAATATACAGTAATACAAATTTCTATACATTATTTATATACAGAGCATCTATATATCTGTCTGTCTGTCTGTCTGTCTGTCTGTCTGTCTGTCTATCTATCTGTCTATCTATCTATCTATCTATCTATCTATCTATCTATCTATCTATCTATCTATCTATCTATCCCCCCCCGATTCTCTCTGTCTGTCTGTCTATCTGTCTGTCTGTCTGTCTGTCTGTCTGTCTGTCTGTCTGTCTGTCTGTCTCTCTGTCTATCTGTCTGTCTGTCTGTCTATCTGTCTGTCTGTCTGTCTGTCTGTCTGTCTGTCTGTCTATTTGTATGTCTGTCTGTCTTTCTGTCGTCTGTCTCATTTCATTTGTAATTTCTTTTATTTTATAATTTAATGATTCATCTAAACCAAAGCTATCTTTATTTATTTATTTATTTATTTTTATTTAAGTTTACGTTTAAGTTTAATTATATATCTAATATTTATGTTTTCATTTATTTGGTATTTTAGGCTAATTTATTTCAGGTTATTTCATTTAACAAAAACGTTTTTAATAATTTTAGTTTCAGTTTTGGTAAACAACACTGGTGCTGTCATTATTTTTTAGCAATAAACAATATACTAAATATGGTACTTACAAGGGAAACCTACAGAAAAGGGTCTAATTAAAACACACACACACACACAAACACACACACACACTCCACAACGGGTAACAGAGTTAATCCTAAATTAGCATGTCACTCATGGCGAGTTTGGCACCACATGTTGGTGTGTAGTTAATGATAAATGTATATTTCCCAGCAGTAAGTGTTTTTTTTATTATTTTCTACAGTAACTTTGGTAACAAGAATGAACGGTTAAACATAATGAATGCAGTAAATGCAAAATGTTGTAAAAATAGAACAAAATGGAGTGAGAAATGCAGTGTAGACAGCTTTATGAATTATAATGAGGTCTTTGTTGCATCACATCACTCGCTTGTTGATGAGGTGGTAAGCAAATCTGTGCTGCTGAGATCATTCTGTGTTCAGCACTAAAATCAAAGTGACCATCTTCTTTTTTAAGCTACAAAACACACTGATGTCTCAATTAACTTATCAGCCTGAACACAAAAACATTTGAGAGCTTTGCCTGCAACAACAACTGAAGTCGGCCAAATAACAGACTCAAGAACGCACAGATTCTCTCGCTCTCTAGTGTGTGTCTGTTTTTAATGATGGCTTCAGTCTCTTTTGTAATTAGATTAAAAACAACACGTTATCTTAATGAGACGACAGAATTAAGAAGCTTAATAATATCAGACTTTGGTGCCCTGCTCCACTGATTATATCGTTAATTAAACTGCGTTTTAACGAGCTGAATGGATTAACAATTAATGCTATAACCAGATTTCTCTGCATGACTGGAAACAAAATAATATTATACATTAATGAAGGTGTTACATTATGTGAATACTAATGATTCTGCGGCTCTAAAGTTCACTCTTATTTTACACAGATGAAGGTTCACTGCGTAGGTTTTCTTCCTTACAAAAAACACTGCGGTATCCTATTTACATCGATTTAGATTTACTTAGTATGAAAGTGTATGATGGTACTGGCAAGGATTTTTAAATATGGTATTAACCTATTTTTCTGGACGTGCCATGGTATTCTTAGAAGTACTGGAGTACCATATAAATACCATAGTACTTGACTTTTAGTGTTTTGTATGGGTGCTTCATATGAATACCATAATACATTTCCAAATGAACTCTATTAGTAAAACCATTGGCATTTTATTAGTGAATTTGTGTTCACAATATTCTGTTATTTAATGTATAGTTGTGTTTGTTTTGCAGAGTTTCGTGTTTGGCAAGGCTCTAGGTGGAACAGAAGCACAAATTCAGCATTTATCAGTTTTATGACAACACACTAAAACACTATTTTCCCACAGTCTTTCTTGAATATGTGCAGAGACAACATACTCTACCAGAGTCTCTCTCTCTTTTTCAAACACACACACAATTTTAAGGGTAGTACCCAAGGGAGGTTGTTACCTGCGCTGCACATCCATCTCTTGCACAATTAGCATAAAACACGGCACACACACATATAATGTCACTCTCTCCCTCACTCTCATGCACACAGATTTGACCTCTGTACATTAATAAGAAAGAATGTATGTGTGAAACTTTATACCTGAAATTCACGGTAATTACCAAAGTAAGCTGCAAAGATCACAGACAGCTAGAGGAGATATCGGTTCTTTTTTGCTCTCTCTCTCTCTCTCTCTCTCTCTCTCTCTCTCTCCCCTCACATCACTCTCACACACTATCTCTCTCTCTCTCTCTCTCACTCACTCTCTCACTCACTCACTCACTCACTCTCTCTCTCTCTCTCTCTCTCACTCACTCACTCACTCACTCACTCACTCACTCACTCACTCACTCACTCTCTCTCTCTAGTCCCTCTCTCCGTCTGCCTCACACTCATCTCTTCGTCTCCTCACTCTCTCTCCCTCTCTCTCTCTCTCAACTCTCGATCTCTCTCTCTCACTCACTCACTCACTCACTCACTCACTCACTCACCCATCACTCTCACGACTCTCTCTCTCTCTCTCTCTCTCTCTCTCTCTCTCCCTCACCTCCCTCTCCTCATCCCCCGCCTCCCTCTCTCCCACTCTCCTTCCCCTCCCTCTCCAGTCCACATCCACTCCACTACACTCCTCACTCCGCTCTCCCACCCCCTCTCTCCACTATCTCCTCACCTCCTCTCCCCTCTCATCCTCTCCCTCCTCATCTCTCTCTCCTCCCCCCCCACTCCCTCCTCGTCTATCCAACTCCACCTCTCCCCCATTCCATCTCTCTCTCTCTCTCTCCCTCCCTCCCGCCTCTCCCCGCTCTCGCTCCCTCTCCTCGCTCCCTCTCTCTCTCTCTCTCCCCCTTTCCCCCTCTCCCTCTCTCGCTCTCCTCTCCTCACCTCCTCTACTTCGGCGAGGCTCTCGGCCGTCCATTCTCACTCAAATCCACTCTCTCTCCTCTCTCTCCTCCTCGTCTCTCTCTCTCTCTCTCTCTCTCTCACACACACACTCACTCACTCACTCACTCACTCACTCACTAACGCGGACCAGCTCACAATCCTCACCTCCTCACATCACTCACGTCACGTTCACTCTCTCTCTTTCTCTCACTCACTCACTCTCTCTCTCCCTCTATTGTTATATACAGTGTATCACTTTATTTATTGTTTCCTTTTTTATTCACAGCCACTTCATTTTAGTTCCATTTTTTATTTACTTCATTTTGAAATTAAATGTTTAGTTTCAACAGTTTGATTTTATTCTGCAGACTGACATTTTCATTTTTCACTTTTTTTTTTTTGCACAATGAATGGCAAGCTAAATGCTAACTGCTCATTCATCAAACATGCGCTCTACACCTATAATGTGATAGACACACTCATACTTCACACTCTTTGTGTGCTAATCTCACTGTAAATTTGATCATGAGAGGTTCTGTTTGTTCATTTTGTCTCTGTTTAACATTTACATGTGTTTGTATGCTTTGCATAAAATTGGTTAGACATGTGCCAGCCGGAACAGAGGTGGGATTCCCCATCAAGTCTTGGTTCCTCCCAGTGTTCATATAATCTTAGGGAGTTTCTTTGTAATTCTGCTTTGAAATAATATGTATTTTTAAAAGCACTATACAAAAACGAATTGAATCTGTTTGTGTACATTAACAGTTTTTAGGTTATTGTACACCCTTCCTGTGAAAACATTAGTAGAATATACCTGTAAAATTCTGTGCGCTACGTAACTATAAACACCTGCTAGTATGCTGCATAACTATAACAAACTGCTACTGCGTGACATAACTATAACACATAACAGCTAGTGCGGTATATAACTATTAAGACCTGATAGGTCACTATAACAAACTGCTAGTGCGCTATATCCCTTACGAAAATTACCCATTGTTTTTTAATATTAAATTATCGTTGGGATGTGAAGAGACTTGAAACCAAAAATGGTTTTGAGCAAAATCACCTACCCTGCCGTTAAACTATAGATAGAGTAGCAAAACCATGGATAATTTGTGGTTACCATGGTTTAAAGTGTGCTACATTTCAATACAAAGATCTACTAGATCACTATACTATGACGAACTTCTAGTGTGCAACAAAACTATAAAGATCTGCTAGTGCACTACATAACAAAAAACAAACTGCTAGTGTTTTAAATATATTTAAATATATGCTTGATCACTATGCCATAAAAGACTGCAAAAGCGCTACATAACTATAAAGAAATGCTAGTATGCTACCTAACTATCAAGAACTTCTCCTATGGCACTTACATAACATAAAGTGCGCCTACAGCCAAAAACAAACTACTAGTGCACTATATTTAAATATGAAAACATCCTGTTAGATTGCTATAACCTCGAAGCGTTATTATAGCGCCACTACATAAAGAACTGCTATTGCCTAATACCCTAATATACTCTTCATAGCATAAACTAAAACTGCTAGGTAGAGCTTCATAAACATAAGATCTCCTGTGGTGCTACATTAAATATACTATTTTTATTTCACTATCTGTACTTACAAACCAGCTATATATTCACAACTATAAAGAGCTTCTAGCTCCTCTTGAAAAAACCACAATAATGCTGGTTGGTATGTTTTTAAGCTGGGATTCTGTTTTTGCGCTGGTCCTTTGCCTGTTTTATTTGTCCTTGCCTGGTTTGAAGCTAATAAGCTGCTCCTTGCTGTTTAATGCGGGTCCTTTGCTGGTTTTTGCTTGTTCTTTTGCTGGTTTAAGCTGGTCCTTTGCTGGTTTATGCTGGTCCTTTGCTGGTTTATGCCGGGCCTTTGCTGGTTTATGCTGGGCCTTTGCTGGTTTATGCTGGTCATGTGTTGGTCCTAAGCAACTAGCTCCTGCTCATGACCAACTAAGGACCAGCATAAACCAGCTCAAACCAGCATCCCAGCTTCAAAACATACCTAACCAGCATATGCTGTTTTTTTTCAACAGGGAGTGCCCTACATAACTAAAAACAAACAGCTAGTGCACTACATAACTATAAAGAACCACTATTGTGCTACATTTGAATGTAAAGATCAAGGTTCTAGTGCAATGCATTACTGTATAAAGATGTGTTAGTGGACAGCATAAACATAACAAGCTTCTGGGGTGAAGAACGGTTTCAAAGATCTACATGCTGTTTGAGTCAGACTCATATTAGCAGCTCAAAGGATTTAATGAATAACGAGTCCACTGTAGTTTAATTACAATTACAATCAAGTGTAAAGCACTAAAAGAATAAAAGACAAAAAAGTACCACAAATGGGGAATTATTACCTGATCTTTGAGCGTCTATGAACACCATGAACTGGATGAATTAATGATGATTAGAAGTCTGTTAGTGTAAAGGTTTATTTTTAGAACAGTTGCTGTGCGGGTTTGAAGTAGCGGGTGGGGGTGGGACGGGGTTTTGGGGCGGTGGGTATGTCAGGACGTTGCATCAAGGCAGCATCCTCTGAGAAAAGACAGTATTCCCACAGGTTCCTCCCTCCCTCTCTGTCTCTCTCTCTTTCTGCCTCTCTCCAGAGAACATGACCATGCTAATGAGCCTTTTGTTCGCTGGTACCATGACATGCTGAGAGAAGCTCTCTCCCTCATTCACACTGATGTTCTCATACACACGCAATGCATGTTGACTTGGACCTTGCTTAGTGTTCATTTGAATTATCCCAGTATACCATTAACAATTAAGAAATCACTGTAATCACTGTATAATTACTTCAACAAAGGAAATGAAATCATCCTTCATATTAGCTTTTGTTTTGTGTGTTTCTGATATTGAGAAGATAAAGAGCTTATTTAAACCATTTGGACACTGGCGAGTAACAAATATGGGTGTAGCCAATTGTTATAAATTCTTCAAGGACGTTAATCACATTAATATAGATGAGATGCGTGACTAGTGAAACAGTTGACTCCCCCGTCCAAATCTATGGCTGTAACCAAATGACGAAACCAAACAGTTGTGGTGTTTGATGTGTCTGCAAATCAAAGAAAAGTCCTCCATTAGCATGCAAGCACAACCCTTAAGAGCTGCTTCAGACGAGATGCAATATTAAGCGCTGTTTTTTTTTTCTCAAGCAGAGTTGTGCAATACATTATAATTGTCATCAGGTTTGTGAGTCATCGTTTAATAGAGAACGATGAAACTGAACTCTATGTAATCATTTGCTTATGTGGGGGTTTGGGATCCTGGGAGAGAAGAACTCCTTGACAGCCTCTCCAGTGAGAGATTTAGCAACAATTACAGTATTTTTAAGTTACTAACAAGCACCACTATTGCTCACACTATGGTTTGAGATTTAATCAAACATGCAATTCTAAAAACTATGGTGCATAAAGTCGCACACTGTTTCTGCAACAGACATGAATTAAATTCCACTGATTTACATTGAAAGAGGGGCCCAGGTCATATCTAGGGTGCTATTTTGACTGGGACCAGTAGGCAACCACAGTGTACACACCTTAGCAACCACAAAGTAAGTCTTGGCAACCACCTATAACACTCTAGCATCATTATTGTGAGTACAAATCAAATGGGCAAGAACCTCATTTTTTAATTCTCCACAAATGTGATTGATTGATTGATTGATTCATTCATTCATTCAAAAATGATTCGTTCATTCAAAAATTATGCATTCATTTATTCAGTCAAAATATTCACTCATTCATTCATTAAAAAAATTATGCACTCATTCATTCTTTCAAAAAGTATGCATTCATACATTCATTCAAAAATTATCATTCATTCATTCATTCAAAAATTATGCATTCAAACATTATAAATTATGCATTTATTCATTAAAAAATTATGCATTAATTAATTCTTTCAAAAATGATTCATTCATTCATTCAAAATTATGCATTCATTCATTCAAAAATTATGTATTCATTCATTCATTCAAACCTTTTTACATTCATTCATTCTTTCATAAATTAGTGATATATATTATAAATACATTTATTATATATATATATATATATATATATATATTATATATATATATATAGATTTCAATAGGTTTTTAGATTTCCAATATATTTATGACCATTTTTTTGTTATATATTTTCAAGCAAATTATTTATATTATCAAAAATACATTTTAAAAACAAATTTACTTAACATTGAAGTGCATTTAATATGTTTGAAACTATTAAGATTAAACAATTTTGTTTTTAAAAAAAAAAAAGTTTCAACTTGAACATTATTTTTCCGGAATAATTTATGAAAGAATGAATGAATGTAAAAAGTTTTGAATGAATAAATGAATACATAATTTTTTAATGAATGAATGCATAATTTTTTAATGAATTAATGAATGAATCATTTTTGAAAGAATTAATGAATGAATCATTTTTGAAAGAATTAATGAATGCATCATTTTTTAATGAATGAAAGAATAAATGCATAGTTTTTAATGTATGAATGCATAATTTTTAGTTTGTGATTTAGTATGTTTAGTATCACTCACTCAGTCAGTATGTGCATCTGTATCTGCACCAGCAGATGTTTGGAGAGCAGAAGCTGTTTCCTCGGGGCACAGAGTGGAACCCTGAGGTTTTCGTGGTTACACTGGCTTTTGGTTGAAATGGCTTCCAAGAAAGATAGGATGGATAAATGGATGGATGTGTTTGGTTGTTTACCAAGACTTTGTTTGTAGAGTTTGCTGATGAAAGACAACATGTTATAGATAAAAAATGTGTAAATGTTAGCTTTAGCGCTGTAGGCATGCATAGATGTCACCTGCGTGTGTGTTCAGAAAAAAATCCTTCAGCTAAAAACCCTTGATGTATTAAAGCCTTTAATGAAAGTCTTCTCAAGCATTCTCCCATGTATGCGTTGAACAAAAAAATCCCAGCGTGCTCTGCTTATTTCATGCTGTTCCAGCATTGTGTTTGTGTGTGTGTGTTTGTGTGTGTGTGTGTGTGTGTGTAAAACACAGAAAGAGGAAAAAAGAAAGGGCCCGTGTATGTGTAAATATGCTCTGCATTCTTTTTCAGACCATTTGGGGACATCAGCATTCATATCTGCGCAGACATATTGAAATGCAATGATAGCTGTCACATAGATCATAGAAGACTACATAGATCTCTCTCACACACACTGTCCCAGTGCATTTCTCTTTGCTTTATTGAATGAACTCATTTTTCATTTTCAATTTTTTTTCTCCTGAAGTAGAGCATTTAGAGGCATCCAGATATAAATCCAGATCATGCACATCAGTCGGGTGACACACAAGTCCTTGATGTGACATTTATTTGACATTTGAGGAGATTTCTGTGTGGAATGAGGTGATATTACTGCAGTAAAGCGGAGATAACGCTGTTGACAGAGCTGTGGGAGATGGTCACATGCTTCATATCCTCTGAGAAATATTGATGATATTCTCTCATGATATTTTTATATTTCTTACATAGAAACATGTAAAAAAAAAATGATCAGGTTGTTGGAGGATCTAATTGTTTAGTGGTGATGGAGACTGATGATTTAGAAACATAAAAAAAAAGAAAAGTATTTTCTTGATCCCTTGAAAGTTAAAGTTTGATTTTGATGTACTATGTAGATATATTTTTACATGATTCAGGGCTTGAATAACTATCAGATTTTAGTGTTAGCACTGGAAGTGGGGATTGAACTCATTATTTCCTTCTGATTTTAAGGGAAGTTATATTGGGTTGGCAAATTCGTGGCTCCCAAAAAGATGCCGTTCAGAAATCTTCATGGTTGTGATGTCAAAACAAGGAGTGCATTAACATACTGTTATACTGTATGTAACATACAGTTTAAATACTGTTATTTCTAAACAATAGAAGGATATACTGACGTTACTCCAGCTGACTTTCTAGGGAGCTAAATAGGACAGCTACAAAGATGGGCAGTACACTTGCTACAGAACTAGTGAGCCGACTGTGCCTTGACTAACATTCTAACTACATCTTCTAAATCTGACTACCATAGATTTTGAATGCAGCAAATATTAGGTATGGCCACTTTTAATCATGTAAATCAGGGCTGTCCAAACTCGGTCCTGGAGGGCCGGTGTCCTGCAGAGTTTAGCTCCAGCTTGCGGTGCGCGCGCACACCTGCCTGGAAGTTTCCAGTATTCCTAGTAAGAGCTTGATTAGCTGGTTCAGGAGTGTTTTATTAGGGTTGGAACAAAACTCTGCAGGACACCGGCCTCCAGGACCGAGTTTGGACAGCCCTGATCTAACATCCTGACATATGAAACAAAAATGTATGGAACAGTTTATTGAAAAAAAGAAGGTTTGAATGTGTAAATATGTCGAATATGTGTCATAATTGATACATCCGACTTTAGTGAATCATATACTATGATATAGTGAGAATAAGGAACTCACACTCGAGGAGAAAAAAACACTTTTATTCATGCTGGTATGATGAAATTCTGAGCTTGTAATATAAATCAAAGAGATCTTTATAACATTATAGCAGACAACTTACATAAAATGCATATTAATATTAGTTTTCACACTATATCTTTCAATAATATGTCTTAGTAAGATGATATTTAAATGCTTAGTTTTTATTATGTAGAACAAATATAATGTAATGCAATTCAATGATGATTGAGAGAGTAGAAATCAACTTCCTCAAAATCATGTTGATTCATTTCAAATTTAACATGATGCTTCAAAATATAAATAACAGTATACAGTAAAAGTCATTCTTATTCAATAAAGATTTCACTGCAAAAAGACACATGTACCACGGTGGACATTTTTAGAATGACACTAAAAGGCCTTTTACTTGCTAAAAAAGTATAAAGTATCAATCTAAAGGCAGAAGGCATGCAGTAGATTGTGTACCACAGGTTTTCACAGCAATGTTTTCATCATGTTGGTAATTCAGAGACCTGTATCATGCATCAAATATGATGCACTAGGTTTTATAGCCTTAAAGCTATAGCTACTCAGTCAGGAATGAAAGGGGTCCAGGGTCAAGCTTTTATCTCAAGTCATTTTTATGATCCCAGAGCAGCTTGAGCTGCAAAAATAAAAAAGAAAAAAAACCTGCTAATTCGGGGGCATCTGGAATAAATGTGTTTTTTTTTTAAAGCACAAACAGTCACTCACATAAAAGCTGTAAACATAAAGCGTGTGTGTGGTAGAGGGGGTGACCGTAATTGACTCTCACCTGTTGATGGAGGGTCATAATTACAAACTTCAGTTGTCACCATGGAAACAAACCATGTTCCTATGGTGACATGGGGTGGTTTTCAGGGGCACAATATGATCGCTTGTGTGTGTTTGTGAGGCTTTTCTGTTGCTCCGATCATCTGAGGTTCAATAAAGCATATCATACACACTGAGCTCTTGCTGTTTTTGTCGTCTCCCTTCACAGCTGCCCAATAGCTCCGGTTCCGTCCCGACAGAATGGCGGGAATCCTGGCAGCGGAGACACAAAATATCACATTTCAAAATACAAAATGACTCTGTTTCTCTTCAGGGACCGATAAAGTATCTCTCCCTCTCAACCATCTATCAAAAGTGTCTGTGCGTGTGCATTTGATTGACTGGGTGTGTATGACTATGTGTGTTCGCTGTGTGATATATGATGTAATTTCAGAAATTTCTCCACATGCACAACGGCCTGAAGCAACAGAGCGGCAACATGTCCCACCCCTTCCGCCCCAGTCTCCCTCTTTCTGCATGAAAGAATGATAAATAGCTTCATGAAACCAGTGTGTAGCACTCGCTCATACACACACAAGGCTGTGTGGAAGGTCAAACTGTATGTAAATGATCTGGTTTTGGATTTTGGTCCCAGCAGATGTCAGCTCCGCTCTGTGATTCTGAGTGATAGCCAATCAGCTCCGTCCGCTGAGCAGACTTCCTGTGGCTGTGGAGGGCTTTCTTGTTTAATGACAGACTAAGAAAAACAGAACAGCCTCTAAGCATGTAAGAATGATTGGGGAGGGGATGTCAAATGGAAAAGGAATGAGAAAACAGGGAGAGAAAGCCAGATAGAGTGAGAGAGATATGAAAGAAAGGCAGAAAGTATATGAACTGCTGATTTCGTTCTAAATGGTTTGCCAATCGCAAGTGAATCTCCTGTGAAAAGTGGCTTGTACATCTGAACTGACTTTGACTTTGAGCTGAATAATGACACTATTATCTTCTGTAAAGCTGCTTTATTGTTGAAATGAGTTTGGTTCATAACTAATGAACTTAGCAACACTGAGACTGTTAATGAATCAACATTGAACTAAATTGAGCTGAATAATGACACTATTGTCTTTTGAGATCTGCTTTACAGCTGAGATTATATTTGTTCCATAATTGAAGAACTTTGCGACATTAATGTTCTTATTTTCTTGTTTATTACTGTGAAGTTGCTTTGAAATAATACGTAATGTATAGACACTATACTATATTAGGGATTCCTAAACTTTTTTGTCAGCCGAACCCCTTTGACCTTTACCTTAAGTTACTTCAGTAAATGAACAACATTTGTGCATGTTTATGGTTCTCTGATGCTGGTTAAAGTTTACATGATTTGCAGGTAAACCAATAAAATATTTCAGCTTTTTTAGTAAGTGTTATGTATTTGTTTATATTTACTTAATTTTATTATTGAATTAGTTATTCGTTTTTTTATCAACTCATGAATCCCAGTTTGGGAAACCCTGGTGTAACTCAAAATATTCAGGTTGATTTTTTCTTTCTTTCGCAAAACCAATTCATTTAGATGTTACCACTTGAGGTTATGTGACAAAACACTTTAAAAGACCAATTAAAAGGAAATATAAAAAAGAAGTTTGCATATATGTTTTACGTTTTGCATCATATTTGATGCATAAGACTTTAAGGGTTCATATGATTTGGTGAGAATTTGAACTCCTACTCGAGGAGAAAAAGCACATCACTTTTATTCAGAGGCCCAACCTGAACAAAAATATGCTATTTGGTAATATGACATTTTGACAGCTTGTAATGTAAATCAAAGGGATCTTTATAACATTCTAGCAGACTACTTGCATATTAATATCAGTTGTTACACTGTATCAATAATATGTCTTAGTAAGATGATATTTAAATGCACCAGGTTCATTTAGATGTTACCGCTTGAGGTTATGTGACAAAACACTTTTACAGTTTATTTCAGCCCAAAAAACAAAGAAAATAAACTTTTTGTATAATTACGATTTTTTTTTGCATTGTGACATTATTTACCTCTCTTCTCATTTTCATTGCTTTTCTGCAAAAATGCTGATATATTCTTTAATTTATTATTTTATGGAATTTATACACCATAGTATTTCTAGTATTGTCTTTAATCTAAATAATAAAATATTTTGTATTACAGTCATGAGAATCACCATTGGGAATAATGAGAATTTCTGCGAGAATGAGAAATGTCACAATGCGAAATAAATAAATAGGCTTCTTTCATTATGCAAAATATGATTTATTTTCTTCTTCTTCTTCTTCTTCATCTTCTTGTTTTATTATGGGATAGAATGTGACCTGGACGTGTTCTCATCAGATTCAGCCGTGCATGAAAAAACTATCAGGATATTAAACTGTGCTATTGTTTTTGCAGCTACGTGACTTTAAAATATCAGGTTTGGCAGGAGCTCATATCTGGGCAGACTAACTCTAAATCTCTCTCCCTCTCTCTGGCTTTCTCAGTCAGGGTAGCAGACATCTCTGTGAACAGGGGCCTGAGGCGCTGTTGAGTGTGGCATCATAAAACAGGCTGAAGAAGAGAGAGAGAGACAGAGAGCGCATGTTTGTGAGCAGATTAACACACTGTGTGTTGGGGGATTTCAGCTGTTCTGGCTAACACACACTCAGTGTCTGATTGAAAAGCCCATCCGAAGCATACGAAGAGAGTCAGAGTGCACTGTAAGCTGCAGATTCATGTCAACAGTCTTTAGCCTTATTCTAAAGCTTTACCAGCTGCTGGAAATTGTCCTGGAAAATGTAACAATATTTGTTTTGTATGTGTGTGTGTGTGTGTGTGTGCATGTGACAACTCTTTATCTCTCTGACAAAAGCTTGTTTGAATCAGTAAGCATTTGTGGTGTTATCTGACCAGTTCTGTGTTATCAGTAGACATTCATCACCGTGACAGATGCACAGCATGCATGGAAATGTGTATATGTAAAATAGAAAATCAAAATACTATCCACTTTTACATACGCTATTAAAAATAAAAGTGCTTATTCTGGCATCTATTTAACATCCATGAAACCTTTCTATAGCACAAAAGATTCTTTGGGGAAACCAAAATGGTTCTTCTGTAGCATCACTGCAAAAAAAATAAATGTTTCCCCCTATGGACACCCAAGACGTAGATGCTTTTTCAGATTTGGAGAAATTTAGCATTTTATCACTTGCTCAACAGTGGATCCTCTGCTGTGAATGGGTGCCGTCAGAATGAGATTTCAAACATTTTATAAAAACATCACAATAATCCACACGACTCTATCAATGGATGTCTTGTGGAGTGAAATGCTGCATGTTTGTAAAAAAACAAATCCTTCATTAAGAAGTTTTTGACTTCAAACCATTGCTTCCTGCCAAAATATGAGTCCTCTACCCATAATATTGCTTGAAAATGTTATGTCATCTGAATCTGGAGAGAAATATGCACAGATCAAGAACCATTTATTAGTGAAAACAGTTCGAAAAAGTTTTTGTTTTAAACATATGTTGGGTGGATTTTAATGTGAGAGGAAAACAGGGGATGGACGTTTTCACTGGATGAAGCGTTATGTATTATGGACTCATGGCCATGAGTTTTAAAATTGAAATGCCTAAGTTATGGATTTGTTTATTACAAACACACAGATTTTTTTTACATGACATTGGTTGCTGTAAGCTGAGTCTGTGATTACTTTTATTAGCTGTTTGAACTCTCATTCTGACGGCACCCATTCACTGCATTGTCTTTTATTACCTAGGCTATTTCAAACTTGTATGACTTTAAACTGTGGATAAAGAATTTTTCAACTGTTTTTGTCCATGAGTGGGGTCCAGTGTTGTTTAGTACCCCAATTAAGTTCAGTGTGTAGGCAAATAGTTTAAAAAAAAAAAGTTTTTAAAAAGAAAGACATAGACAGTTTTAAAATACTATAGGATACTGATTTGGTACAGCATGAGAGTGACGGTAAGATCACATAATTTGTTTTAGATAATAATCACTCAGTGCCATGATATATCTTAAAGTGCTACATTATTTCCTTCCAGCTGTTACGGGTTGGTGAGGGACACACACACGAGGACGAAGGAAATAAACAAAAGGTATTTTAATAAACAAATCCAGGAGACAGACAAGTACACCAACATTACATAAACGAGAACGGACTCTGACTAAGGGAAAACTGAGAGTATTTGTAGGGGAGCAAACGGAAGAACTAATGAGTTAATTAATGTAACACAGGTGAACGAAATGACAATTAGGGGCCAAAGTAAAACTAGGTCACAGGGGAACAGATACACTGAAAACACAATGAAAACAGAACAAAACTAAACATAACCCTAACACCAGCATTGTCACTGAACCATGCTTCTGTATTATAAAGACATGCACTTAAAAGTCTTCTGATTGGTTAATTGCATTTGCACCTTGACTTCAGAAACATGTCTTTTATTACCTGCTCAGTAATCTTGAGATAATTATTTGATTAATTATCGCCTAGGGCTTTCGACAATCAGTGTCTGCCACTGGATAATAAGCAACAACAAAAAAATTCTGTCATCATTTTCTCACCCTCGTGTTATTCCATCCAAACCCAACCCATTACTTTCTTCTGAGGAACACAAGAGCAGATGTTTGGCAAAACTTCACAATTGATCATGTGAGTTGCAAGAATCAGTGGCATCACTGATGTGTTAAAGGGGTCATATGATGCTTTTTTAAAGATCATTATTTGGTGTAACAGAATATGTTGACATGCTTTAATGTTCAAAAAACACTTTATTTTTAAAATACTGTACATTATTGTAGGTCCTCTATGCCCCGCCTCTCTCAAACGCTTCGTTTTCTACAAAGTCCCTCCTCCCGACAAGCGCAGTCTGCTCTGATTGGCCAGCTGACCCAGTGCATTGTGATTGGCCGAACACCGCAAGCACTCGTCGGAAATGTAATGCCCCTTACCATAATCACGAGCTTCATCTTTCAAAATAATGAGTAATTATAAAAAATAATTCCAAAATAATGAGGAACAGAGTCGCGTGACAGACACAGTGATGAAGCTGGTATGTGTTTGCAGTACACAAGCCACCTTTAAGACGGTTGTGACCCTCTCTCTCTCTCTCTCTCTCTCTCTCTCTCTCTCTCTCTCTCTCTCTCTCTCTCACACACACACACACACACACGATGCGCAAAACTCCGCATTTGAACAGTCAATAGCAAATACTTAAACTAATAACAAAACAGTAGCTGATTCAGAAGCACCAGATTGTCTTTGCAAAGTCAGAATTACCTCCTCTCCTTGGTTCATGAAACGTCGTCCATAAAATGCATTGCTGTTCTGTTGTAAGTAATCTGAAAGATTCCTAAATGCATCTACTTCCGTAAGGCCAAATAAAGTGCTTTTGCTTTTGCTTTCGCACTGAAACACACAGCGTCTCCCTGACATGCTGCTTCAACACTAACTGCGGTTACTGAAACCACGCCTTCTTTCTTTGCATGAACATTTGGGCGGCATTATGCTAATATTTCCACATAGTGAGGTAGATATGTGGGGGCGTGTTAGAACGAGCCGTTTTAGGGGGGCGTGGCAGAGTCTTAAGAATATCTCTTTGGTTTTGAGACTTTAGTCTTTGCAACTTCAGGGATCTTATCTATGCACAATCAGCTTGTAACACTCCAAAGAGAAGAAAAACGAAATCGCATCATATGACCCCTTTAATCACAATATTACACTAAGGCCCACTTTTTTGTCTTTTTGAAAAGAGCAGCACGAACATTCTACTATTAATCTCCTTTTGTGTTACACATGTAATAAAGAAAGTCAAATGGGTTTGGAATGACATAAAAAAAATTCTTCACAAAGATAAAACTTTCATTATTGAATGAATTATTCCTTTGAATGCTACTGGATTAGAGCTGAAATGAGGGTCAGTACCACTCTCTGAACTCGTTAATAGCCAAATCCATACCTCTGTGAGCAGAATGCACTGAAAAAAAATGTTTTGCCCCTCTACCTCTTTCTCTTTCTCTCCCCCCGCCCCCCCCCCCCCCCCCCCCCCCCCCCCCCCCCCCCCCCCCCCCCCCCCCCCCCCCCTCCCCCCCCCCCCCCCCCCCCCCCCCTCCCCCCCCCCCCCCCCCCCCCCTCTCTCCTCTCTCTCTCCCAGTGGATGATCAGATTGCAGCGCTGGCTGCTCTGGTGCGCTCTGAGCTTGAAAGTGACTACGTGCTACACATTTTTATGTCACTGTGTCACCAGCCAGAGAAACAGATTCCTGGAGTTGGCGCGCTCCTAATCCTTATTGCAATGTGCAGAAACACATTTATGCTTAATGAGTTTCTCACATAAGTCTTACAAAAAACATAGGCTATATATAATACAATAATACATATATCCATATTATGAACACCTTTAATAAATAAAATGCAAATGTTAGGAATGGTAAGGTGCGCAACGGAATCAATATGGTTTTATGGGGGTTCTGTGAGAAATTTTCTGTGGTGTTCGTTTCACGCAACACCAATGTCTTGTTTCATTGGCTGACTTTTTAGCTTGGCCTATATTTAAAACAAAACACTGACTGATTTTTATGAAATATTTCTAATGTATAATATGTAACATTTTGGCTATTTGATTTGAACGCAAAATGCTCGAGTATCGTACTGTTGCAATGGTTACCTCGGGCAAAAACTACTTCTGTTCGCGACTATTTAGCGCACTAGCTGTAACTAACTTGTAATCTTACTTCAGTAGTTACTGAAACGATTTTTGAAAGCGTATATAAAAACGCATATACAAAAACGAGACAAACATTTAAGACCCCCTCAGTCTTTTGTTTTGATTTCTTTTTAGGGGGTCCTGGTTAGGGGTGCCAACTCCCCCAGAACCCCTCATAATTCGCACCCTGCTTTGAAGGGACATCTTGTTTGAGCACTGCGCTCCCACGCAGAGGAGCGCAAAGTCTCTTTGGTTTGGCTCACTGTCTCCGTGTCTGGTTGGCAGAGAGACCGCGCGTCTCTGCCTGGAAGGGGTTAGAGGGTTTGCTCGTTTCCAGTCCTGCCCATTCTCTCTCAAGGAGGAGGAACGAGAGCAACCAGTGCTGCCAGAGTTTTGACACCCGCAGTCTTCAGATCGGATGCTGACACCTTCACACCAGAGAGAACCTGCTAAATATACCCACCAGTGCCCGGCGTCTACGCGCGACAGAGAGAACGGAAATCAGTCATTTAAGGGAGTGACCCGAGCGCACGCCCGCAGAAGCGCCCACAGCCCGCTGCCAACGAGCCGAGGACGCGCTGACAAGCCTCTCCAGACTTGGATTATTACATTTCACAGCGCTGACTGACTGTGCAAGAATCTCCCGCTTTCCAGGGCTGTGCGTTTTCTTCTTCGCTTTATGGAAGAGGAGACAGCGGTTCCCTGATCTGAGTGACAGGATCTCTCTCCAGCTTCCGAACTACCGCGTGGATTCAAAAATAATTAATACACGAAATCCTGAGGATATAAGTGAACAGATTTCTTTGAGGATGTACTGGCGTTTGCTCTGTGTGACTCTAACGGGATTGACCGTGGCTCACGCTCTAACGGGTGAGTCGGTTATTGTGGTGTCGGCACGGCACGGTTCCTCTGCGCACAGGAGAGCTCTGTTATGGTTATTACTGTCGTTTGTTATCGATGCTCACCTGTAGGGCTGCTGTTTCAGAAGGTAAACAGGTAGAAACCGTATCTGATGAAAGGAGAGATCATTCGTTACGCACTACATAAATTATTCCTTTGAGTATAAATTCACACCGGACTGTTTCCACACTGTAAAAAGTGAAAATGTACAGTTTGTTACCATAAGCAGCTATTTGATCTGATCCTTAAAATTTTGATTTAGAGATATTAATAATGTTATTTATTTGAATAAAAACCAATTAATTTAAACATTACCTCATGGCGCATGATTTTACAGTGTATTTCTTATTTCTGTATTTGCTTAATTTGTGTAGGCCTATTATTTAAATCTTTTCGTTTTTTGTGTATACCGACATAGTATTATTGTATTTTCATTTTTATTTATTAGTTAGATAATTTGTGTAAATCAAATATTACTCGATTCATATTTTGACAGCGCTTAGACCAGAGATGCTCCGTATGAGTATGTGTGTGTTTGCGAGAGTTGGGTGTGTGTTATCAGACTAAAACACCCAGACGCAGTGGCATATCTGCCCACCACGTCTGCACACCCATATACAGTGACCCCTCTGTTAGTCCACGGCCTGTTGCGTTCAGCTCAGATACATTGATCGATTTCCAGGCGCATAATCGATCCTCTGATCTGATCTGATCTGATCTGATCGATACTCTGTCGAACAGCGTGTAAGATCAGAGCGCGCTGTGTGTGACATTAGGATGTCATGTTACTTTTACGCAGTTTGTCATCAATTATATGTAGGCTACTAGTATGAGATGCATGTAATGTGCAGAACTATGATTGATATCTAAGTATGACACCCTGAGTTTCAGTTGTTAAAGTGATAAATGTGCCACTCTGGTTTTTAGAAAGTCCCTGCGGTGGGAAAATCACAATCACCAGCGCCGGGTATGTGACCTCTCCCGGTTACCCGTCTGGATACCCGGTGAACCAGCAGTGCAGCTGGCTGATCCAGGCGCCTGATCCACAGCAGAAGATCCTCATCAACTTCAATCCACATTTTGATCTGGAAAGCCGGGAATGCAAGTATGTCTAAACAACATTTCTGTCCTGTAGGAAACCAGGGTGTCAGAAATGATAAACGTCACCAAAGTCCTTTCTGGAATGAGTCTGTTTGTAAGCTATTTTCTAAGCATGTATGTACAGCTTCTATTGACTTGAATGGGGTAAAACCAGATTAGGCTATTGATTTTTTTAAGAGAACCAATATGTTCGCCGTATTCTCCAGTTTATTTTCTACAAGTGGTTTCCATTCTACTTCTACTGTCTCTGGTATCACAAAACATCTACCTGCTTTCAAAGTAGATCAGTTTGGCGCTCAGATCTTGAGGTGTGCCACCTGTTGGTTGAAAATGAAACATTTTAATTTATGGATCTAAATTTAGGAGGAGTTGAACTAGATCTGTTTAAAAACAAACGTCCTGGGCTGTGATAATGGATCTGCATTTATCACTCAGAGGGGTGTTTTTCCCAAGGAAAAAAAGGGGGATGGTTTTCCCAAGAGGAAATCTCAAGAATGCGAGGAGTCAAAACAGAAAAATGTGAAAGGGCGCATAGAACGCTGTTTATGGTTTCATTTTCATCAGTTTGATGAGGCTTCCAGCATCACATGAGTAATTAAGCAGATTGTTTTCTTAACGAGGAGGCTGACAGACAATGACATTAAATGATAGTGAGGTTGGAGGCAGAGCTTGTTATTGCCTTGCGGCTCATTTCAGTGGTTTAGTTAACAGCATCAGTATGCAAAGACTCGCAAGGCTTTGTGAAGACTGAATCTCATAAATGAGATGGATTTGATGAGTCTCTCTGTCATTTTAAACAGTAAATGGGGGCGTAAATCAGCAGCTGTCAGTCACACAGACTTGGCTTTACTATTGGGTTGGATTTCAGTGCCAGGGGACCAGTGAAAAGTCCCTTATGCTGAATGTCCTGCTGTGGGCCCCTGAGGGGGCATGAAAGAGCAACAGACAGACCATGACCATCCCTTTATATCCATTTTCTCTTTCAGTCCATCTTCTTTAGTTTGTGTGTGCGTGAGGGAGATAGAGATGTAAAAGAAGGGTATGTTTAGAACAGTATGCTACCATACTAGAAGTGTGCAGTAGGTATATTATACATATATGCAAACTGTATGCAGATTTACTGTATTAGATTGACCTACATCTTTTTTTTCCAAACTGTACAGTAAACAATCAGAGCACATTGGTGTAAATATGTGTCCCACAATGCAATGCACTCAACTTCTTTTATATCCACTCAAAAATGTTCTGTATCCAGTGTGACAACTGAACCGGAATGTATATCCGCCTTCTTCACTGATTATTTGATCAGGCTTCAAAAGTTTAAAGAGGTAGTTCACCCAAAAAATGGCAACCTTATCACTATTTACTTACCCACATGTCATTTCAAACCTGTACGATTTTCTTTTGTGGAGAATTTTTAACTATTTTTGTCCACACAATCCAAGTCATTGGCATCCAAAACAACATTGGGCCACTGAATTTCATTGTTTTGACAAAAATATTGAGACATTTTTCTAAATTGCACAGAAGAAAGTCATACAGGTTTGGAGCGAAATGAGGGTGATTAAATCAAATTTACACAGAATTTAATAAATTCAAAATAACCATGTTTTATTTCATAGATGCTTATTGGACGCTTGCTGCAAATTTAAATATTTAATGAGATCACAATTAACAGGCAGTATACAGTATACGGTCCACTATATATCCACACTAAGCTTACTTTTAGTTAAAAACCATCTCTAATTTAAAAAAAGACCAAAAAAGCAGAACTGAAAAGACAAGAATTCTTCAATGATGAGTCAGTCTGAATCATCAGTCGAAATCATTCGTAACATAAACTCTGAAGGTCATCAAGTTTGGTGTTGGGTTTAAGCGACTAATTATGTAGCATGTCATAAATAAACCACATTTTCAATCACACTTGATGTGTTTGCTCTGAATTTAAATGTACAGGATTCCAGCCGCAGATGTTTATCAAACTCATAACAGAGATCTTTGAAAAGGTTCCATGTTTCACAAGAAATACAAAAACTGCCGTAGATATACACACTCATTTCTGACTGCAATTTGGACAGATATACAGATGGATAATTAGTCAAGACTATTCAAAACAACCTTTCACACCCTGAGCTTGGTGTGAAACAGTAACTCAGCACTGGTGTTACTTTATTTTCTCCCAGAATTCCAAGGAGTTCCAGAACTTTCCCATCCATTCAGAAACGTTCACTGAGCTTAAATGTCCTGCCTCATAATGTCAGATTCCAACATAAGCGTGTGACTGCCAATGCATGCTGTGGAATGTCTGGTGTGTTTCGGACGGGCTAGCATGAATGTGCGTCTCAGAACAGGAAGGTTAATCAGAAATTCACTTTAACTTGGACCAGATGCTGCTGTGTTGTTCTTGGTCTGCCATCAGTTTTTTAGCTGTGGCAAAACTTGCAGAGTTTATGGTGAACATTATTAAACAAACCCTGCGAAAAAGCCCAGGAGACCACCGCGAACACGGTATTCATTCCTTCCTGCACCGCACTGCAGAGAACAAACACATCGGACAATCTAACAGCCTTTTATTTCAACATATTATATAACAGAGCAGAGCTGGTTACAGCTTTCAGATGCTGCACGAGCTTCTAACTGGTGGAAACCATTCACATCTTCATTGAACTTTTAATTACAAGTTGTAATTCAGACTTGATGGTTGTGATGACAAAAATGCTAGCGGCTTCTGCTGTTAAATGTAGATAGATAGCACTACATATTCATATTCATATTTGATATGCCATTTTATTATAGCCAATGCTACCTGGTACGCTTTCTTTATTCTTATAATGGTGAATTAAAGTAGTGCTTAATTATTTTGCTGTCATCAACAACAAAGCTGCACATGGATCAATTTTGGCGTTATGAACGTTGCCATGGAAACAAATTATATCTGAGCCCGAGGATGAGAACAGCTCCAAGTAGAATCTCCAAGTTGTCATCTTGTAATTATGGTAATTCCAACATGGCATGAATGCAGCAGAACATTGCTCTTAAGCTCTCATTGAAATAGCTTCATAGGTTCTCTCTGGTCACAAAAGCTGAACAATAAAGCACCATGTTAACTGAAAAGAACCAAATTGACAGGAGCACACCCATGCTGAGAAATCAAATATTTTGGTCTTGCTGTTATACTTAGCTCAACCTGCCTGATTTGTTTACAGTAGTAGTTGGGTACTCATTTTATCTAGCGTCTTAGAGCCAGTGTGTGTGTGTTTCTAGTGCATTCTTGTCTTATCTGAGGAGTCGTTGGATATGTCGGTCCTGCAAATGCCTCTGGCCTCAGACAGTAATGTAATTAGTGTGAAATCAGTCACATATGTTTCTGTGCCACAGCACACACACATAATCTATAACCGTCATATACCACTTAGAGACAGAAATGCAGTTTTCCATTTCAGTTTAGCTTGTCGTTTTATGATGTGTGTTCCAGGAGAGAAAACACGAGTAGTTTACTCCAGCATTCATGAGGATTGATCCCTCTCAGTCCCGCTACACACACACACTTACAGAGTAGAAATAATGTTCATCATTAATGGCTTTGTTGTGTGGGAATGCTTTAATAATTCTGCACATATTAATCATTAATGACACTCTCTTTCTCTCTCTACGCCTTCTTAACAGCCCTCCGGAACACACTCGCTGTCACACACACATTATTGCAAAGGCAAGCATCACTATTACTGTTACTCATAGAGATTTGAACTGCTAACTCTTAGGTATTAAACTTTGGCGTGTAACTTTGCACTATTTATGCTGTGGATATGAATGATACCATCCTAGCAAACACATGTTTAAAAAACACTCTAAACACCCCGGCAACCACATAGTAACGAGCTAAAAAAAACACTCTTTCACACTTTCAACTGTGTAGCATCCACCTATTTATCAGCCACAACACCCAAGCAGCAGTCACCATTCTATTGTCAAGATTTGAATGGTTTAATGTTATGATCTATTGTTATGAGTTCTGATTTATTTCTTATTATTTTCTGCCCCTATCTTTCAGGGTTTTATTGTAAAACATAATCAGACACTCCCACTTTATCATTTTCCCCTCTTTTTCATGCATTCTCATTTCTGTAGGGACTGAATCTGCTGCAAACCTGCAGAACAGAACCGTGGTTCTTGACAGTTTCATTGTTGGTTTATTTTGCTCTCAATAAGTCACTATATCAGCAGCTTTCACATCCTCCTGTGTGTCTTGCTCAATAGCAGGATATTTTTCAATCCAAAATCACAGACATTGTGCTTCTGAGTTTCTGTCTCTGTCTCTGTAGAAAGTGGGCGAGTCTGTTGTAATCACTTTCTCTCTCTCCAGCCTTATCATATTAAAAAACCCTGGGGTGGGGCAAGCTCTGAACTCTCATTCAGTTCATTAGAAACAAGGAGAAAATTACTGACCTCTTTGATTTACTACAAAAAAAATCTGTATTTAATTAATGTTCGATTAATTTTCGAATAATTTTCGATATTAAATAATGTTAATAAAATTTAAATAAATAAATAAACTACTGAATTTACACATTTCTGTAGTATTTTACAGATTTCCCCTTAAAGGGATAGTTCACCCAAAAAATGAAAATGTTATTATCATTTACTCACCCTCAAGATGTTCCAAACCTGTATAGAATTTTTCTCTTTGACACAGAAGACAATATTTGGAAGAATGTTGGTAACCAAACAGTTGACGGTAGCCATTGACTTTTGATAGTATGGACAAAAAAAAAAAAAACTATGGAAGTCACTGGCTACCAGCAACTGATTGGTTGCCAGAATTCAACAGAAGAAAGAAACTCATACAGATTTGGAACAGCTTGAGGGTGAGTAAAAGAAAATAGGATTTTAATTTTGGGCTGAACTATCCTTTTAAGATTAGAAGAATATAAATTTATTTGACAAGTTGGGACACCTTCCTCTGCCAGGGTTCCTGTTATGTAGTTTATGATTCATTAAGTTACCCAGATCATCAGTTTAACTCAAATCCAGGTTGTGAGCGATCTGTCTGAATGGCAGGAAGCACGTTTCGGCTCCCACAGAGGGTCGCGTCGTGGTGAGAGGTCAGAGATCACACTGACCATCAGAGTCTTGGGTTACAGGAGAGCAAGAGAGCATGAATGTACTCAGGGGGGTGCTGTGTGTAAAACCAGTGTCATGTCAGCAGGAAATGCCTCATGTTTCGGGTGGTTTTGTTGGAGCTGATGCTGTAGGAGTCTTCAAAATTAATCTAAATGAGTCATGCAGAAGTTACTCTAGGATGAAACTGGGGGAAGATGTTTCAGTTTCCAGTTATACTTTCTATGCAGCATGTGTGTATATAATGCATTGTAAAGGCATTTCAAATGTATTCATAATACATTATAATATGTATTCATGGTCACATCAAGAAAAAAGTAGAAATTTTATAAATAATGACATAAAAATGCATTAAAGTCTTTTAAGCATAACATAGATAATATGTATTTGTGGTGTGTGGTGTGGTTTGTATACTGGTATTCATACATATAATATATTCTATATATATAGTATATATATATTATATATATATATATCTATATATCTAGAATTTACCAGTGGATTACAATGATTAATATACATTCCCTGAGTATAATTTCATATAAAGACATTATGTGTAAACCACTGTAAAAAATACCAATGTTTCAAGTAATACAACCGATTCTTAGAGTACGTTTTATACTAGAAAATACGTTCCGTCTTTCTATTTCAGAATTCCCATTTAATTCAGTATGCACTTGCTTGTTTTTTTTTTAATTTCTTGTGAATTTCTTGTTCATAGTGTATTATCTTAATTCTCTTATATATCCACAACTGTACTGACTGACCACTGGTAACTCACTGTTAAATGTATTACAGAACACATTAACACAATAATTTCATGTGTGTGTTTGTGTGTAGGTATGATTTTGTACAGGTGTTTGATGGTTTGGATGAGAACACTTTCTCTCATGGGAGGTTCTGCGGCAAAATTGCTCCATCTCCGATTATCTCTAATGGAAACTCCTTACTCATCAAATTCACCTCCGACTATGAAAGCGCTGGAGCCGGATTCAGCATCCGCTATGAAATACACCGCACAGGTATCAGAAAACACACACACAGTCAAAGATCTTACATTGCACATGCACACACACTAACACAAAATGATGGTCTTTTAATCAAACTATTGATTCTCTTTTAATGTTTTAAAATGCTATTTGTGTATGCAGGTTACTATATTCTTTGACATATATTGTGCATTAACATTATGCAACTTGTTGGTTTACATTCTGTGCAGGTACTGAATGTTCCAGAAACTTCACCGAGCCGAACGGAGTGATTCAAACCCCTGGTTTCCCTGATAAGTATCCAAACAACCTGGAGTGCACCTTCATCATCTTTGCACCCAAGATGGCAGAGATAGTTTTGGACTTCCAGAGTTTCGATATGGAACCGGACACAACCGCACCTGTAGGGGCCGTCTGCAGATTTGACTATCTGGAGATATGGGACGGATATCCTACAGGTATAGACAAAAAAAAACAGAGGAACTTGAGGGTTAAAAAAACAGTGCTGACTTTAAGACTTCATGCTGAGAGAAGCGGGAAGTTTGTAAAGTCTTAGAACTAGAGGAAAAGCTTGTTAGATGAACAGAACAACCAAAGACACACACAAATCACAAACATTATGGATCTTTTGGTTATTAGATATGTTCTGCATGATGAAAGGTTGAATTTGTGATTGAATTGTGCACTAAATTGCTCAAACTCATCTCTCTCTCAGTGGGGCCTCATATTGGTCGATATTGTGGTTCCAGACAGCCAGGTCGTGTGATCTCATACACCGGCATTCTCTCTCTCAGCATCCACACAGACAACGCTATCACCAAGGAAGGCTTTTCAGCCAATTACAGCATCCGAACCAGCTCAGACCCACCTCAGCCGCACCAAGGTTAGTGTGAGACTACTTAAAAGTGTCCATTTTGTACATATATTTCATAATTTGTCAATGTCTTATGTTTGTCTGTCTTGTCTTAGACTATTTTTCCCACCTCTCTCATAATAACGCTGTTTTTGATACTGTGCTTTTAAGGCTTCTCTATATAAGTGACCTCTGCTGTGACTTAACAGTATTTGCAAGTGAAATAACAAACCGTATGCATTGTGAATTAGCTCGAGTCCAATATTAGACAGTAGATGCAGGCTTGATGACTGTGATGTCACAAGAGTGAAAGAGATGTTTTTGCAGTTTCAAGATTTGTATTGCATTGTGGGAAAAGTAAGAGACTAAACAGCTTTAAATAAAGTGCCCGAAAACAGACGGTCATCACAGTTTCTCTTTACTAAACATTTGCATATTATATACAAATTCAAAAATATCCTGCATACAATTTTTATATTTGATTTGAATTTAATGAACAAATTTAGTGATTGTAATGCAAATAAGAAAAAACACAAGGACCACAATAACGTTACACAATAACGAGATGTGCAGAAACGTTCTAAAAACATGGTGCAAGTGAAAAATATAGCAAATGGAGGCGGACCAACCTAAATTAAAGGGGACAATGTAAATGATTATTGAAATATATTTGGTGGCGAATCTCCGTAGTTACGGACAGGATGTTACCAGCAGCTACAGAAGATACATTGCCTCAAAATCCGTCACGTCAGCTCCACTTGGACATTCTCGTGAGTAGCAACGTTTTTGCTAGTGTTTGGTAGCTCAGAAAGTGATATATTTGTTTGCTTGTTTTGTTTTGCCTACTTTGTAACACTATTCAGTGGTTTTGGAATTTTTTTATCATTTAACTGATAGCTAAGTAACATTCTTCTCTCTTTTGTTTATTTTAGTCACTCAAGAATAACCAAGCAGCACAGGAAAGTGAAGGTAAAACTTATGCTTACAAACTTAAAACGAGTTGTAACTCATATTGCTAACTTGAACTTGATAACTGTTCCTATCCCCCCCCCTAATGTTGCTAATTTCCTCATTAAAGGTTCCTCCAGCATTCAGGTGACTTCTGAAACAAGTGGCTCGGAATCTGAGACAAAGAAAGACCCTCCAAGCAAGATAACCATGAACCATGTTTTGGAAAAACAGTATGAAGTATTGACACTGGAAAAAGTCAAACTGCAATTAGAAATACAAAAACTGGAATTAGAGAAAACTAAGCTGAAATTGGAGCTAAAAAATCTTGGACATGAACTATAGATCTCATTGTCCACTGTCCAAGATTGAATTAATCAGTTCATTGTATTCAATAATTTCTAATTAATGCATATGTTATTTGAAGAATCACATAATAGTTGTTCAGTTGTTTTTACTAATCTTCTGCATCACATTTTCTTATCTGTTGATTTGATGAATAAATCATAATTTGCATCAAGTACATATCAAAATAGTCATTCTTTCATTTTTTCTCAGTCAATAAGAAAAGGTTTTCTACAATCAGTTGTCAAATATAACGCCCAGGGCTGCGTTTCCCAAAAGCATCATAAGCCTAAATTGATCACAGAGAAAATTGGTGGCAATGGTTTCTACAATCTATTTACACTTACAGTGCTTTTGGGAAACGCAGACCAGAGTTATCTTCATCTTTAGACTCCACAGCTGGTTTGTCAAGCATCTGGTCTTCCTCCAGGTCTGGCAGTGCAAGATGTCAATTAAAAGGAAAATCATCTTTAGCTCACTTCAAAAAACTGTGGGAAATGTTGCCAGAAGTTTACATTACTGTTAAATTATGTTTATTATGTTGCCATGTTGTGATAACATGACATTTTTTATCATTTAATTTTTCATGGTAGGATAGAATTGTGTAATTAAAAAAAAAAATCAAGTGACAAGGTTTTTCGAATTTTATGACAGCTTTCCTGAAATTGAAGTGCATGTTACTTGATTTACATATGTGAATATGAGAATGAAAAGAGAACTGCTGTTGATATTTCTGCTCTCTCAGCTCACTCAGACTGGGGCTTTTATTAAACCCATCTATCAAGTTTTCAGAGAATCACACACTAACTGAGACTGTTAGCAATAATGTGCCAATGATGTGCTTGATGGCACTGAAGTAACACCCATGATCCGTTGAGACCTGAACCCAGCTCGAATTCCCTTCACAAAGCTGTGTGTGTGTACTTTCAGTTCAGTGTAATAAAGTGCAGTGAGGCTGTCCGTTTATAATTCATCTTCATCATCCCTGCCACACAGGGCACAAGGGTCACACGGGTCACTACATCTGTGGCAAAACATGAAAGACTAATATTAACTTCCTGTGGTGAGAAGAGAGCAGATCTGACTCTTTGTTTCTCACACATGCACACTCACATAGACAGACACTGATATTTACCAAAGAAATTATATTTACTGAACCCAAACCTTCTGACAGTATCAGATTCATCAAAAGCATGATTTATGAGTCTGTCAAATAGTGGAGACCACTTCAAATGTCCTTAAAAGTCAGTTCAAATTTTATGAACGCGCCATGTGTGCTGTTTATTACTTCAAAAACATGACACTACTCACAATATATTTGTATGTGTGTGTGTGTGTGTGTGTGTGTGTGTGTAGGTGAGTGTATGTCTCCTTTAGGGATGGAAAGTGGTGAGATCACAGAAGACAGGATAACTGCATCATCACAGTATAATCCCAGCTGGTCTCCACTGCGCTCCAGGCTGAACTTCCCTGAAAACGGCTGGACGCCATCAGATGATTCTGTTCGCGAGTGGATACAGGTACATACAAACACACACACACACATTCTCTAATTTTATAGGGAATCACTGTTTCATCTTAACAGACAAGACATAATTTCCGCTTTTGAAGTCACACATACATACTCGGATGTGTACATAGACAAAATATTTAAAAATAACTGAAGTTATATAAGGGGGAAAACAGTGCTTGACAGTCATGAGTAGGTGCTTGTGTTTGGCCTTAAAGAATTTACTTCACATTTAAAGGGATAGTGCACCTAAAAATGATAGTACACACTTGCTGTTTATTTTGGGCTTTGTATTGGACAGTACACAGTATCATGAAATTATAAGACAGACAGAGAGATGGGATAGAACATCGCAGGCAACACTCGAACCTCCATGTCCACTACATTTACAAATTGGAAATTAAATCAAAGTCAGTATTAAATGTTAATCAAAATGTATTATTAAATAAAAACGGAATATATATATATATACTGTATATATACACTACTGTTCAGAAGTTTGGCACTGGTCATTTTCCTTTTCTTGATACAAAGCTGAATTTTCAGCATCATTACTCCAGTCTTCAGTGTCACATGATCCATTTCCTATCCTTATCAATGTTGAAAACAGTATTTTTGTGGAAACTGTGATGCATTTTTTTTTTGATTTCTTTGCTGAAAGTTCAAAAGAACCACACTTATTTGAAATAGAAACGTCTTTATTGTAACTTTTGATCCATTTAGTGCGTCCTTGCTGAATAATAATTATTAGTAGCCTAATATTTTATTTCTGACCTGGTATCAATAATAAAAATGTATGAATTTATATTTACAAATTGTTCTTTTGTATTTAATATCATATACTGTATCTTTGATTTATTATCTAATCTGTAGACATTTATGTGATGAAAGTAAAATCTGCAATACCACTTGTCAGACACACTCATGCATACACAAAAGGAAAGGGTTTTCATGGCTCTTTGTTTCTACAAGGAATTTGATTGGCGTGTTGTCATTCTCACAGCAGTACACGCAGGAAGGGTTTCCTCTCTGAAAGAGGACATTTATGGAGCAACCGTAGACAGTGCTTGCGCTGACAGTAGGCCAGCGTTTCTGACGTTACTGGGAAAACAGACGCACATCTGGACAACACATTTCATTCTGACACAGACAGAGAGAGAGAAAGAGGTCATTCCTCCAAATCTGATCATGAGGTTCTAGCACAGATTTCTTTTTAGCAGCAGGAGTGAGTTGAACTAGTGAAAGGTCACTGCTTTCCTCTGAGAATGAGAGTAATATTTTAACCATTAAGGATATTGGGGCATGATATTTAACAATATAATTAAGTAATAAGAAACTTAACTCCTTAAAATCTGATATGCAAATAGAAAGATGTTAAAGATATCATTTTTCATGCGGAATTTAGTCTGGATGTGTTTTTTGCTGCTCATCCAGGTGGCTTCATCACCAGTACAATGGTGAAAATTTCTACCCATTGTTTACTTCATAGCAACACATAACTTTGTATACATATACACTTCAAAAGTTTGAGGTCAGTAAGATTTTTCAAGATCAAAAATGCAGTAAAAATAGTAATATTGTAAAATATTGTTACAATTTAAAATAACTTGTTTTAAAATATAATTTATTCCTGTGATGCAAAGCTGAATTTTCAGCATCATTACTCCAGTCTTCAGTGTCACGTGATCCTTCAGAAATCATTCTTATATGCTGGTTTGGTGCTTAAGAAACATTTCTTATTATTTTCAATTTCAACACTGAAAGCAGTGCTGCATAACATTCTTGTGGAAACATTTATTAACATTTACATTTATTCAGGATTCCTTAATGAATAGAAAGTTCCAAAGAACAGAATTTATTTAAAATCTATATCTTTTGTAGCATTACAAATTACCGTCATTTTTGATCAAGTTAATGTTGAATCAAAGTATAGATTTTCATACAATCTTACTGATATAAAAATAGCACATATAATGAATATAAACTACATTTGTAGTACATTTTAAAGTACATTTATGGTACATTTTAGTACACTTTAATTGTAAGGAAAGGAAACCTAGACATTGTTTTTATTTGGCATTTAACTGAAAAAGTTAACACTGGAATGAAAAGGCTGAACTGTTATGTTTTGGTAAACTACACTTTAACCTTACCACTCTGCCGGGTCTCTTAAGAATGGTAAATTGTTGTTGGAGTCATCGCCCTATTGGTGATAAGCACAACGAATGTGTGAATTGAGGCAAACAATCTGGCAGGCAATGTCAAAGCGTTTTTCAGAGATGGCTGCTCCATTTTCACTTAGATGGCCTCCTCCTTTCCTCTCTCAAACTATCTGTCTTCCCTGTCCAAATTCTTCATATTCCTGCCTTTGAACAAGTGATCCTTGTCCCGGGGCACTTTTGAATCACTCTATGTCTTGTCTTTTGGCCTCAGCCTGGAAACTATCCCAAGAAAGCAAAGCGGCATGAGGGTCAGTAGAGTAGCATCTTCCTCATTCCTTATGCCTCTTCCCTTTCCTGTTTAAATTCCCTATTTCTCTCTCTCACCCCCACCAATATCCTGTTTTCTAAAAAGTGTCCATGTTTGTCTTTAGATCCTGGCATTTGAGGAGCACTGCTTCTGTCCTGCCATTGTTCCCTCGTTAAAGGTTGTTAACACTTGTTGATCTTGTTAGCGGTGGCTGGCTCAAGTTGGCAGCTCGGCCGCTTCTGATACAACACAATATTGAAAAGCAATTAGCCTCATAATACCTTCCAGTTCAGAGAGAGGGAAAGAGAATGGCAGCAGTGCGGTTTTGGTGCATCTGCTCACTGAGACTTGGGTGGAAAGCAGTGGGAGAGCGATGGGAACTTTTGTGCCAGGAATGCTTGTATTGAGCCAAACTCTCTCAATAAGCTATTTATGCACACTTCTGTTGCGTCATTTGAGATTAATTTATCTCAAGAGTCACGCACACACTCGAGAGACAGACAATAACTGACATGCTAGATTTCATGCAGGAATTGCTCCACGACAACATGATTTGTCATTCTGACCTGGATCTTTGACCACGTTTTCGTGTTATGTGGCCATTGTAAGGTTATTGGAGGTCTCCAAACCCTTAGATCAGACTTCTTGTAATACTTGAGGAGGGAAGGAAATGGAGATTCTCGGAACCTGAAACAATATAAGACCATGATAGATGATGCTTTGAAAATTGGTGCGTTTAGCTTCATTGGCCAGTTATTGTTGTAAGTGATTCAGATTATGACAGAGGACTTTGTTTGTGTAAATATAGACATAAGGGACGAAGGTTAGGTTTCACACACATGGAATGAGATTATAAATACCTCTTTGGTCACACAGTGGCTAGTATTACCTGACCTAAACTTTTTGTACTAAAATAAAATGAGATTAAGTAATGAAGGAGTTAATATGAACAAGTGGCTGCCAAATCTGGTCAAATTATATACATTTGATAAACTGTGTTAATTTGTTCAAGTTGTAGAGCTGAAGTGATAGTTTTACAGTGGGAACCTTATTTTTTATTATTGGTTCATGTTTTTCTTCCAGCAGTTTATTGGCTGTAATTGAACCATATTCACATAGCTTGTGCTGTGTTTTGCTTAGTGTGCATGTGTGGAATCTGACTCAACATGTTTTTCCCAAGTAGCACATGTTCCTGGATCAAAATTCAAAATTGTTTGTACTAGAACAACCTTTCTATCACTCTGTCATAGCTTTAACCCTAAAATATCCTCCAAAAGTAGAGAGAATCCCAGTCTTGAGCCTAAAGTCCTAGTCGGTTGGGATTTTAGCAATGTTGTTCCATGAGGAACAAGGACATTGATCCAGGAACATGTCCTACTTTGGTAAATCATGTTAAGCTTTTAGCCCCCCTGACAAGACACTGCACTGCACTGCTGTTATGCAGTGAACACATCATAGATCATACTAACGATCTGACAGTGAATCAGTGCAGTGCATCTGAGGGTGATTAACTAGCAGTTACATGACAACTGCCCCAACACACAGTGAAGATGTCCAAAACAACACATTACCGCACACACAAAAACACTCACCAGAGAGTAACAGCCCTCTTTTACGATCTCTGTCTGTCTCTCGCAGGTGGACTTGGGTTTCCTGCGGTATGTGACGGCCATTGGAACACAAGGAGCCATTTCAAAGGAAACGAAGAAAGCATACTACGTCAAAACATACAAGATCAGTGTGAGCTCAAACGGAGAGGACTGGATTATCCTGAAAGACAAAACCAAACATATGGTGAGCATTTCTTTTCTTTTCTTTTCTTTTCTTTCTTTATTTTGTTTTGATTATTAATGTATTGCATTTTTATTACAAAGTGCTTGATTTTATCTTTAATTTTACGTACACTTCTGTCAAAAGTATGGTCTCAGTCTGTCAAGACATTAATACTTTTAATTCAGCAAGGATGCATTAAATTGATCAAAAGTGAAGTAAAGAATATTTTATTTCAAATAAATCTAAATTAAAATAAATATCATGGGTTCTCCAAAAAATACAGCACAGCTGTTTTCATTAACAATATGAGAAAATTTTCTTGAGCATCAAATCAACAGAAATGAAATCAGATGATCAGATCTGAATTTTTGATTAAATAAATGCAGCCTTTATGAGCATAGGAGACTTTGTATTCTTATATGTGACCCTGGACCACAAAACCAGTCTTAAGTCGCTGGGGTATATTTGTAGCAATAGCCAAAAATACATTGTATGGGTCAAAAATATCCATTTTTCTTTTATGCCAAAAAAATCATTAGGATATTAAGTAAAGATCATGTTCCATGAAGATATTTTGTAAATTTCCTACCGTAAATATGTCAAAACTTAATTTTTTATTAGTAATATGCATTGCTAAGAACTTCATTTGGTCAACTTTAAAGATGATTTTCTCAATATTCAATTTTTTTGCACCCTCAGATTCCAGATTTTCAAATAGTTGTATATCTGCCAAATATTGTCCTATCCTAACAAACCATACAACAATGGAAAGCTTATTTATACAGCTTCCAGATGATGTATAAATCTCAATTTCGAAAAATTTACCCTTATGACTGGTTTTGTGGTCCAGGGTCACATATATATATAAACACTTTAAACAATTTAACACACCACTAAGTACATACAGTAAACACATGTACCAAGAAATAGGGGGAAAAAAAGAGACCCACAAAAATAGATACAGGCTTTATACACTCACGTTGCAAAACAAACAAACAAATCTGAATTATCTTATTTAACCCAATATAATGTCACGAAAACACATTATGTTTTGTGAAGTGTTTGGAATGGTACATAATAGAGGCTCTTTGTAGTGCATCTTCAGAAATGTGTTCAATAGATGTGCTTAACTCATCTGGAGTGTTTCCATCAGCAGGCTCAGAATATATAATTTATTTATTTTTTTATTGTTAACACTCTTATTAGTATTACTTACATTTTTTACATTTATCTTTTTGTTATTTGTGTAGATTATTTGACAACAATGTGTGTAAAACAGTCATGCCAATAAAACAATTTTAAAGTTGAACACTGGTAAGGAAAAACAGTGGAAAAGGGGGAGGAATATGATACATGTGTCATTTTTCTTTTTCTCAGGTGTTTCATGGAAACCAAAATCCCACAGATGAGGTACGTGCTAGGCTGCCCAAACCCACCCTGACTCGTTACCTACGTATTCGACCTCTGTCCTGGGAACAAGGCATCTGCATGCGTTTCGAGGTGTACGGATGTAAAATATCAGGTATCTCATCCCACACACAAACACACTCACACACACTCATAGCAGAGGTTTTTTGTAGTGAGATTCAGCCTTGACATCACTAAGAAATCTCAGCAGGTGTTGCTGTGGTTTGCAGCACTGAGTCATTTTCAATTCCCCCAGATTCGCTCACTTCGTGTGTTATCATTAGAGAATGACTCCCCTCTCTATTCACTGACACCTAATACTGACATCAGGAGGTCCCATCTGCATGTGTGTGTGTTTATTTTAATAAATTCTCACCATTTCTGACAGGTAGAAGTAGCCTCTATGTCTCTTTCCTGTGGTTCAGAATATTGGTGCTCCTTTCATTAGAATAGCTCATATTTTCTCTCCTTCTCTCAGATGCTCCATGCTCCAGTATGCTAGGGATGGTTTCGGGTCAGATTTCGGACTCTCAGATCACAGTGTGGCCGTCGGCAGAGAGGGGCTGGCTCCCAGAGCAGGCCCGGCTCCTAACCGGCCGAACGGGCTGGGTGGTTGCTCACCAGCAGAATGTCGGAAAGAACCAGTCACTGGAGCTGGATCTGGGGGCCCAGCGGATGGTATCGGGTCTTATCCTGCAAGGAGGGAAATACAGAGACGTGAATATTTTCATCAGACGCTTCAGAGTTACATACAGTACAAATGGAACGGACTGGAGCCACATACTAGAGGAGAACAGCAACAAAGTGAAGGTATTGCATGTGTAAAAGCCTGTTCACACAAAGAATTATATCTATAATGATAACTATAATTATATTAGCACCCACACCAACGGATGGTAATATTCTGTTTGCTACAACCACTCACAGTATATATGTTGTCCGCCACTTTAATTGCTCAAGCTCTTCAAAGTCAAGAGGATTCTGATTGGCTGTTCATGTTTTCATCATTAATCAACTGAAAAAAAAAAAAGTTTTGAAAGTGTTGTTAGTTTTTCTGTGTCATTAACATTGTAGCTGTGGTCTGGACTTTCTTATTCTCATGGAATTGGAATGATTAGTAAAACGCTGTCATTTATATAGTTATTGTTATAGTTAAGGGTCATTGACACCAAGGACAATAACTATAATGATAGCTATACTATAAAGTTTTAGTAATTGTTCTAATTTTACAAGGGAAATCCAGACAGCTATAACAATAAAACTGTCCAGCTTATGAACAATAAAAACATTCTATGGAAGCCCGTTTCCGCCACTGAATAAAAAATAAAAAAGGTAATTGCATCTTTTTATCTCACAATTATGACTTTTTTTCTCAGAATTGTGGGATATAAACTTGCTTAGATAAGTCAGTATTGCGTGACATAAACCCACAATTGCGAGAAAAAACTATTTTTGTGAGTTTGTCTCACAATTCTGAGAATTGCGAGATAATTTCTGACTTTCTGACTTTATAACTCGCAATTGCGAGTTTAAATCTCACAATTCTGAGAAAAAATGTCAGAATTGCAAGATGTAAACTCGCAATTGTTTGTGAGAAAAAAAGTCAGAATTGTGAGATAATTAACTTTTTTTATTTTTTATTTAGTGGCGGAAACAGGGTTCCATAGAATGCACATAACTTTAAAGAGACAGAGCATTTAAAGCAGCAGAAGAACATGCCTGCATCACGTATTTAATGTCAACGTCATTGTCGTCTATTTGTGCGAACGCTAATAATAGTAAACGTTAGAGTTATCGTTATTGTTATAGTTATCTTCATAGTTATTGTTCTTGGTGTGAATGAAATGCAGTTTTTTTCATCTGTTTAAGCAGACAGACACAAAATGTTCTAAAGAAAAAAAAAATTTTTCGCATATCCAGGTGTTTATGGGTAATCAGAACCATGACACACCGGAAGTACGTACTTTTGATCCAGTGCTCATGCGTTTGCTGCGTATCTACCCTGAGCGTGGCTCTCCTGAAGGCATGGGGTTAAGGCTGGAGGTTTTAGGATGTGACCTGCAAGGTGAGTGACAACCAAACCAACCAATCACAGAGCTTAGAGGAATCTCGTCCTATTCCAAATGAACAAGATTGTTGAAATGGTGTATAATTTGTGAAAGCTTCCTTTACTTTAAATAACTTGCCTGTCTAAACATCCTTGATCTCTTTTCAGAGCCCACAACGCCTCTTCCCCTCACCACCACCATGGAAACTACAGTAGCTACCGTCACCAGTGCTCCAGGGAATATTCCAACAACCACCATTATTCCAACAACAGTGGAGAATTGTGATGATGAGGGTAACTGCCGCAGCGAAGCAGTGACAGACTATGACACAACAGGTTAGACACACACACATGCATTCACATCATTGACATCTATGAGCTAATTATGTTGATTAAACCATAACACTACCTCATCTCCTTAGAGAAACCTTATGGTATTTTTAGATTTTAATTATGACATTATTTACTCACTTTATTATGCTGTTTTCATAATAGGGACTGTTGGGAGGTCCCAATCATGTTGGTAATTTCAGGTTTTACTATCTCTGTGGGACATTTAAGTCCCCACAAAGAAAGCAAAACCTCACATACACAAACATCCACACAGAGACAGACTATGACCCAAAAGGTTACAAATACAAACACCCACACAGTGAAGCACAGACCAACTATGACCCAGCAGGTTACATACGCTTAGCAAAACAGCAGCACGCTACGACCCATAGGTTACACACAAACAACGTCTTAAACTGTGACCTATCAGATTACACAAACACACAAATACACGTTTATCATTTCAACACACTGCAGAATGAAGATAATGGGTCTCATTCACTAATAATTGTGTGGAATAGTTTGTATTTATACGCACATATGCACTTCTCACTAAACATTTCCAGCTAATTCACAACACGTGTGTAGGCACATGATTTGTTCTTAACCTCATTTTTAATTTTAATGAATTTTGGAGTATTCTAAATGAGCAGATGTATGTCCGAGGTTAGTCATCTGCATAAATCACACCTAAATCATCTCCATATAAGGGCTTTCTGCATAACCTTTCTTTTCCAGCCTTTTGTCGCTCTCTGCAAACATGCTCCTTAAAACACTTTCTCACCTCTGAGAAACGCAGCAAATATCCTCAAGCAAAACCATCCTCAAAACCTGCACAAACATATGAAACCTCTTTAAAACAAATCCACATCACAGAGCTCTCATTAGCCAGATATACATATGTGTCAATAAACGTCAGTTTGAGCTGTAATGCATCTTTTCTTACTCTTTCACTGTATATGATTAAATGAATCTTATACACAGACATTTCATCTTAACATGATTATAAGGCCACCCAGAGTATGTTATTTTTGCGAATGTGAATGACACAGTGTGACTCAACATGAACCAAATATAAACATGCAGAACATGCAAATGGAATTTAACTAGTCTGTATTTCATTAACTCTATAGCACTTTGTGCATTTTGTTTTCCTTAGAAACTGCAGTGGCAGAGCCATTTATGGAGATGGAAGCAGTACCTGGTGAGAAACTACACACACAAAATAGACAATTATCTGTAGTGGCAATAACAATTTGGAGTGTTGCTGTTGTCTTAAAAAGGGTGGACCTGTGTAAACAAAAATATAACCTAATAAGCTGCAATTAAGGCGTATTGAATGTTAAAATGCGATTTAAACAAAGTACTTATCATTACCCATTTTACTCTTAGTAATTTAATAATTTAATAAATTTCATAATTTAAAAGTTTAGTTCAGAAGTATCGAATCGGTATCGATATCGACGATACTGCCTTGAAAAATATCGGTATCGTATCGAAAACAAAATAAGTGGTATCGCCCATCCCTATTAGCCTGACAGAAATGAGGAACAATATCCTCAGTCTCTCTTCGGGGTTTCCATTTTGAGAGCAAAGAAAATCTCTACTGCCACCAAGTGTTGTGCTGCATAATTACATGCTATAATCTCCAGCTGTTTAACTTTGTAAAAGCCTTATGCAAAAATTCAAATATTGCAGAGTCTGTTACTTCTGACTGTCACCTTCACGATGCCTAAATAATAACAAAACAGCATAAATGCATGCATAGCAAGAAAATTCCTTCACAATAAAACACTTAAAACATCAACAGCACAGAAACACATCGGTTGCGAAAAGTTTATGGTTTCTAAAAACCGCCTCATGCGGTTTACTTGTTTTTCTTGTTTTAAGCATTAACTTATAACAATAGATTTTGTTTTACAGATTTATACTTAGAACAAAAAAAAAATTGCTAATGGCATGAGAACCATATTGAATTCAATTCTCAATTCAAGATATATTTTCTGAAATCTCTGAATTTTGCTTCTCAGTTAAATGTGTCTTGTTTTAAGGATGCTTAGATGTTTATGAAACAACAACACAGAAACACATTGGATGTGAAAAGCTCCTAAAAAAACTACCTAGATCATGAAATTTACTGGAGTCATTGGAGAATGTGATATCTAGATACAGTGCTGTGCAATTGGCCACTGGTTATTGGTGATTTAGCAGATTTCGCTGCAGTATCTGTTGGCAGATATAGGCTTGCTTATTGCACTTCACTCCCCTTTGTGGTTTGAACCTTCAACCTTTTGAATACCTGCCAAAAGCTTTGACTAATAAGCTACCAGCAGTCCAAAAAGGATAGAGGGTGTTCAGTAGCATACTGTATTAACTGTAGCTTACTTGAACATCTTTAGTTGGTTTGAATGGAAAGTAAATTCGGTACGAAGGACTGTAAAGTTGATTTAGCTTTGTTTGTGCACCTGTTTAGCATATATCTGGTTTGCCTGTGACTTTGGCTGGGCTGATAACCCCTCCTACTGTGGATGGAGTCAAGATGGAGGTGAAGGAGCTGAATGGCATATAAATAACAACAGCAAACACACTGATCACAAACTGCCTAATCTGGACCACACAAGTAAGAATAATTGACTCTTAGATTTAGATTTATAAATTCCTAAATGCACTTGTTTATCTCAAAACTAATTTGATTTTAAAGTATAGGGCAGCATATTGAGATAAAATGCTGAAGTGATGCTAAAGCTCCTCCCTTCTGTTTCAGGGATGCCTCACAACTTCATTTACGCAGCTTCTAACACAAACGCGAGGATAGAGATTGAGAGAAAGACAGAAACAGAGACAGATGAAGAACTGGCGAGAAAAGGAAGGGTGGCGAGACTGGCCAGTTTGCCGGTCACAGCCCCTGACTCAGACCTGTGCATGTCTTTCTGGTACCACTTCACTGAGAAACACACGGGAACTCTGAACATCAAGCAGAAGATAGAGCGATTAGAGGTGGCGGAGGAGGAGAGAGAGGACAGTGAGCTTCTGATCCGCTCTGTGAATGGCCAGATGAAAAGCAGATGGAGGGAAGGAAGAGTTCTGATTCCCAGTGCGGACACTCCTTATCAGGTACTGATGGCCACTTTATGAGCCGAACATCCTGATTCCAACATGATACTAACTCTTTTTGTGTATGTGCATGATAGGTGATCCTCGAGGCTCAAGTGGATCCTACAGAGTCTGGTTACATCTCACTGGATGATATAAAGATACTGGATGAAGTGGATCCTGAAGAGTGCAAGGGTATGTTTGACCACGCCCCTTTATTTTAGCCCCTCCTTCTTTCTTTCAGTTTGTTTATTAGCAGATTCTCTCACCAGCCAAAAACCTTCATTAATATGCATCATCAAACATCTGCATCCCTTATATTAAAAATTTAATGATAGTTATAATCCAGCCACGATCACATGGCCACACCAGTGACCACCCACTTTTTTATTGATCTTAAAGGGATAGTCTATCCAAAAATAAAAATTCATGCTGTTCCAAACCTGTATGCATTTCTTTCTTCTGCGGAACATAAGATATTTTGAAGGATGTTGGTAATCAAACCGAGTTTAATGAAACTCAATAGGAACCAAAGCTGTTTGGTTCCCGACATTCTTCAAAAATATCTTCTTTTACGTTCTGCAAAAGGAAGAAAGTCATACAGGTTTGGAATGACATAAGGAGAATAAATGATAAAAGAATTGTCATTTTTGGGTGAACTATTGCTTTAATTCCAGATGTATTAATTTTTTTCCATAGGCTTTTTCTATAATAGCGTTCTCACTCTTGAACCAAACCAATCAGCTCTGAGATAAATCCCACCTTTTTAACATTTATATGTTAAAAATATCTCTACAAGGAATATGAATGAAATTTGAAAGGAGTTCATCTCCTTGATTAGTGTGCGTTTGCATTTCAGACCCAGATAATACAGAAGGTGATGAAGATGAAGTTGATGAGATCGGTAAGACCCACATTTTATTGGGAAAACATTATAATAAGACCTAATTTAATGGTTTATTGCACAGCTCTGTAAATTGTAATTTGTATTTTTGTCTTATTTTAAAGTGAAAATATTTTAAAATACACTTTAAAAAAATTGGTGTAGAAAATTTTACTCAGATTTTTTTCTCAGACAGTAAATTTCACAAACAATTACAAAGAAGTGGCAAGTTACACAATTAAACATGATTTTTTTCCTTTTAAACTGAAATAGTATTTCTCCATAATCTCCAATAATCTGCTTTATTTGCAACTTTTAAAAATAATTTATTATTTACTTGATAAGCAAAATTGTATGAGATATTAAACCTAATGGCAAAGGTTTCTTGTTTTAAGCATAACCGTAAAATTTGTTTTACTCATATATATTTTAAACAAGAAAAAATTGCTAATGGCGTTTAAAATATTTCATTTAATACTTAATTCAATATGTATTTTATACTTTCCTTCTCAATTAAATGTATCATGTTTTAAGGATGATGAGATATTTTTAAAGGGTTATTTTGCTATAATGTCCAGTATATGACTGTGTTTGATCTCTTATATAATGTAATTGAGCTTGCTTATGCAGGTCTCACAATCTCTCTGTTTCTGTCTGTCTTTCTCTCTCAATAGTGAACTGTGAGGGGACGGACAACACCCTGTGGAGTTTTGGACGCGGCTCAATGCTGAAGAGTTTAGACCCCATCCTGATCACCATCATCGTGATGAGCGCCGTGGGAGTCCTGCTGGGTGCCGTGTGTGGGGTACTGTTCTACTGCGCATGCGCTCACACTACAAACAGGAACCTCTCCGCTCTGGAGAACTACAACTTTGAACTGGTGGATGGAGTCAAACTAAAAAAAGAAAAACTCAGTGCACAGAAATCTTACACAGAGGCATGAGGAATGCTGGACGAACCCAGGAAACACTTGCTGGACAATATTGGAGGAACGTTCTTAGAACGTTGTTGCAACGTTTCTCAATGTCGAGACTGAGCGTTATTCTCAGGACGTGCAGGAAGAGAAACTGGCCTCTAGAGGGCGCCGTGTATAGATTGTACAGCCAGACAATGATTGTCTACTGTTTGTTTGTTCGTTTGTACATTTGTTGCTGGTGATGAGACCAAGACAAAACGATGTATCCTCTCACACAGTTGGATAGTTTTTTCGACAAGCCCCTTTTTCAGAGCTGTACACAATTGGGTTTTCAGTGTTATTGTGCTCGTTTATGCTTGGAGATGTGTTTGTTCAGTTTGGTAACTCACACTTCGTTCCAGTGGTGCCTTTAAATGTGTTTTTGTTGCCTTTTTACACATGGGTTCCTCCTTAGACAGTCATTTGCTCTTGAGCACAAATACAGGTCAATACATAATGCATCTAATATATCTCAACAGGACATGCGCATGATGTCTATCTCAATGTTAAGTAGCTAGATTATTTGGTCCATCTTCACTCAATATATATATTGTAAAACAACAGGTCAGAAGACATTTTGTTAAGAAAGCATTATAATATGACCCGATTTATTGATTTATTGATTTATTACACAGCTCTCTGCACTGCAGAAATTACTTATTTTCAAGTAAAAATGTTAAGATACTTTACTTGACAAGCAAAATTGTGTAAGATATTACAGTTTTTCTCGTTTTTAACTTAACCATCACTAAAATTGGTTTTACTCTTATATATTTAAAACAAGAAAAAATTGCTAATGGCATAAGAAAAGTATTTAATTTAATACTTAAAACCAGTTTTAATATTTTTTTATATTTTGCTTCTCAGTTAAAGGGGTCATATGATGCTACATGCACTTTTACAAGTAGTTTGTATTGAAATGTGTGCTGGCAGAGTGTGTAAACAACCACCCTATAATGATAAAAAAACACCCAGTGTGTTTTTTGTTTAATCTGGTTAAATGTTTTCCCCTTCCTCAAATCGAGCCGATCTCAGATGCCTGTCTGTGTGACATCACACAGACAGGCCCCTCCCACAATAGTTTGATTGACAGTAGCGTTTCAGCACAGACTGGACTGGTGTCTTACTTTAGACCGGCCCTGAGTGAGCTGTCATCAGTCCGCCATTGTTTCACCGCCGGAGCAGATGTAGACAAGAATGACTCCTAAGTGACTGAGGTGTTTTGTTGTTGGATGTAATAATGAACATAGCAGTCGTCATTTACTCCCGACATCTGAGCCACTGAAGAAGCAGTGGATTATGTTTGTTTTTGAAGGGAATGCACCCCCGATCTACATAAATGTGTCTATGTTTGCGCGAATCATTCGTGATCCCGCTTCACCTACAGAAGAAGTGAGTGTAACAAATCTTTGCAAATCGCCTTTCCTAATAATGTGCTAATTAGCAAGTTTCACGATGAATGCAGCTAAAGTAAGCAGTCTCTCAGAGAACAGCTCTGAAGAGAGGGGCGGGGTCAGCAGAGCTCATTAACATTTAAAGGAAAATGCTACAAAATGGCGTGCTCTAAAAAGAGCTGTTTTTGACAGGGTAAAAAAGGTGTTTTTACACTACCATTGAGAAATTTTAACCAAACTATCTTACAGACTTTTCATTAAGACCCTAAAGAATCATATCAACTTGTGGAGAATGGGCATCCTATGACTGCTTTAAATGTATCTTCTTTTAAGAATGTTTAGATATTTTGCTGGTAACAAGACAAAAATTCTTTAAAAAGATTTTATTTTATTTTAAATACACTTGGAATTCTGCAATCAAATATTTGAGTATAGTTACATCTAAACTAAAAAATTACAGTCCTAATTCAAGGTCATGATACGGTTCAATACAGGTCAAAGGGTCAATGTTTAAATACATAACACATCTCATATATATCAATAGGACGTACGCATGACATCTTTCTCAATGTTAAGTAGCTAAAAAGAGATTCTACAACTTTATTTGGTCCATCCTGACTCTATATATTGTAAAACAACTGTTCAGATGACATTCTTTGAGACAGTGTTTTTTTTAAACGATGGAATAGTAATGTGGAATTTTTTTCAGCTGTCAGTAAAGGTGTGTTGCCATGGTATCGAGTGACATGTATTTCAGAATGACATCACAATGTCTGCAGACCATCTGTGAAAATAGTGACTTCTAGGCTGGACCCCTCCTGATCAGGAGACGCTCACTCTGGGAACGTCTGGGAATCCAAGCGGAGACAAAGCAAATGAAGCATATAAGAGCGCTAATGTGGAAGCATCTCCCCAAGGAAATTAATTGTATTTGAAGGATGTGAAAGGCACAAACTGATCCGTGCTCTTAAGCATTGAGAGGACAACCTAAGAGAGACAAGACGACAAGTGCTGACAAAGGCATCTGGGTCTGTTTCTTTTCAGCAGCTTGAAGGAGACGCCAGAAACTTTTCTCCCACTCAAATGAACCAACGTATGTCATTTTGCACTGAGAATTATATTTAATGAAAGATTTAGATAGTAATAAAAGTGTTAACTACTTTAAATTGTAAGAGAAATCCAACTGTCAGTGCAACAGCTCACTTTTTTAATGCTATTTAAAATGAAATGGTATTTTTCTTAATTGTAATAGTTGTTTTTGTGTCCTGAGGAACTGAAGTAACACTCAACTGGATTTTCATCTCAGACTCTCACAAAAAAACTCAGTTTCACTTGATGTTATAAAGTCCAGTGTGTCTGGTGGCTGTTTTGTATTCACAGTTCTGTGATGAACAGAAAAAAAAAACTCAAGACTTATGTCTCATCTGCACCAACTAATTCAACCAATCACCTGTTTGCAACAGCAAATCTGACCAATCAGATTTATGAATTTCTCAACAACAACAACAACAACATTCCAAAGAGCAAAGTTAATAAAGTTTTTATAAATATTTTTGTTTGAAATAACTGTCTTTTTATAGAAAAACTGTTATTTGTGTATAAACATTATTTGTGTGTGTGTGTGTGTAAAACAGGTAGTCATATATATTTGGACACAGGTACAATTTTTATCATTTTAGCTATTTAGCTATTTTAGCAATTTCCTTCAAAATTGGAGGAAAGGTTAAGGAATTGCAGCTCTTTAATATGTACCTCCCCCCTTTTTCAAGGGATCATAAGTAATTGGACAGTTGACTCAAAAGCCATTTCATGGACAGATGTGGGCTATTCCTTTATTATTTCTACATCAGTTAAGCAGGTAAAAGGTCTGGAGTTGATTCTAAATGTGCCATTTGCATTTGGAAGCTGTTGCTGTGAACCCACATCATGTGGTAAAAGGAGCTCTCCATACAAGTGAAACAGACTATTGTTAGGCTTTAAAAACAAAACAGATCCATCAGAGAGATAGCAGGAACATTAGGAGTGGCCAAATCAACAGTTTGGTACATTCTGAGAAAAAAAAGAAAGCACTGGTGAGCTCAGCAACATAAAAAGACCTGGACGTCCACGGAGGACAACGGTGGTGATGATTGGAGGATCCTCTCCATGGTAAAGAAAAACCCTTTCACAACATCCAGCAAAGTGAAGAACACTCTCCAGAAGGTAGGTATGTCCCTGTCAAAGCCTAGAAAAGTCAAGAGAAGACTTTACGAGAGCAAATACAGAGGGTTCACCACAAGGTGCAAACAAGGCCAGATTAGACTTTGCCAAAAAAAAAACATCTAAAAAAAGCCAGTCCACTTCTGGAAAAGCATTCTTTGGAATAATTAAATTAATATCAACCTGTACCAGAATGGCGGGAAGAAAGAAGTATGGAGGAGGTTTGGAACAGCTCATGATCCAAAGCACAAAACATCATCTGTGAAACATGGTGGAGGCAGTGTGATGGCATGAGCATGCATGGCTTCCAGTGGCACTGGGTTACTGGTGTTTATTGATGACGTGACAGAGGACAGAAGTATCCGGAATAATTCTGAAGTGTATAGGGACATACTCTCTGCCCAGATTCAGTCAAATGCAGCAAAGTGGATTGGACAGCGCTTCGTAGTACAAATGGACAATGACCCAAAACATACAGCAAAAGAAACCTAGGAGTTTTTGAAGGTAAATAAGTGGAATATTCTGCAATGCCCAAGTCGATCTCCTGATCTCAACCCGATTGAGCTTGCACTCGATGAAGACAAAACTAAAGGCCGAAAGACCCAAAAACAGCTGCAGTCAGCTGCAGTGAAGGCCTGGCCGAGCATCACAAAGGAGGAAACCCAGACTCTGGTGATGTCCATGAGTTCCAGACTTAAGGCAGTCATCGCCTACAAAGGATTCTCAACGACATATTAAAAATAATTTTATTTATGATTATATTTATTTGTCCAATTACATTTGATCCCCTGGAAATGGGGGGCTGTGTATAAAATGGTTGTAATTCCTAAGCATTTTATGTTATATTTTTGTTCAACCCCTTGAATTAAAGCTTAAAATATGCTCTTCAAAAAGTGTTTCATACTAATTCTATTCTGGTGGCATACAGAGCCAAAATTATGAAAATTGTGTCAGTGTCCAAAATATACGGACCTAACTGTATATAAATGTCTCTTTATTTGTTTTCTAATTTTACTAAATGGCACGTCAAAAATCTTGGTTCATAATAAATTCATTGTTTATTGTTCATTGATAAAAAATTATCTAAATATCTTTCACAACATGACTGTTTAGGTTAAATTATACCTTCAAGATATAGTCGACCCTAATCTTAAGTAGCCGATGCCAGTGTGGTTATATTGTGTTCACTTGTTTAGCCTATAAGAGCTTAAAGCAACTGTATGTTAGGTTTTTTATTTATTTTTTTGTACCGTGAAATATCTGTTTCAAAATCATTTTGATTGTACACTTAGTACTTCTAATGAGGCGATTTTTCTAATCAGACGTGCTGTGCTGTTTCCGCTTCTCTGCCACTAGATGGTGCTGCTCTATACATTCAACGTGCCTGCAGTTTTATGTCGATGCCACTAGAGGGCAAATAATCTTCCAAATCTGAACGGCCTTTTCACGTGAGTTAACAAGATTACGTTTTGTATTATGAAACTAATTAATGTCCTTTTGTTTCAATCTTTTAAATCAGTTATTTATATGGCTAACAGGGAAGCTAGGCAGAACGCATTGTGTTGAACTGTAATGATGAAGTTCGTTGAGGCGTCGTCATGGTAACACGGTTGACTAAACGTGCGCGAGCGTGGTGCGGTTTCAAACCCAAACCGCTTCTTCAACACTTCTGCCGATCAACCACTGAGTTTGTATTTTGTGTGTGTTTGCACATTAGTTCATCACAGAGAATATGTCACCACTGTTTCACTTCCTCAGAGATGCTGCCTGCCACAGATAAACCCCACAAACACACAGAGCTCAGCTCAGGCAGCTGGCCTGTGATTTGATCATTTATTTAGCCTAGAAACTCTTCTATTTATATCAAAAAAAGAAGCAGTGACTTTTCACCAAATTTACAGGAGGGCCAAAACAAAAATGTACCATAGTTTGATCTGACTTTGTGTACTGATTTTAATCGTTTATAATACAAATTGTGTACACACATGGACAGAATACTTATTGAACACTATTTTATCATTTATTCAGAAAAAAATTCAAATTTTCCTTATATCAAATTAGTTCATTGAATGTGATTAATTTGACTAAAATATTAATCCCAGCCAATTAACTGTTTGGCAAAATGGGCGATTGAAACGTCTTTACAGATGCCTTCCCTAGTGACAAATAAATATACAAAAATGTATTTGAAATACATTTATTTCATGCTAAGTATACTACAAATCCATTTACATATTTATATGTTCTTAAACCGGTTTTTAGGTATACTTAAAGTCTGCTAAATTGGAACAAATAATTTTGTACTTAATGCACTTTTATTGTGCGGAAGTAGTGCTGAAGTCCAGCTAAATATATACTGAACTATGTTTGATTGTGTTAAAGTGGAACTATTGCAAGTACACTTCAGGTACACTTGCAATATCTTGCATTTAAATATTATTCAAAGATCATACAATCCTCATCAATAGTGACATTAAAACACATTTTAGGCTTAATATTGAGAAATGTGCATTGTGCACAAGTAGTACTCCAAACTTTTTTAGATGTATATAAGGTCAGAGCAGTATACTTAAGTTCTGGAGGACGTACTAAGTACTAGAATATTATACATTTTCTGAAGTAAATCTAGGGTGTACTCATTTCTGCAATCCTTTATTTAAACAAAATTGGCTAATTTACTTATCTTACCGAAAATATTGGCATATATTTAGTTTTTTTTATTAAGTATATGTTTAATATGTTAAAATGTTGCCATCTTTCCATGAATTATATTAGTGAACATTAAGAAAATACATATTTTATATTTAATCAGAGGGGGTGTACTCATTTATGCTGTGAACTGTATAATATAAAATACCTTTGCGTTAGGCTAACTGAGACTTGTCATTTGCACTTATATATATTGTTGCGCTTTTGTTAGTTTTGACTGCTTTTATAGTCCTCATTTGTAAGTCGCTTTGTATAAAATTGTCTGCTAAATGATTAAATGTATGTAATCCAGTATTAGAGCTTATATGCAGTAAATAGACAATAAATAAAGCAAATAAAATGTTAATAGATTTGAACTAGTATGAAATAATGTATTTTCAATACAGTATATTACTATTTTACTAGAGTTTGTAATACAATATTTGATAGCAAATACCATTAACTGAATGATACTGAAGTAATGAATTGCAAAACTAATTATTATTAACAATAATAATAATAATAATCCACTTCTCTGCCTCTCTTCTTGGGCAAACAGTAAATGAGTGCGTATGAGTATTGGTTACTACCCGCTATATAGCTACACCTCACTGACAATGAATTCTGGATATTTCATTTTCTCCTTCATCATCCAGCTCTTTGTCACAAAATAAGCTTAATAATACATCTTCAGTAGTTAAAAACTGCTGTCTTCTCATGGTTGACCTACTGTGTAAACCATTTTGACTCATGTGCTATCCACAGGCTTTACCCTCAATGCCAAAGTGGCGTAAAAGAGCTTGTGTGTTTCGTTGTGAAAGAGAAACTACTTTGTTTGGTCTTCCAAAAAAGAGGATGATATCGCTTCGTCATGACTGGAGCTGATCCATGCTGGTCGCTGAAGGAATACATCAACTTAGTGCTGTGGATAGCCGGATCGGCTTTCACCATGGACGAAACAGAGTCCAGCCCGGGGTCGTCACATATGGTTGCCGCTCCTTCGTCGAATCCGCCAGCCGCGCCGTTCTCAAGCCCGACAGCATATGCTCACGCTTCGGCCGCTGTGTGCTTCGTTGTAAAAGGGAAACTACTTTGTTTGGTCTTCCAAAAAAAAGTACACGACTAGAAATCAGTGGTTAGTTTGTATTACACATGTTTCGGAAACAGTTTAAACCCAAATATCCAGATGTGTGAATATATATATTACTATATATATATATTATACTATTATATCTATATATATACAGTGGGATACGGGAAAAGGATTCAGACCACCCTTAAAATTTCACCTCTTGTTATATGCAGCATTTCTATAAATCATTTAAGTTTAAAATTTTGTCTATTAAGTACACACAGGCACCCCATATTGACAGAAAAACACAAGAGTTGTTGACATTTTTGCAGATTTTTAAAAACGAAAAACTGAAATATCACATGGTCATAAGTATTCAGACCCTTTGCTGTGACACACATATATTTAACTCAGGTGCTGTCCAGTTCTTCTGATCATCCTTGAGATGGTTCTACACCTTAATTTGAGTCCAGCTGTGTTTGATTATACCGATTGGACTGAGTAGGAAAAGCCACACACCTGTCTATATAAGACCTTACAGCTCACGGTGCATGTCAGAGCAAATGAGAATAATGAGGTCAAAGGAACTGCCTGAAGAGCTAAGAGACAGAATTGTGGCAAGCACAGATCTGGCCAAGGTTACAAAAAAAAAATTCTGCTGCACTTAAGGCTCCTAAGAGCACAGTGGCCTCCATAATCCTTAAATGGAAGAAGTTTGGACGACCAGAACCCTTCCTAGAGCTGGCCGTACGGCCAAACTGAGCTATCGGGGGAGAAGAGCCTTGGTGAGAGAGGGAAAGAAGAAACCAAAGATCACTGTGGCTGAGCTCCAGACATGCAGTCGGGAGATGGGTGAAAGTTGTAGAAAGTCAACCATCACTGCAGCCCTCAACCAGTCGGGGCTTTATGGCAGAGTGGCACGACGGAAGCCTCTCCTCAGTGCAAGTTTGCTAAAAAACACCTGAAGGACATCAAGATGGTGAGAAATAAGATTCTCGTCCCCTTTTTTTAATCTGATGAGTACCAAGATAGAACTTTTTGGCCTTAATTCTAAGCGGTATGTGTGAGGAAAACCAGGCACTGCTCATCACCTGTCTTATACAGTCCCAACAGTGAAGCATGGTTTTGGCAGCATCATGCTGTGGGGGTGTTTCAGCTGCAGGGACAGGACGACCGGTTGCAATCAAGGGAAAGATGAATGAATGTGGCCAAGTACAGGGATATCCTGGAGGAAAACCTTCTCCAGAGTGCTCAGGACCTCAGACTGGGCCGAAGGTTACCTTCCAACAAGACAATGACCCTAAGCAACAGCTAAAATAAAGAAGGAGTGGCTTCACAACAACTCCGTGACTGTTCTTTAATGGCCCAGCCAGAGCCCTGACTTAAACCCACTTGAGCATCTCTGGAGAGACCTAAAAAATGGCTGTCCACCAACGTTTCCCATTCAACCTGGACAGAACTGTGAGAGGATCTCAAGGAGGAATGGCAGAGGATCCCCAAATCCAGGTGTGAAAAACTTGTTGCATCTTTCCCAAAAAGACAATGGCTGTATTAGATCAAAAGGGTGCATCTACTAAATACTGAGCAAAGGGTCTAAATACTTAGGACCATGTGATAAAGACCATGTCTTTTTTAATAAATCTGCAAAAATGGTCAACAATTCTGTGTTTTTCTGTCAATAAGGGGTGATGTGTGTACATTAATGAGGAAAAAAAAATGAACTTAAAAGATTTTAGCAAATGGCTGCAAAATAAAAAAGAGTGAAAAATTTAAGGGTGTCTTAATACTTTCCGTACCCACTGTACATACAGGTAAAGCATCCGGCCAGTGTTTCCACATCGTCGAATCCGGCCCCCTTTAGGAAAAGTTTGGACACCCCTGGTGTAAATGCATCTAAATGCCCCTTATAATGCAGCTTCTGTGTTTCCTCTGCATTGCAAAGATCAATTTTGTTGATACTGATTTAATTTGCTTGGTAACAGCCCACATGACTTATTATTCTAATTGACTGATTCAGTTTAAGAATTTGACAGAAAAGGTGATGCACACTTTTAGAAAAAAAAATGGCTTTATAAAGGTAAAAATGCCCATAAAAGGTAAAAATCTATCTAAACTTATTGGAAAAGGTTCATTTCTATCACTGCTGTGAACTGATCACCACACAGAATATGCAGAATATCAAAAACTTTATGAGTCAGCTGTCCACTGTAGTCCTTATATATATCAGCACAATAACACACTCAGCAAAATGTTGTCTAATTATCGTTATCGATAAAATCCCAGAAAATATCGAAATATATATTTTTTGTCAATATCACACACCCCTAATGTATTTAATGTTTTGTTTAGGAAAAAATTTAAATAAATATGAGAGGTGCCCTTTATTTTCACTTGAGCCCCTGCCCCTCAAAATGTCTGTGCACGTCCCTGCTGGGATATGTGATCTCGTTCCAGTTAACCTTCATCATTGTCCGTCTGTAAACACAGACTCATATGGCTGACATATTTCTTTCCACAAACAGTCAAACTCTAGTACACCATCATATCTATCCATAGACTGACTGTCATCTGCTCGACTCCTCTCCCAACCGTTCTTCATTCCCCCTTCTCCTTCTCCCTCTCCCTCTTTCTCAGGAATGTCCTAAATGTGAACTGCTTCTCAACATCAAGCCAGATGAAGTCCAGTCGTTCCACAGCTATTTTTAGAGTAAACTGGCGAGCTCACTGTCAAAGATCATTAAAACAAAACAAGACAAAAACAACCTAAAACTGTTGTTATGAACAACGCAAAGTTGCTGAAGAAGAGAACATTTGTCATAAACTTATATGACCACTATTAGGCTAACTAAAACAATTAAATTCATATAGCCTATGATTTTTTTTTTTTTATTCCAATATGATTTTAAAATACCTTATTCCGTTTGTCACAGGAGTGCTGGATGATTACTCATGTACAGCAAATTAAATAATTTCAGAATTTAAAAAAGTTGAGGGAACTTACTGAGAACGTTCTGGGAAAATACTGGGAATGTTCTCCCAACAGGCAACATTCTGTTTATGTAAGGAAACCTTTCCTGTCTTATTGGGAACATTTTAGGAATGTTAGTTTCTAGTTCCCAGAACGTTCCCAAAACTAACTCTCTGTTGTTTAGCCAGGAAAGGTTTCTTTACGTAGATGTTTGGAAAACTTTCCCCTAATATTCCCAGTATTTTCCCAAAACTTTCTGGGAACCAAACATTTTTCAAATATGATTTTATATTCAAACATGGTTTTAAAATATCTTATTCAGCTTATATTTAGTTTTTCCTGCTTAATCAGATCTGAATGTTGTTGTATAGGCCTACCATCTACAATGTCTTGATTGTAGATAAAGCTAGTCAACTAGCTCTTTACTGGTATAGTTCACTTATTTAAATTAGATTAGAGAGAGAGAGAGCATTTTCAAATCATATTTGAATTTCACACACAAGAGGCAGCTAAAAGAATGCTGATGTAAAGTTTCTCTAAACAGGAAATGCATTGAAGTATATTTTCACACCTTCAGGCTCTGTTTGCTTGCAAAGCAGGTGGTGTTTCCCACAGCATTTGCCCTTTATCGTGACAGTTTCAGGGTTATTTAAGGGCATTGGGCCTTTGTTGCATTTACTGCTTTTCGCTGTTTGCTCATTGTTCAGCTCAATGGACCTGACTCAGTCATGAGTAAGAATTCAACTAGTTGCTCATAGCAAAGAAAATCATCTTGCTGCCATAAACCTGACATTTCCTCAGTAGTATGAGTTCTTAGTACTGTTTAGGCTAGTCAAGGTGAGTAATGACGTCTAATAATTCAGTCTTGTATGGGACACACCTTGCCAACTTCAGACAGGAAAAATACGGGACAATCGCATTGTCCATGAACTTCCGTCTGCAGCCATCAGAGGTCACCCTTTCCATTACATTGACTCTCGCACTACACCTACTGTTGCTTATTATCCCGGACTACATATCCCATCATTCATTGCACTGATTGGATTGCACACAGCTGTTTCACATCACTCACTCACTATATAACACTCACTCAAACTACCATTCACTGCCGAGTATTGCATTAGCCTGTTAGGTTTCCTAGTTCCTGTTATCTGCCCGTGTTTCCTTGTTTTGCCTTGTCTGTTTTCTCGGTTCTGATCTTTGCCTGGTTCCCTAGAATCACCTCTTTTGTCTTGCCCCTTTCAATTCTATCTGCCGATCGTCGACCTGCGCTAGCACTAGGACTATTCTTGTGTTTTGCCCACAACATACCTGTTTGCCATTGTTCGACCCTGACTGTTATGACCACGTCTCTGTCTTCTGTTCAGAATAAAGCTTGCACATGGATCCACATGTCTCACGTCTCTGTCGCCCCGTTACACACATAGCCTATATATATATATAATATATATATATAGCCCATAAACTTAGATTTTATAGGTGTTGCTGTGGTGCTTGACTTTTTTTTTATTTGTCATTTTGTGTTTCAAGTATAAGGTCCAAGGTTAAGAATATGCTAGTTACTTCAAAGTAAAAAAAAAAAACAATTCTTTATTTACAAAACCTTACAATAGTGAAAGACGGCTTCCCTTATTGATCACGTCTCCTGTAGATTGCATGTTTTCTTGCGCGGCTGGATGTTAGACTCGTGAAAAATAATCACGTTGTTTGTATTTGCCAAAACTGATTTACTGAAGTCAAAACACGGACGGAATTGGCGTTAGCGCGAGCGCCGCTTGCTGTGAGGCGGGAGCGACCAGCCGGTTTTCCCGCGGAATTGGGCTACTTTAACACTGTTGCCGCGGGTTGTTTTTCATGTACGGGGATTTAAAGGGTTAGTACACCCAAAAATGCAAATTCTGTCATTAATTACTCACTCAGTTCATCCTAGGTGTATATGACTTTCTTCTTCAGACGAATCCAGTCGGAGTTATAAAAAAAAAAAATTGTTTTTGATCTTTCAAGCTGTTTCATGGCAATCAGCGGGTGTTGCATGCATAAGTCCAAAATAAGTTAAATAAAAAGCACCCATCCACAAAAAAAGTGTCTCACACGGCTCCAGGGGGTGAGCAAATGCCTTCTGTAGCGAATCAGTGCTTTTTTGTAAAAAAAATATCCATATTCAAAATGTAATAATCACTTTTTTATATAACTCTGACTGGATTCGTCTGAAAGAAGAAAGTCATATACACCTAAGATGACTTGAGAGTGAGTAATTCTGGATATTTTCATTTTTGGGTGGACTAACCCTTTAAGCGACCCCAATACCGTGATATTTAGCCCCTAAAATGCGAATTTTACCAGGGGAGCCCCACCAAAAAGGTGTATTTTACCCTACCGGAATGCGATTTTTACTGGGGGATCCCCCTTGAAACGCACTGGTCCCGTTTTGGGCTAGTTTTGAGTAGCAATTGAGCAGGTTTTGTTGTGAAAACCTGGCAACCCTGACCAGCCGTCAGAGGGTTACGCAGCCTTCCTCGAACAGTTATGTTCACGATTTCTGATTTAGGCCTACTTAACGTAGGCTAGGCCTCTATAACCTACTGCCTGTGGAGGGTTGCTGTAATGGATCGATGATAGGTGGTGGTCCGGTGATCATTCTCAAGTGATCAGCATTCAGCACTGTTGCTGTTGTATCAGTCAGTGATTAGCAGTCAAGAAACGGGACAAGGGAGGTCACGTACGGGACACAAAAATTAAGCCCAATATACGGGACGGTTGGCAACCCTAGACACACCGTAAACCGTCCAAACTCGCTCGCTCTGACTGAGCCTTGACCAGCAGTAAAACAGTGCTGAGCTGGATTTTTCATAAAAGTAAACAAAATAGCTTTCTGTCTGTGAACCTTGAGCCTAGCTGTATCTACAATCAAGACAGATGATACACGGCCATAATCAGATCTGATTAAACTATAAATGTGGCTCATGTGTTATGAGAGAGGGAGAGAGAACTTTCAGTGTTTCTGCTATTGTTTGGTTATTTCCTTTCACAGCTGCACATACTTTGAGTTTAAAGTATCAGGTACGTTTGTGAAACCACAAACGTCTCAACATATGACACAGGATGAAATGCGGGATCACCCGAGACGTTCACATCCGGTAAAAGGGGGAAAAGTCTGTAACTGATCTGAGACAAAACTGTCGAGCCTGTGTTAACCGGGTTATGACTAGTCGGGCTTCATTCGTGAAAGAATTGATGTTTTTGAACGAATCTTTGAAATGAACGAATCATTGTTCACGTCCATATTCTGAGACCATTTTGTATCTTAGTATCAACGTCAAGCCTTCTTGAAGCTTATGACTGCCTTCCTGCATTTAAAGAATGAATCTAGAATTGGGTAATACTTTTAAATTCCTAACATAATCATTTTACTCTCAGCACAAGCAAATTAATAAACATCGTTTTGTTCTGCATTTCGAATAAAAAACGAGGATTTCTGCAAAAAGAACACAATTAAAATGACATAACGTTATTTAAATCATTCAACAGCTTCCAAAATAGAGCAATAGTGTTGTCACTTATTGTTGTTATTTGTGGGGAAAACTTTTATGATCTTCCTATAAGGAGATTGTATAGACACATAAATAGGCTAGACATCTTTCAGTCGACTCAGAAACTGCATGATTCAATGACTGACTCACAACAGAAATTACGCCTACCTAGCGTAATAATGTTTATTGATTTTTTATATATAGATATCCATTATAACAAAATTAAGAAAAATATCGATAATTTGTGGGGAAAACGCTTAAATTCTCTTTCTAGTTTTTTTATTTGCTCGGAGGCTGATGCAATAATGCCAAGTGTAAACACAGCCATAGACACCAGCTTGGCCAGGTTCGGAGACCAGCTTGACCAGCCTGGCCAACCATCTAAAACCAGCTGAGCCAGGCTGGGAGACCAGCTAAAACCAGCTATTTCCAGCTTAAACCAGCTAAAACCAGCCTGGAAGGCCAGCTGGCCAACCAGCTAAAACCAGCTTGGCCAGGCTGGGAGACCAGCTAAAACCAGCTATTTCCAGTTTAAACCAGCTAAAACCAGCCTAGTAAGGCTGGAAGGCCAGCTGACCAACCAGCTAAAACCAGCTTGGCCAGGCTGGGAGACCAGCTATTTCCAGTTTAAACCAGCTAAAACCAGCCTACCAGCATAGGCTGGTTTAAGCTGTTTTTTTCAGCAGGGATGGCTCGCTTAATATACAAAACCCTAACCACTTGAGTAGAAAGTCGCTGAATCAATTAATTTGCGAAATTTAAAAGAGTTGAATCACTTGATGAGTCAATTGAATCCGAATCCTAACCACTAGTTTGTTCGCGTCGTTCGCAGTGTGGATGGGGTGTTAGCATTATTTCCTGTGGGCGGAGGATGGGAGAGGCTTGCCACTGCAAACCCATCTCACAGTGAGACCACAGACCCACACGCATTAACCACCCGGACCGAGGACACGCCGTGGAAGGGCGAGCTGGACTCTCTGCCCACATTTAGTCATTTATCTGCCCCTTTGTTAGTTGTAGGCAAGAGAATCGCGTGTTTTAGTTACTTGATAACCAGCTGTTGATTCAGAGTAGCCCACGGAAACAAAGACTCCTCAGACGGGCGAGCAACTGGACTGTTGGACCAAACGCTGCCGGAGGGTTATTTCCACAGCAAATGTGGTTTTAAAAGAGCACCCGATAGCTTGATAAATCGCCGGGGACACGTGTTAAGGTAAGACACATCAAAATATCACTTTTTATGAAACTTTAGTGCCAGAACTGTTTGTTGAATGTATTATTTCTAAGGGATTTTGAGCTTAAGGGTTTGATCTGGAGAGTGATCTTGGGTTAAGAACTTTGGGTGGGGATGTCCCATCCATTGCACTTCAAAGGACAGACGTGGATCTGCCCCAAAACGGGATTCACAGATCATATGCGAACAATGTCCCTTCAGGCTATGCCTTTCCCAAAGGTCTGTTATCTTGTATCTATTTGTCGCGTCTTATGTGTCCACAACATCTGTTGTAAGTCATCCACTCCAGGCCTGAGAGAGAGTCCCGGCGGGTCCGAGGGGGGCTGTGGGGGTTGAACAATGCTTTATTTGGTAGTCGCTTGTGTAAATGTGCCTCCCTGGAAGTCGAAATGATGTAGCCGTTTTTTACGCGAGTCATGATCCTGTTTGGGGCATGCTGAACACATTAGACCACCAATGATTTAACTGATATGAACGCACCGAGAGGTCATATTGTGCCTCAAAGCGCATTGCCTGGGAGAAGTTTGGCGTTGTTACAGCGCTGCATTTAATGTTATTTAAGGGATCGTGCTATGTTAGGAGAAATTGGATCATGGCATTAGACACGGACAGCGCTGTGAAGTGCTTTCGGCTCAGTTTTACAAGGAAACATCCCGCAGCGGATCTGCATTAAAACTCTCACATCCTACATATTCAGGTCACGTGATCGTGTGAAAGAATGTTGAATTTTTTTTGCCGGATGTCTTAAAGGTGTCCTCATTAAAAGGTTTCCGATATAAAATAAAAGAATAGTGCTTTTGAAATATATTTTAAAGGTACACAAACATAACACAAAGATTCCATTCATATCAGTAGCCTGATAAAAGCTGCTTTATTATACTGAGCGGGTCGCCTGGGCAACATCACGTGACCAGCTGAATATCGTCTTTGGTTGAACTCTTTTGCTCCTTAATTAATCTTGGCTGACTGAAAATAGCACATTCCTGCAATATCCACACAAAAAAAGAAAACATGTAGGTGATTACTGAAGTTCAGACTGTTTTAACCTACAAAATTAACCGTGGTTTTATTATAGTAAAAGTGTAGTCGCCATGTTGTTGTTGTTGTTTTGGTGTATTGATTACCATTTGTATTAGGGATGCACCGATACCACTTTTTTCAGAACGAGTCCGATACCGATACTTTCATTTTTGGTACTCGCCGATACCGATACCTGTATTTTCACAGCATTTGTAATTTCTTTTAAATATTGGGTACAGAAACAAAATAATAGTAATGATAATAATAATAATATGAATCATGTTATTTGGCTTCATTTAGCAAACAGATATTACCTTCCGTTATTTCCACACTTATTATACTGTTAAAATGTATTTATAGCTTTGTTACTTTCACTGTTCATTTTAATGGCGCATTAGAGCTGCTCCATTGCAACAGCTCAATACTGTAACACGCGTACTATTTTAGTGATGTAATTTGCATCACGCACAGTGTACACAGACCCTCGCGTACGAAAAACAACGAAGTATCCTTTTGGCCTTAAGCAAAGCTCAACCTTACGCAGCAGCACACGTGTATTGTGCGAATGAGAGACCTTACAGCCGCTAGCGCTTTCACCCAGTCTTGCTAGTTTCACTTCTCTTAAATCAAGTTTGTATGCTTGATGTTCAAATATTGATTATAGTGAATGCACCACTATATATTTTTTTGTTTTATATTTACGATTTAGTTTTCATCCAAATGCATGCGCTAATGGAGCGAACAGCAATCAAGAATCAACAACAGAAGTGTGCGCGCTCAGACTCTCTCTCTCTCGCTCTCCTTACCGTCAAATAACAAGTAACTTGTGCATTGTTTTACTTACTTTTTGACATATCCGACCGAACTACAAACTTTCCAGTATGTCTGTGAGATATGCCACTGTACAAGCTTCGCAAAAAAATACTCCTGTGCAGCCGTGCGCTCAATCCACTCAGTGCGCTCTGCTTATCAGCTTGGACACATCTGCTATACAGGCGTGAATATTGAATGTTTAACATTATATTAATTACTTACATGTACTTCGTAGACATCCTTAATCTCTAATAACTCCATTCTACTCTCTGTTGTTCTGTTTTCAGTGTTTCTTTTTCTGGACACGGCTCTATTCACACACTGTTTGGTATCGGCTTTTGGTATCGGGGCATTTTTACGAGTACAAGTACAGGAGCGCAGTATCGGACCCGATACCAGTATCGGTATCGGTGCATCCCTAATTTGTATAACCAAAGTTTTACTACAAATACCATGGTTAAACTATGGTTAGGGTAGCAAAACCATGGTTAATTTGTGGTTAGTAACCATGTTTTTTCCTGTAAATTTTCATAATTTTTTTTCCGACTAGTGTAGTGTCGTAATATAAAGTTTGTTGTTTGTCTCTTATCCTCACAGAACCTATAGAAATACCATGGTAACCACAGTCTCTAACATTGTTACTACAGCTGTTGTTACTACAATATAAAATGGGAACTTGGTGTCACCACAAAAAGAACAGGGGCAAAATTCAAAGCTTAGTACACTGTTTGAAGGAAGTCCATATTGTTTATGGTTAAGTGGTAGCAGTAAATGTGGTATCTGTGTTATTGTGGTTGAAATATCAGGGATTTTTTTATTTGAAAAGGCTAAAATTATTAAAAAAATTATAATAGATGTAATAAATAATATCTTTTTCTTTATGAGTACCAACTCTATGCAAAGATTTTTGGAAAATTCTTATCACAAATGACTAGAAGAGTCATGGAAATTAATGGTAACTTTTTTTAGCATGGATGGATGGTTTTGTTTTCTGTTGTCTTTTAGGATAGAGAAGATGATAAAATATGTTTTGCAGTTCTGTTCTCTGAAATATCTCTCTTTCTTTTTTTTTGGAAAGAGTGAATTTTAACTGCAGAGGGGTGTGGCTGTTTTTTCTGAAGCTCCTATCCCTGATTGAAACAAAGCAGTTTGCTCTCATATAAAAAGAAACAGAAATGGCAGGCTGTGGCTCCTCCTGTGTGTTTGTGTGTGCACGTTTGTGTCTGTGTAATGCTCTGTTATTAACAGCATAGTCTCTTACCACATAAGATAAGAAAGAGGTTGGATCTGAACAGGATCACTGTTTCACTCGGATGTATGTCATAATACAGAAGAAAATATCAGTTGCTACTTGCATTTCATCATTTCACACCTACTTTATTGCAGGTGTTCAGGGTCAGCTATTATGCGAAGCGTCTATATAAGTAGGGTGCCATGTAACCTGCTATTGTGGATATTACTGATAAAGGACAGTGTGGGTGTAAAGGTGGGTGAGAGATGGAGTCAGAATGTGTCGATTGTTTGATTCCGATATGAATGCTGTGTTCCAGACTGGCCCTTTGACTCACTTCCTGTCGTCCCCTCTGTTATGACACATTAACAATGAGACGGGATGGGGGAAGGGATTTGAAAACAAATTGCTCATTATAATCTGAAGGGTCCAGAGTTTTTTAGACTTTTCTAAAAGTGCTTAGAGGGACCAAAAGTATTTGACTTTGTGTTTGCTGTAATAGTCACAGTTTACTGTGAGGAGGAGTATTACAGTCTAGTTTAAAGCTAAGGTTTTTTTTCCTGTAGCATTGAACAGAGGTTTAAAAAATAACTATAAAGTGCGTCAAGATAGACTTTGAGCCTGACAAGAAAGTTTGAAGTATTTTGAAAACCTTAACCTCAAGTTTGAAGGTTTTTTTAGTTTGAATTGGTTTCAAAACCAACGGAGTAACTGTTGATAGATACAAAAATATGCTTTCACATGTGTTTTAGTGTGAATTATATGCTATCATATCTATTTAATTGTTCATTATGTTCATAGCACAAATGATGCCCAATGAGTAACATGGTAAAGATCAATAGAGGGTCTGGATTTACAATAAAATAATTTCCCAAACACTCCCCTGTCTGTCATTGTTCAGAAAGAAAAGGTCCCGCTCCAAACTCACACCATTTAGAAGATGATATGTCTGGCTGCTCAAATTGATAATGCCGCAGTGTTTTGCTTAAGGAGAAATCAAAGCCTTGCTTATAGTATTTTAACATTTTAAAAGTGATGCTGTACCTTTAATGTATTGGGAAGATACCTTCACTGCAGTGTCTGTCGGTCATCGTCTGTGGTAAATAATCGCCCATCACTTAGCAATGTGTGTCACGGAGGGGGATTGGCAGGGTGAGGCAGTTCAATTATGGAAATTGCCGCCCTGCTGTGGAGGGGTTAATGGCCACTCTGCGTGTTTGTCTTGACAGTTACTTAAATCAGCAGGTAGTGGATAACTGAGAACAGCCATTTAGGAATTCCTGTTTAAAAGCAACCGAAAACACACTGCTGAAGCTCCGGCTGAAAGAGGCATAAAGCTTTTTCACATCTTTATGTGTTTGTATTAGTGGTGCTTGCATTCTGTATTGAAAGAGATGCAATTTAAAGACTCTTATGAGCTGGTTCTTCCTAATGAATCAAAAACATGCGACTAGTAGCCTATAGTTGCTTTGTTTCAAAACGGACATGACTGAAAATGACTCTCACTGAAATATAGGCTTATGTAAAATGTCTCTCTTCCCGCAGTGTTTGTGCTATTGAATGAATGGTGCATATACCTCACTTACAATTTCACTTGTTTTTCACAGAACTCAAAAAGATTGAATTGAATGACAGTTTATGCACACTTGTAAGAATCAAAGAAGCTCCAAGCAGCTGAAGGAGTGTTTTCTCTCTCACTCACTCACTCTCACACACACACACACACGCACACACACGCACACACACATTAGATTTATATCTAGATACACACCCAGACCTCAGGGCTGTATTTTCATGGCCTTGACACTCAACGCAGCCTTAGGGAAAGCAGACAAGGCGAAATTGAGAAGCTCTCTGTCTCTCCCACACACATACTTTCTCTGAAGATAGTGTTACACAGTGCGACTGAGAATGAAATGGCAGGCTGAAGAACCAGCTGTCTCGCAGCATAATCTGCCTCTGTGTCAGCCAGACAGATGAAGATTTGTAAATGTGGAACTGTCAAATAAATGACCAGTGAGGTCACTTTGAGGAGCTTATATTTGAAACTTGGACTACTACTGGTTTGAGATACATGGAGTCAGAGATTTTCTGCATATTACTGTTAACATGATGACATCTTTCAAAGACATTTTTCTTTAAATACTTCAGTTCATCAGCAACTGTGTTAGTGGATGTGACAGAAACCTGATTGGTTAATGTAAACAGACACTACAGTTCAAAGATTTGGGCTCAGTACGTTTTTTTTTTTTAAGGAATCTAATACTTTTATTCAGCAAGGATGCGCTAAAACAAGTGACCATAAAGACATTTTCCATTTTAAATGCTGTTCTTTGAACTTGTTTTGGCTTATCAAAGCTGCTTCTTGCTCGTCAAAAATCTTCGTTTCCATAAAAATATTAAACAGCACAACTGTTTTCAACAGTGATAATAAAAATAAATATTTTTCTTGACCAGCTAATGATTTCTCAAGGATCATGTGACACTGAAGACTTGAAGTAATGACTGCTGAAAATTCAGGTTTGTCATCAAAATAATAAATTCCATTTTAAATTGTATTAGAATAGTAAATCTGCTGCCAAGTAATGTAGCTGGTTGGCTTTGTGGGGTTGGTTAAGTTGAATCTAGTGTGGATGGGTGTGGTGAAGATACACGTGATCACCCTGAAGCTCATAATTACATATACATTAGAAGAATCACGACTGGCCTGCGAAACGTGGGTGGTGGGGTGGCTGTGCCGGGGAGGGGCCGGCCAGGTGATGTGTTCAGATAGGAACTTCCCATGCCTGAGTCAGCAGCCTAGACTAAAATGTGTCGCTCTGTTTGTCCTTGGACATTTAAAGTGATAGTTGTATGTTCTGCTCTGAAACGGGAAGTCGTGGCCTAATGGTTAGAGAGTCAGGCTCGTAACCCAAAGGTTGCATGTTCGAGTCTCGTACCGGCAGGAATTGTAGGTGGGTGGGAGTGGATGTACAGCGCTCTCTCCCACCTTCAATACCACGACTGAGGTGCCCTTGAGCAAGGCACTGAACCCCCAACTGCTCCCCGGGCACCGCAGTATAAATGGCTGCCCACTGCTCCTGGTGTGTGTTCACGGTTTGTGTGTGTACACTGCTGTGTGTGTGCACTTAGGATAGGTTAAATGCAGAGCACTAATTCCGAGTATGGGTCACCATACTTGACCACATGTCACGTCAAACTGCACAGTTGGCTTTGAGATAATTAATTACATTATTTACATGTGTGTGTATAGATGATTTTATATTATTATATATTATATTATGATGTGTTTTGTCCTGCGTCTGTTCTCTTTTTATCTCTCTGTTTTAGTTTCAGTGCCAAAGAAACAACCAGAAGTGTTGATTTTGTAATCTCATCATGCTTTTTTATGACTCTGAAAACTATTGTTGTCCTTTTATAGCAGCTTGTTTTGAAACTTAGTTTATCAACTTTACAATTTTTGGATTGACCTGAAAATTGATGTCATGACTGAACGGCTTTATATGCACAACAAAAACTTTATTACCAAGGAAGTGCAAAATAGGTATTAAGGTAAAATATAGGTAAATAAATAACATGAAAAAAAAACCTATAAATTTAGCAATAAGGTATAAATTACATACAATGTAAGAAATAAGGGGAAAAAATAAAAACAGAGGTGCTTGTAATTTTCTTCCAAGACATTATCCTTTAACCCTAAAACACAATGCAGTATAAAATTCCAAAACAAACACGTGCGATTCCAAAATTCCAAAATCAATATGAAAAGTTAAGTTGTATGTAAAATTGGTCCTTTTTCACAGACTTTAGTTAAAGTGAAGTTATAAATTACAGAGGTGTCAAAAGAATAAATATAGAAAAAATGAGTACATATGCCAAGACAAATCACTCACTGTCCTTCATGTTGTCTCTCTCACAGCTCACACATCTGTGGAATTAGTGAACGGCACCAGTGTACTGAAAGAAGCACTGTTTGCTTATCTTCAAGTGTTCACAGGTCTCGTGTGTGTGTGTTTGTGTAGATAGAGTAACGGTTGAGTCTACTGCAGTTCACCCACCCGTCCAGTCTCAACAGCACACATGCCTGTGTTTTGAACAAAGAAATATGAGTTTGTGTTGATATCATTCATGTCACATGTATCGTGTGCTTCAGAACAGCTGGAGTTTTGCTGGATTTGCCCCTGCTGTGTGTGTGTATTTCTCATGCTGGATTGTGAAAAGTAGCTCATCTGTGACTGAAGTGTTGTTTTGGATGCTAAGTAACGGCATTGTGTGTTTGTACTCACTGTCATTCCTAATAAGGCCAAATCCGCAGTGTTTGGCACTGGTGTCTGTACACTAGACAGATTGAGGCAAAATGACCTCCTCCTCTGTTTTATCAGTGAGGTGTTTCATGGAAAGAGCAGATCCATCTTCTTACCAAATATGGGAGTAGAGTCTCTCTCTTTTTCTGGATGTCTGTGTGTACTTGTTTGACTTGCCCAAAGTAAAACGTTCTGTGTGTCTCTTTGCTGACAAGTAATAATAAATAGGCCTTAACTTGCTCTGTAATATTTGACTTCACAGTATGTGGTTGTAAAACGTTAACCGCAGGTTACTGCAGTAGGTCTGTCTGACCCTGTAGTACAGTCACTTTAGATAAGAAGCTGTCTGCTATATGAAGAATCTCTGTCTGCAGTTCTGTGCAAGCTGTTGGAATGTTTTACTGTGACCATGCATTTGTGCTAGGAGAAACAGGAAGTGACCTTGTAACACTCTGCCTTCACATTGAGAAGTCATAAACACATGTGCACGCCCTTTCGTCTAAGTGTTACAGTGTTTTTCACTGCTATTGGTTTAGTCAAAATGCTCCATATTTAATTAAATTCTTCTTTGCAGAAATAGTATTATAAATATTTAATTGTTTATATAGTTTTTTTTTTTTTAAATGTTCTTGTGTTGTTTTCAGATGGACGTGAGGCTGCTCCTGATTTCAGTTCTTCTGGGACTCAGCAGGGCACAACTAGGTAAGAACTTCAGATTTTAAAAGCATCAGATATACAATGGGGTTCAATAGTCTGAGGCCACTAGTGAAAATGTTTCTATTGTGTGTTTTATTATCCATCCGTCCATTTTCTGTAGAGAATATATTTTATGTTGCACAGTTTTAACATATTTAGGGCCAGATTTACTAAACAGGGCAAATTAGCGTTAGAGCGCAATTCCATAAAAGCGCTGATGGGAAAGGAAAATTGTGCGTGTGATTTACTGACAATGCATACGTTTAAGAACACAGACGCAGCCAGATCATTTCCATAACGACCAGCACAATCTACCAGGAGCAGCGCAAATTACCACCTGCTTTAAGACTTTTCTGGGTGTAAAAAAATGGCGCAAATACCAGTAATTTGACAAGCGCAAAGGTTAGTAAATCACATTGCGTGATTCATTTTAATACTCTCCTCCCATAAATTTTGCATCTGAAAAGTAAACTCCTACTAATGCATATTCAATAAGGTCAGGCGCACAAATAACTGTGACCACGCCTTTTCAGAGCTAATTCTTCACTGCGCATCTTTAGTAAATCCTGATAGTACAATTTTAACGCAAAAGGACCGTTGGATATATGATCTAGAGCCCGACCGATATGGGTTTTTTTTTGGGAGCCGATATGATACCGATATTAGGGAGTAAAAAAAAGGCTGATATTGATATATCGGCCGATATTTTTTGTGTATATTATAGTACAGTACCAGTCAAAAGTTTTGGACACTTTCCCATTTGTGTGTCCAAACATTTGACTGGTACTATATATAGAATACAGTATATACATAAACAGAAATATATATACAGTGGTGTGAAAAAGTTTTTGCCCCCTTCCTGATTTCTTACTATTTTGCATATGTCACACTTAAAAGATTCAGATCATCAAACAAATTTTTATATTACACAAAGATAATGCAAGTAAAAACAAAAAGCCGTTTTTAAATGATGATTTCATTTATTAAATGAAAAAAGCTGTCCAAACCTACATGGCCCTACGTGAAAAAATAATTGCCCCCTCCTGTTAAATCATGAAAGAACTGCAGTTAACCACATTATTTTAGAAAGCTGAGTTAAATTTCACTAGTCACACCCAGGCCTGATTACTGCCAGAGCTCTTGAATCAAGAAATCACTTAAATAGAAGCTGTCTGACGAAGTGAAGCATGCTTAAAGAGTAACACATCATGCATGCACCATGAATCTAAAGAAATTCAAGAACAGATGAAAAACAAAACAGTTGACATGTATCAGTCTGGAAAGGATTATAAAGCCATTTCTAAGGCTTTGGGACTCCAGCGAACCATGGTCAGAGCCATTATCCACAAATTGAGAAAACTTGGAACTAGTGTTGTTTTTGGCGGCCTATTTTAATTTTAGTTTTAGTCTAGTCTAGTCTTTGAGTGAAACTGTCATTTTTGTTTTTATTAGTTTTAGTCACATTCATACTATTTTTAGTCTAGTCAAGTTTCAGTCAACTAAAAGTCTTGAGCATTTTAGTCTAGTTTTAGTCAATGAAAATTGTATTTTAGTCTCTTTTTAGAAATGCAATTCTATTTAACACAGTCAATATAGTATAAGTACCTAGTAGTATAGACGAAACCAAAATTTTCTTTTAGCCAAACCCATTTCAAACAAGGTTATCGTATTATATTATTATTACCTTATAGACTCAAGAATACATCCATTCCAGACTCGGAAGACGCTCTGATTTGAATTTACAACATTTATTTTACCAACCAAACATGTTAGAAGTACACACACATAAATTTAAATAAAGACAAACCCCGGCTGGCCGGCCATCGGTCCCTTTCTCTGTGTCAGACTTAACTTTGTTTGGTTTTCGTCTTCTAAATCAGTGTTTCCCAACCTTTTTTTAGTCGCGGCACCCTTTGGAATTTGTAAATTTTTACAAATTTGTGGCACCCTACAAAATTAATTTGGTCACAATATTTGAATTTCTAACTTCGATGTGATAATTTGAAAAGTATAGATATTCGATACAACAGGAAAGAACTGCAGAATATAATGTCATACAGATATTTTTAATATTATAAAAAAAATCAGTAGGCTAATTTCTAATGAAGAGACCAATTTATATGACAGATTTTAATGTAGGCTTTTATTCATAAGTAAACATTGTGAGATAGTTATAATGGTAATTAAACAAAGTTTTGCTCACTCAGTGTATTTTTGTAGGGCTATTAAGAGATTTTTTTTTATTTTTTTTACCAATTATCCAAATAATGTTTAATCCTAGAAAGCTATTATTATCAGAGGACACATGAGCATAACGATTAGCAGATCAATGAATGAGAGGTCAGCGTTACCAGAGTTGCCCATACACTATGTTACAACACAGTAGGGCTATTGCCGACAGAAACAATACTGTACTACATCAACGTTTCCTGTCGGCTCAATTTTTGAGGGGACTTTGCTGTTCCGATTCGTATGAACGGTATATGAAAGGAGCTAGTCACATGGGGCCCGCGAGCGAACGGAGCGGAGCACACACGCGGCATAGAGCGGGATAAACACACAAACAAGGTGTGAAATCATTTTGGCAGCCGGAATTCTGTGCACTCTAATTATTGGAGGCATTAGACACTGGATATTATATAATAGCTGCTTTTGAACCTTTAGAATAAAAAATATAAAAAAGGATTTTTTACATGGCACCCCTGCTCTCGACAGACCCCGGTTGGGAAACACTGCTCTAAATACTTCCGCGAGGCGCGATTAGTGGGGTTGCGGATAGTGCGTCGCCTGCGTTGCGCCCCTGAAGTGAGGACACAGGCAAAACACTAAATACTGCAAAATAATAATAATAATGTGACGAAATAAAGTTATAACATTTCGTTTCGTCTCGTTTTGGTCAACGAAAAAGAGACATTTTAGCATAGTTTTTACTCTGTAAACCACATTTAGTCTCGTTTTTACTCGTCAACAATATTGCATTATACATTTAATTATAGTCATCGTCACATGACCAGCATTTTCGTCTCGTCTCGTTTTCGTCACGTGATAAAGGTTCGTTGACGACGATATTTAGTCATAATTTTCGTTGACGAAAGCAACACTACTTTGAACAATGGTGAACCTTCCCAGGAGTTGCCGGCCAACCAAAATTACTCCAAGAGCACAAAGACGACTCATCCAAGAGGTCATAAAGAACCCAGAACCAAAAAAACCAAAAAAAAAACAAAAAAAAAAAAAAAAAAAAGCATGAAAGCAAGACATACAAGGCCTCACTTGCCTCATAGGTCAGTGTTCATGATCACAATAAGAATGAGAACTGGGCAAAACGGCATCCATGGGAGAGTTCCAAGGCAAAAGACACTGCTGACCAAAAAGAACACAAAAGGCTCGTCTCTCATTTGCCAAAAAAATATCTTGATTATCCCCAAGAATTTTGGGCAAATATTCTGTGGACTGATGAGACAAAAGTAGAACTTTTTGGAAGGTGTGTGTCCCAGTTACATCTGGCGTAAAACCAACACAGCATTTCATAAAAAGAACAACATACCAACAGTCAAACATGGTGGTGATAGTTTGATGGTCTGGGGCTGCTTTGCAGCTTCAAGACCTGGACGACTTGTCATAATTGACGGAACCATGAATTCTGCACTCTATCAGAAAATCCTGGAGGAGAACGTCCGGCCATCAGTTTGTGACCTCAAGCTCAAGCGCACTTGGGTTCTGCAGCAGGACAATGATCCCAAACACACCAGCAAGTCCACCTTTGAATGGCTCAAGAAAAACAAAATTAAGGTTTTGGAGTGGCCAAATCAAAGTCCGGACTTAAATCCGATTGAGATGCTTAAACAGTCCATTCATGCTCGAAAACCCTCCAGTGTGGCTGAATTAAAACAATTCTGCAAAGAAGAGTGGGCCAAAATTCCTCCACAGCGATGTGAAAGACTCACTGCCAGTTATCGCAAACACTTGATTGCAGTTGTTGCTGCAAAGCATGGCACAACCAGTTATTAGATTTATGGGGCAATTAATTTTTCACGTAGGGCAACATAGGTTTGGACAGCTTTTTTCCCATAACAAATGAAATTATCATTTAAAAACTGCAATTTGTATTTACTTGCATTATCTTTGGTAATAATAAAATTGTTGATGATCGAATCTTTTAAGTGTGACCAAATGCAAAAATTATAAACACAGGAAGGGGGCAAACCTTCTCACGGATTTACATAAACACATTTTTTGCAATGATCACTCAAATGTGGTGATCATACACTTATAATGACGTGACAAAGATACGCAATGGAGGCAGGGCATTTAACAATTTAACAAACTTTAATTCAAAAGAATTGACATCAGTGCACTGAACAGTAAAGTTGAAGTTCATTCAACTTTAATTCAATTCAATTCCATTAAACTTTATTCCTTTGAAGTTTATTTCACTTCGGAACATTCATTCACGGATTTGCAGTACTGTCTTCACACACAGACAAAACTTAATAGAGAAGTGTGAAGTGTGACATAATAAACCTCTGTAAATAAATACAATATAAATTCATGTCTTGCGCACTTTAATGCCCTTTGAATGTAACGTGTACGTTCTTTTGGAACTGGAATCATGGCGGAATGTCATGTTTCATTTCGAACTTACGGTCGAATAAGACAATGCTTAAATGCTGCTGCCTGAACATGTCCTTACTGAAGTGAAAGTGTTGACTGGTGTCACTATCTCGCGAATGCGCTAGCGGATCTCCACCAAATTCGGGGGATCCCTTCAGCTCGAGGAGCCCTCTCGAACGCCACCCTCCGCGCGTCGGTAGCCCCCCCGGGTTCGCTTGATCAGTCGGTGCCGGCCCGTGAATTTAACCACCCGTAACTCCCAAAACCCGGGGGCTATTGACGCGGCAGTGGTCTCATTCGAAAGAGGGCCTCGACACGTACACTCGATTCGCATCCGAGAGGGTTCCTCGAGCTGAAGGGATCCCCCGAATTTGGTGCGGATTAGCTGCGCCATTACGGAGATATGGCCGTTCAAAGTTTGATGCCTGGAGCTGATCTGTGCTGGTTGCTGAGGGAATACATCAACTTTCACCGTGGACGAAGCGGAGTTCATCCCGGGGTCGTCACATGGGGTTGCCGTTCATTCGTCGGATCCTCCGGTTGCGCCGTTCTCGTCCCCGCCGCCTCAGCTCACTCTAGCCCGGCCTCAGCTCACACTAAGCCGGGGCTTCCCCTCACACTAGGCCGCTGTGTTTTCATTGTGACAGTGAAACTACTGTGTTTGGTCTCCAACAAGCGGAACGACTACAAATCAGTGTTAAGTTGTATTCAACACTGTCCAGAACAGTTTACACAAATATCCCGATGTGTTGCAGCACATTTTATGGAGGGTTGTTTACTGATCCTGGGAGAGTAACGTGAGACTAAAATGCCGGCAGTTCTGACTAACAGTCTATAAGTACATTTTCATTTAAATGATTTACCACTGATGATTCAAACGCGAGTTTTGAGCAGTAGAGTAGCACTTGTTGTTTGTCATTTCTCTGATCACAAATGCAGACAGAGTTTTATGTTAACGCGGCGCAATGCAATGCAACGCAACGCGTAAAAAGACAGTATAAGTCATTTATAATCCATAATTATGTCCCCACTTGATGCAACAATGCCTCGTTTACAATGGGTTTTAATTTTTTTGTCTCGTCGCTCCGGCCGGGACACGGTATCAACAGTATGGTGAGGGGCGTAACATTTCCGTCTCACGCTTGAGGTATTCGGCCAATCACAACGCACTGGATAGCTGGCCAATCACAGCACAACTCACTTTTCAGACCGATGAGCTTTGAAAAAAAAAATCAACGCGTTTCAAAAAGGTGGGGCATAGAGGAGAAACAATAATGTACAGTATGTGGAAAATAATGTTTTTTTTTACTTTAAACCGCATAAACACATTTCACTACACCAAATACACAAAATAATGTTATTTTTAGCAACATCATATGACCCCTTTAAGCTTTAAAGCGTTTCATCCAGGTCGCCAGTAGCAAACAATGGAGCGCGCTCTGCTGGACAAACGAAGTAATTACACCATTTCAAGCATTTTATCTGTGTTTATATGTGCTGAAAAAAAAATTCATATCGGCAGCATATTCGCCGATACCTATCGGCAACAGGCTCATATCGGCCGATGATATCGGCAAAACGATATCGGTCAGGCTCTAATATGATCTGTCTGTAAAATGATTAAAAAACAAAACTGTCATGGCAATTTGCTGTCTAAAAAGTGGATGTGGGAACCCTGCAGGTTTATGTGGGTTAAAAGTAGGGTAGGCGATTTCTGAGAGGGTAGCAATAGCAAGCTAGCATTGAAAGCATAAGATCCCACCCTCCCTGCAAATCACTCTCCAAAGCCACGCCTCCTTCAAAACACATGACCGCACACAGACAGACCAGAGTCTAACCATCAACATGATGAGAGACTGTGTTGGTGCAGGGTTGAATGCAGTGCTGTCAGATGCTGTCTCATTCACCGGTGAGAAAACATTACTGTACAAAGCGCATGATATTACAATAATAACACCTTCCATTCTCGCTCGGTCTGCAGTAGCATAACGGAACGTGCTGATGACGCATCATGTCTGTGTGAACGGGGTGCACGGAGGTATGCAAATACATACTTTGACAGGCAGGCAGGGCAGCCTATCATACCTCTCGGACCGAGGGATATGATTGGACAAACATTTTATGGTCCTACGTCTTCCACCGATGATATAAATACATTTAGACCACTTAGCTTAGTGATTGCTGTCGGGATGTGAGGAGAGACTTACAACCAGCATAACCAAAAATGCTTTTGAACCAAATCACCTAGCCTGCATTTAATGCAGTCTTCGATGTTGTCCTCATCTCATGTTAATGAAGTACTTGTCTTTTTTTCCCCTATTTGCAGGTAAAAAAACAAAAAACATTTTCAGACTTCTCTGTATGTGTAGGAGCAGCCTGACTTTTGAGTGAGATATATATATTTTTTTGGAAGCTCCACTCAGAACGCACACCAGACCAGAGGCTGTTAAAATACTCGTAATACTGTCCAGATCATGTTAGACATTTGCAGCGATTTTCATTCCAGGAATATCTCCCAATATGGCAGCAGTGTGGAATCTAAGAGTCTCACAGCATTAATGCAGGATAGTAGGAATGCGATATATACACAATCTTCTAGCACTGTCCCACAGTCCTGTGCGATTTATTCTGGATGTGCTGGCCTCATGGTTTCCATTTAAGTCTTTAGAGAAAGCAGTAAGGATTCCCTCATTAATACAGTTCACATGACCTCGCTGCAGCATATGGCCACTCTGCATCTATTTTAGAATGACAGTCTCATGAGACAGAAGAATATTGCGTATGGCTGGCCACAGTGTTAGTTATTAAATGCTCTTTTATTTGGATTTCCTGTGTTAGTGGTGGGAGGGAATTGAGAATGATGGATGTTTTTGTTGTGTGTGTGTGTGTGTGTGTGCAGATGGAATGAATGCACCAAAGCCTCGGCCCAGTCCTGTGGAGAATGCATTCAGGCCGGAGAAAAATGTGGCTGGTGTACAGACGAGGTGAGTTCAGACAAAACCATTAAAGACGGAAATGGCTGCTTTTGCAACAGTGTGCATTTAGGGAAAAATGTTATGGGGGAAACCATTTCCTGTAGTCAGATTATTTGTTTATCCAAGTCTGTAGAGGACATCCTGTGATTCTGCAAACAATTCTGTCATTTTTGGGCGAGCAAAGTATCCAAAGGAACCAGTGATTTGAAGTGACATCACCTTCTGTCCCACCTTTATTCGCCTGTAGTTTATTACTCACAGTTTCTTGAGTCATTTTAGTGGAACTTGAGCACATCATACCCCTCAGTGTTCATGAGTCAACATCCTGTGGGATCATGTCTGTTCCTGCCATGTGGAGCAGATTATGGCAGGACAGGAAGCACCAATCATGGACCACATTAAAGAAAGCGGGAAGTGTACTATCACTAAACTACATGTAATGCAGGGCGGGGGGCTTAAGCTCTGTTGGGAATGTGCCCCCTCTTAATTGTTTCAACAGGCACACTGCACATCCTCATCCCGACTAGCCCAACAAACACAGCAACATTGGCTTAACCAATGGTGTGAATTTGGGGTGGGACTATTTGTCTGTCTGACCAATGGCAGGCAGGTGGAGTGTTCTGGAATTTTTTTTTTTTTTTACTTTATTTTATAATTTTGAATTACTCTATGTAAAAATCATATTTTTTATACTATATAATCACATGAAAAAAGGGTTAATTTAATGTATCTTTATTATTAACTTTATTATCTTAATGTAATTTAGCGGTTTAATTTATTCAAAATTAATATTTGTTTCAGATCATTTTCCCTCAGGTTTAACATACGTACTTAACATATTGTATAGTTTTAATTCCATCCTATTAATTATTGAAATTTATTTGTACAAATATTTCAATTTTTACAGCGGTAGAACTTTACAAATTTACAGTGAGTATTTAGAGCCTGGACCTATTCAATTGAATATCCCTGCTATAGATAGCTATAGTGTTATTTAATTTTATATGTTCCTTAAAACTGCTCCATCTTTTGTAAGATTAAATACTACTGATGCCATGCTCCAAAGGGTGCTATTTTTGATGGAGTGTTTATAATCTTTCTCTTTTGTATTTCTTCTCTTCCTTAAACTCCTTTGTCTCTTTCTGCAGGACTTTCTGAAACAAGGTGAGCAGAAGTCCACACGGTGTGATGAGATTGAAGCTCTGATTAAGAAGGGTTGTTCTAAAGCCAGCATAGAAGATCCTCGGGGAACTGTTACCGTCAACAAGAACCAATCTTTAACAGACCGCACAAAGGATGAAGTAAAACTGAAGCCAGATCAGATCACCCAGATTCAACCACAGAAACTCACCCTAGACCTCCGATCAGGTACTATGTACTCCCTCCCCAACTCCAGGAATGCTTATTAAATAATTAATTTAATAAAGTTGAATGTCATGTGAAGTAAGGGTCTTCTTCTGGGTCCCCTGTAAAGCTTTATTCTGAACCCATGGTCTCTCATTCTAACCCAGGTGAAGCTCAGACGTTCAATCTGACATTCAAGAGGGCTGAGGATTATCCCATTGATCTCTACTACCTGATGGACCTCAGCTACTCGATGAAAGATGATTTAGAGAACGTCAAAAACCTGGGAACCGACCTGATGTTTGAAATGCAAAAGATCACATCTGACTTCAGGATTGGTAAGGAACCTCTGAGGATCCATGCTGGATTTGTCTATAATTGTATTGCACTGCACTGCTTTCATTCTTTGTCAATGTTTCTAGGCTTTGGCTCCTTTGTGGAGAAAACCGTCATGCCGTACATCAGCACGACACCAGCCAAGCTGCTAAACCCCTGCACATCAGACCAGAACTGCACCAGCCCGTTCAGCTATAAAAATGTGCTGAGTTTGACTGCCGATGGATCTCAGTTTAATAACCTTGTGAGCAAACAGCAGATCTCAGGAAACCTGGACTCACCAGAGGGAGGGTTCGACGCCATCATGCAAGTGACTGTCTGTGCGGTATGTATAATATATACATTTGTACATATATATAATCAATGCTGACTTGTCAGCTTTTGGAACTGAAGGTTGTGCTTCATCTTAATTGTGTAACAGAACCAAATCGGCTGGAGGAATGTTACCCGTCTGCTTGTGTTTTCCACGGATGCTGGATTCCACTTCGCTGGAGATGGAAAACTGGGCGGCATCGTGCTTCCTAATGACGGGAAATGCCATCTGCAGGAGAACATGTACACTATGAGCCATTACTATGTAAGTGTGTGTAACGCAGTGAGTCATTACTGCATATAGAATATATGTGAAGGTGTTTATTTCCATCCCTTCTAGGACTATCCTTCGATCGCACATCTGGTTCAGAAATTAAGTGAAAACAACATTCAGACCATTTTTGCTGTAACTGAAGAGTTCCAGCCTGTTTACCAGGTAATAAAGCAGACATCTTTTGTCTCTACATCAATAGGCAAGTCGGATTCTGTAACACTACTGGAAACAAAATACTGCATGGGAAAAAATGCCTGGACAAACTGTTTTTATCTTTGTAAAAGGAGCTGAAAAACCTCATTCCAAAGTCAGCTGTGGGAACGCTGTCCTCCGACTCCGGCAATGTGATAAAACTCATTATTGATGCATATAATGTGAGTAGATTGCAGTAACTAAAGAGGCTGTAATTCAACTTTTAGTTTGATTTTATAAAAAAAAAATGTTGTTTCTTCCTTTGTTCTCGACAAGATAATGTAAATATTTAATTCTAATTAAAAAAAAGTTAACAATTTTAAAACAGTATTGTTTCCTATTTAATATATTTTAAAATGTACATTTATTGCAGTGATAGCAAATTTACTTAGGCTATTGAAAGTGTCAGTATTACATGATCCTTCAGAAATCCTTCTAATTTGCTGCTCAAGAAACATTTTTATTATCAATAAACAGTTGAAAACAGCTGTGCTGCTTAATATTTTTGTAGAAGTCATGATATTTCTATCTAAATATAAATGTCTTTACTGTTACTTTTAATCAATAGAAAGTTTCCTTGCTGGAAAAAAGTATACCCCCACCCCCAACAAATCATAATCCAATTCCTTTTGGCATTTTAACTGTAACACATTTGAATTTGAAATAATCCTTTCATAAATCTGTCTTTCTCAGTCTCTGTCTTCTGAGATCATTCTGGAGAACAGTAGGCTCCCCGAAGGTGTATCAATCTCCTACATCTCCCACTGTAAGAATGGAGTGAGCGAGAAAGGAGAAAATGGGAGAAAGTGCTCCAACATCTCCATTGGAGATCAGGTGAGAATAATATCCTCCAGTTAAAACCCTCTATGACAGTTTCATCAGATGTTCAGTACTTTCCATTGGATACAATTTCCTAAATAACGGACCCTTTGCTAATTCAGAAAATTTTTATTTGCTCTTCCTCTTTAAAGAAATTTGATAGCAACATGAATAAAAACTGCAAGACTGCAAATCAAATCAGCACTCTTTATTTTCGTCACAGGTGACGTTTGAGGTAGCGGTCACGGCTAAAGGCTGTCCATCTAATGGCAAATCAGAGACTATAAAGATCAAGCCGCTGGGCTTCACTGAGGAGGTAGAGATCGTCCTTAACTTCATCTGTGAATGTGAGTGTCATGAAGACGGAATCCCAAACAGTCCAGCATGTCACTTTGGCAACGGTACCCTGGAGTGTGGAGCATGCAGGTGAGTTGAATTATTCATACATGGTTAGTTAGTTGTATATAAGACCATATCAATGGCAATAATGTTATTTATGTCTGCTTATTTTCAGGTGCAATGAGGGACGTATTGGCAGGGTTTGTGAATGTAGTAAAGATGAGGTCAGAACAGAAGATCTGGATGCGAACTGCCGCATGGATAACGGCACGGACATCTGCAGCAACAATGGAGACTGCGTTTGTGGAACGTGTGAGTGCAAAAAAAGAGACAATCCAGAGGAGAGATACAGCGGGAAGTTCTGCGAGTGTGACAACTTCAACTGCGACCGCTCCAACAACAAGCTCTGTGGAGGTACGACTCTGCTGAAATAACACTTTTCTGATCTGATCTTCACATATGTAGAGTTACATATGTTTAATGATTAAACGGATGAGGAGTTACAAACTTTCTCCACCTTTCCAGGTCACGGTCGTTGTGAATGCCGAAAGTGTATCTGTGATGCTAACTACACAGGAAGTGCTTGCGACTGCTCTTTGGACACCTCAACCTGTCTGGCCAGTAACAAGCAGATCTGTAACGGTCGGGGCACCTGCGAGTGCGGCGTGTGCAAATGTACCGACACAAAGTTTCAGGGTCCAACCTGTGAAATCTGCCCAACCTGCCCTGGAGTTTGTACTGAACACAAGTGAGTTACTAACAGGACATTTGCTTGAACAACTGGCTCTGCTAGCAGCACTAAATATATTCGCCTGGCTTTCCTCACAGGGATTGCGTCCAGTGCCGAGCATTTGGTACTGGTGACAAGAAAGACACATGTGAGAAAGAATGTAGCTACTTCAATCTTATAATAAAGAAGAAGAAGGAGGAACTTCCTCAGCCCAACGACCAGCCCTTCATCAATCACTGCAAAGAGCGTGACGCTAACGACTGTTGGTTCTTCTTCACCTATGCTACCAAGAACGACAGCACCGTTGAGGTCCATGTGGCAGAGGAGCTTGGTAAGTGGAAGATGAAATAAGTACCAGCAGGTCTTGAGTTATATATTTTTTAGTTAAATAGTTATATTGTTTCCCATAATGCTTTGTGCCTGTGTCCACAGAGTGTCCCTCTGGCCCTGACATCATTCCCATCGTAGCTGGTGTGGTCGCAGGAATCGTTCTGATTGGTTTAGCACTTCTGCTCATCTGGAAGCTGCTCATGATTATTCATGACCGCAGAGAGTTCGCCAAGTTCGAGAAAGAGAAGATGAATGCCAAGTGGGACGCGGTACGTTTCTCTAAATGTACCTATTTTAGTGGCCTAGAGAAAGCTGTCAAAGTTATATTCGTAAAAACAACATCTACATGAAATGAATATGTAATATTTCTCAATATAGATGTATTTTCATCTAGCACAGTGCAGATAGTTATAATGGGATTTCTGGCCTCATTGTGTGAGGTGTGGCCTCTCTGGCACAAAGGGAGGTCATTGCTGCCACCTGCTGGGCGCTGCTAGTATTGCAGTTCATGAATCCTACAGAATATTGCAGCAAAAGAAGGGCTTGGTGCTCAAGAACATTTGGCTCAGAGGCTTATGAAAATGCACATAGGTCTATTTAAGGCATTTAAATTAATGCATTAGATGTCTTTCATCTAGAGCTAAAATTATCAATTGGGGTAGCTGTATATTAACCCTGTGAAGCCTGGCATATGAAATAATAGGCTGGAGAAAAATTTTTTTTTTTTTTTTTTGCAAGTTGTATATGTTTTATTTATTTATTTCACCAGGCTTTTATTTATGGCCCATAGAGATTATGATAATATTTCACATATCATGAGAAAAAAAACGTTTTTTTTTTTTTTTTTTTAATTTTTTTTTTATGATGTACAAATGCATTCATAATCCAAACGAGCATAAACTATGTCTTGTGCAGATGGTATTTATATGGCCAAAAAGTAAAATGAAGTTCTGATAGATTGTAATGAATCAGAGATCTGACAGACTGTATACATAAAATGCATATAAATGTCAGCTGTCGTTCTATATATCCCAATAATATGCTTAGTAAGGTGATATTTAAATGCTTAGTTTTATGATCAAAGCTCTGTAGCTTTTATTGTAGTGGACAAAATTAATTGATGATTAAGAGATGCACAATTAAATGTTCCTCAATCTTGATGTGTCATATTTGATACATTTTAACATGATTTTTTCCCCTAAAAAATGATGCATGGATAATCAAGCCTAAGTTGTTTCAGTCCAGTAAATGTTCATTCAAGTTATTCTTATGTTTACTTAATAAAGATCATTAAAGATTTCACAGCAAAATACAAGTGTACAATGACTTGAAGATGGACGTTTTTAGAATTATATTAAAAGGCCTTTTACTTGCTAAAAAAGTATGAATTTCAAAGTATGAATTGATTTTAGGCTTTATAAATGCATTGTCTTATGTAATTTGTACTGAACTGGTCAAAACCGCAGGGTTTTCGGCTTTTTGTTGCTTTATTTCAGTTCTGTTTTTCTCACTCTGTCACATTCATTTCTTTCTGCCTTTCTTTCTTCAAACATTTTCTTCTTGTCATATCTAGCAAGAGAACCCAATATACAAGAGCCCCATTAATAAATTCCAGAATCCGAGTTATGGAAATAAGGGCGTCACACTCTGAGTCTGTACTCTTCTTTGCTGCTTGCATGTGCTTTTTCTTCCTCTTTCTGTCTATTTATCTTTCATGTGACTTTAACAACAACCTCAGAACCATGTATAATATGAACAGTTTCTAAATAGTCATTTGCAGTTATTTAATCTAATTCACTAATTATTAGGACATTTCTTTTTATGTCATTTTACTCACCAGCATGTCGTTCCAAACCTGTATGACTTATGATCTGGGGAACACAAAACCTCAGACTCCATTTTTCCATGAACGTTTGATCCTTAAAGGAACAGTTTACTCAAAAATGTAAATGTACTCTTCCTCAGGCCATCCAAGATGTAATAGGTGGTTCTTCATCAGAACAGATTCGGAGAAAGTTGCAGTGAATGGGTGCCATCAGAATGAGAGTTCAAACACGGATAAAAACATCACAATAATCCACATGACTCCAGTCCATCAAATAACAATGCTTTAGCAGCTGTTTGGACTCATTCTGACTGCACCCATTCACTGCAAGTTTCCCCAAATCTGTTCTGATAAAGCAAGCGATTTCATGCTAAATATCTCAAAATCTGTTCTGATGAAGAACAAACTCATCTTAGATGGCCTGAGGATGAGTACATTTTCATTTCTGGATGAAAAATTAATAAAAATTCCAATACTTAAAAAGCTTAGGTATTTAAATTGCTGCATATACAATATAACAGTGTTTGTGTTTGATTGTGTGCCTTTTGTAATGCTTGCTAGTTTTAATATACTTTTTTTTACAACCAAAGTTTACTGTATTTGCTTTGAAGTGTCCTAACCTGGCAACTGTGTAGTTATATTAAAGGTTGATCTAATTATCCTCTCTTCATCACCATTGATCTCCAGGGTGAGAACCCCATTTACAAGAGTGCTGTGACGACGGTGGTCAACCCTAAATATGAGGGCAAGTAATGGACGAACGTGTCCATCTTCAAGCAACACTGTATGCAGAACAATTCAAGAGGAACGCAGATTGAAGTCACTTGTTTATTTTCTTTTTTGTCTGTGTGTGTGTGTGTGTTTTTTTTTTAAATCCCGTTTTCTTGCCATTGGCCACTGTCATATAACTATTAACCTGTGTTTCTATGCATCGTTTTGGAACTGTACAGTATGTATAAACTTGAGTTTTTACTTTTTTAAGGGGCATCTTATACATACTTTCAATAATTTCAGTGTTCAGTTTTTTAGCCACAGATCTGCCTTGTTTTTCTGAATGTTAAAACTGATCATGTTGGGTTAGATGACGGGTTTTGTAGGTATGATGTGGTCAAGTATGCATGAAGAATGAATATCCACAAAGACTAGACACATCAACCGGCTTGAGTCCAGTAACTAGTTGCTCATTAGAGCCAGTTTGTGTCTTATGATGGTGCAGGAAACTTTCTGAACCTGTGGATGGAGTGTCCTGTCACTGGTATAGTAGGTAGCTGTAGCGGACCACTGATGTTTGTACACATGGTGCTTTTCATGTAGACGCTTATGTCGTCTGCATAATCCTGGACGATTTGAATCCAGATTCTAATGTTTAGGGCTATGTGACCATGGATCTGTGTGCTCACATCGCCTTCCTTTGGTCTGCGAGTCAGATGGTTTAGTGTCCTTTTATTGAGCACATTGATTATGATTTCAATGAATCTAAAATGGACAGGTTTAGTATCTTTTAATTACGTCACACAAAAATGTACATTTGTTGTAATTTCATCTGTCAAGTGTTTGGCAACATCTGAGTTGTTAGAGGGACATTTTCATCATTGTCTGTGAATGGAACAATCAACTTTATTATTATTATTATTGAAAACATGAGTGTAAACTCATATGAAAAGATCTTCAGGTTTTAGATTTGTTTGAAGAGTGAGGAAATGAAAACTCAGGTCCTGAATTTCTCTCTATCACTGATGCCAAATATTTACGTCTACTGTGCAAGAACTATATTCCAGATGTGGATTTCACATTTGTTTTTGTAATTTAATTTGTCCCTTTGTAACATCATTGTTCATAAATGAGACTGACTGCTCAGATTATTGTTGGTAAAGATCAGTGTTAAAGAAAGATAACTTGTTTTTTCCTTTTATTTTCACTTTTTTAATCTCTAAAGCTTTCAAAAGCTTAATCATGTTGCATACACACTTTGCATTTTAAAGTGCCTTTCATTTTTTGCATCATGCCCACTGTCTTTTGTTTCTAGGAGTTATTTATTAAAATAAACAACCCAAAACACTGGACTGCATTGTTATCTGTGTAGTAGTGAGCTATTCGTAACAGCCAATATGTGCTTTTCTCTTCTTACTGCTACATAGTGATTGGTTGTCCCACCCAAACCTCACAATCCGTCAGTCTGTGTGTGTGTGTGTGTGTGTGTGTGTGTGTGTGTGTGTGAGAGAGAGACTGCTGCTGCTGTATCTGAACTACTGAACAAGACTCAGGAAAAGTTGAGCATATAGACATTTTACCTTCATAACCAGATTTTCTTGAAAGAGCCTTAGGAGTTAAGGTAGTAAACTAAGACTTTTATATATTGATCGATATATATATAGTATATATAATATAATATCAATATATATAGTCTATATATATATATATTATATATACCTTACAGTGCCGTGGAAAAGGTTACACATCTCTGGTAAATAGAAAATGCAGTTTGAAATAATGATTTCATTTATTAGAGTAAAGAATCGGCCCAGACTAGTGTTAATTTTGTCAGCTATTTTCAATTTTAGTCTTAGTCCTGTGTTAAAATGTCCTTGTTAGTTTTTATCAACCTTATCCTATTTAGTTTTCGTCAAATAAAACCTGACATTTTACAAGATATGTTATGTACTGTACAGCCGTATTATTTTTGCAGCCATTTTTAATTAGTCTTAGTCTTACTCAAATTTAATGTAAATTTTAGTTATCTAGTAACCTGTCCTTTTTTGTTAGTCAAGTTAAGTCAGGGAATGTAATGCCATTTTATTAAGGTTTGAGTCAAATCTTACATTTTCGGCATGCTGTATAAATGGTAACTATCAAAAATAATTTTGCCCCAAATTTATAATCGTAATGATTATTGTCATTTGAGAAATTTACTTTTAAATTTCAGGTATTGCACTTTCTCCAGTAAACACAAATCAATAGAATGTGGACGCGGTCCATTCTAGGCTTTTCATTTTAGGGGGCTCAGCCCCCCGTGTGTGTGTTTAATATATACAGCCTAATAATTATATATCTATATATATATTATATTATTAAATAGATTTAAAAAATAATCTGATTAATAGGGTTGATATACTAAACTTAGTGCATGGATTCCCTCTATTTATGGTATACAATTAATGTTAACGTACCGAATAAGCCAATTCACGTCTTCATGATCTCACACACCCACCCCTGTTTACTGTAGCAAACAACAAAATTTACTGTTTCATTTCTAGTATAACTAGAACTAGCAGGGGTCGGCAACCCGCGGCTCTTTCTCCCCTCTGCGGTGGAGCCCTGTAGCATGGGCATAGAATACACGGGAGACTGTTCCCCTGACTTTTAAAGGGGCCATATGATGCAATTTCTACTTTTCCTTTTCTTTAGTGTGTTATGTAACTATTTGTATAAGATCTGCAGAGTTACAAAGCTCAAAGTTCCTCCCACACAAGGATGTTTCTTCTAAAGATAAGGCTGAATCCAACGGCTAAAAAATCCTCTATTCTAGCATGCCCCCACATATCTACGTCATTATGTGGAAATATTTGCGTAATGCCGCACAAATGTTCATGTAAAGAAAGAAGGCGTGGTTTCAGGAACCGCAGTAGTGTTGATGCAGCCATGTCAGGGAGACACTTGCTGTGTGTTTCTGTGCGAAAGCTAAAGCACTTTATTTGGCCTTCCGGAAGTAGATGCAATGATTTATTGGTTAAGATTTATTTACAACAGACCAGCACAACCCAGATGTTCGAATTTGTGCAACGCATTTTATGGACGACAGTTTTGTGAACCTAGAAGAGTAGCCTACAAGACTGGCTGTGCAAAGGCTATCTCTAAAAAAAAAATGGGTCAATTCCGACTTTACTATGACAATCTGGCACTTCTGAATCAGCTACTGTAAGTATGTTTTCTTAATAGTTTAAGTATTTGCTATTGACTGTTCAAATGCGGAGTTTTGCGGCGTGTAGAGTAGGGCTGTGACGGTCGCCCTGACGACCGTGTCACCGGTGGTTGTCTACTGCCACCGGCAGTAATATACGTGACGTCACGCACTCTATAACAAGCATAATACGAGGTTTTCTATACAAGTGTAATAATAGTAACATTTGCAAATTGTTTTATTTAGACTATAATTCTATGGTAATTCACAAATCACCTCAAACGCCATAAACAGCGTTTCCTTTAGATTGGCAGGTTTGAACGCAGGAAAATACAGTTAAGTCATGCAGGCAAAGCATATTTTGTGTTGCAATGGACCCTTGTTGGGAACCAAATACTACAACTCGCCGATCTGAGCCATCTCCCTTCTCCAATCATCCGCATTTGTACAAGTGTCTTCAAGTTCCCGTGATCGCAAACGCCTGGCTGGTCAGGTTTGGTGAGGCTTTCTCCAAACTGCCCAAATACAAACGAGACAGTGATAAATGAAAGATGTTAACAGGAAATGTGGCGGAACAGTTCTTATTTTGGAACATATTCTGTTACACCAAATACACAAAAAAAATGATCTTTAAAATAGCATCATATGACCCCGTTAATAAACCTAAACTCTTACCCTCATAGAGCTCTTCCCCGGGCAAGTGTGTTCACGTAGACGTTTTCAAGGGCCAGTGTGAATAAATCTAGATTAAAATTAAAAGAGACAAGATAGTCACAGCCTTTTGGATACGTTTTATTCGTATCCAAATTGATGTGAACATTACGGAGCGCTCAACACTCTCCTGCAGTGTCTCATTCATACTCGAAGCTGGAAGACGCTCTCCTGCAGAAAGTCCAAAATGGACTCCTAGAAGTAGTAATAACTACTGACGTGCAGGAAATCCCTAATATAGACAAAGGCATCCAGCAATCACTGTAGCTAAGCTGAATAACAAGCATAAACCATAACTAATGAAACATGAAGACGATAAACGATTGTGACAACATATGTGTGTTTTTCAAGTCTTCTCCAGGTAATAAATAAAGTATATGAATGATACAGTGCTAACTGACATAGCCTTTATTACAGTAGCTATCAAAAATATTATAGAATACAAATGTAGGGTTATTGTCCAGAACTGTATTTCATTCTTAGTCCAATTAAAAACATAAAAGTTTTTTTGTCAAGAGACACATACATAAAATAATAATAATTAATTTATTATTATTATACTTCTGACATGACTACACCCCTGCCCTGTAACATACGGAAATGAAACTTAGCTATATTCTGTGTTAGCTTCCATTTTTAGGATTAATTGGTTTTGTGGTCCACATGAAATTTAGTTCGATTTGAAAGGTTTTTTGATTTGAATATGTTTGCAGACCCTGACTAGGTCTATAGCCCCCCTAAAAATGGCCTAGGCGACGCCCATGCTCATGGTGTATTTTACCTCATCTAGTCTACTGATTTATTATAGGCTTTTTATTAAATAAATTAACACCAAAGACTTATGCAATCTCTCTGACTAAATTATGAAAACAGCTCAAACTAAAACGAAAAATATTATAACAGTGAAAGTCCAAATGGCAATCTTGTTACTAAAACAACGCGTCGAGTAATGCATTATACAGCAACCACACTCGAAACAATAAGTCCGCGATCTCATGACAAAAACGACCGCGGAATGATGCTTTCATTTTGATCGCTAAACTCCAACATGTTTGTCGGTGTTTCAGATCATCGGCGCATGCGCATGCAAATGGTTGCCAGATTGCTTAAAATATGTAAAACAGGCAGAAAATTTATGAATTTAACAGTGAAGCTCTGATTCGGGGATTTTAACTTTTGGTATCTGGCAACCGCACTCATGAAAGCTCGCGTAGTAGAGACGTGTAGAGCAGTCCGCAATAACATTTTGTCTCCTTTTTTTTGACGAAAATAAAGAGGTTTTTGGTAAAGTTTTTATTTTTTTGAATACATTTTAGTCTCGTCTTTTTTCGTCAATGATATTGCATGTTGATATAGTCATAGTTAACGATTATTGACCTTGTCGTCTCGTCTTAGTCATGGGAAAAAAGCTTGTTTGAACATTTTTCGTCATAGTCTTCGTTAATGAAATTAACACTAGTCCAAACCTGCCTGGCCCTACGTGAAAAAGTAATTGCCCCCTAAATCTAATAACTGGTTGTGCCACGCTTTGCAGTAACAACTGCAGTCAAGCGTTTGCGATAACTGGCAATGAGTCTTTCACATCGCTGTGGAGGAATTTTGGCTCACTCTTCTTTGCAGAATTGTTTTAAGTCAGCCACATTGGAGGGTTTTCGAGCATGAAAGGACTGTGTATCATAAATTATATGTGGAGTATTTTCAATAAAATTAACGACACATCTGGGACACATTACATATTGTTAAAAGGGGCATAATATGTCTCCTTTAACAGGAGGCAAATTTAAAAAAATTCATTTTTCACGTAGGGCCACGTAGGTTTGGACAGTTTTTTTTTCCCTTAATAAATGAAATCATCATTTACAAACTGCATTTTGTATTTACTTGCATTATCTTTGGTAATTTAAATTAGTTTGATGATCTGAACTGTTTAAGTGTGACACATATGCAAAAATACCCAAAACCAGGACGGGGGCAAAACTTTTCACGACCTGAACTATAGATATATAGATATAGATATATATTTGGACCCCATCGCTGTTTTCTTTCTCAATATCTTTTTTGTTATTTAGTCAACTATAACTCTCTCTATCATTCTCCTTCATGCCCGTGTTCTTACATTTGTAGATTGGATATGAAGGTGCTATTTATATCACTCTACTAGATTTGTGTCTCACTGGTAGATAAAAAACAGGTAATCCCAGTCATTACTTAAAGAAAAAAACGTAATAATAGTATAGGATAATATTCTGCCATCAGAAGTGACGATGGGGAAATGGTGATAGCCTATTGAATCTTACTGAAAGTTGTTGTGTATGTATTTTGCGTTCAGACAGCAATATATGTATTTCTGCAAATACCAAAACATGTGGAGAGTGTATTCAGATCGGGCCACAGTGTGCGTGGTGCAAAGATCCTGTAAGTTATTTTGTCTACAAAGCTTGATCATCTTCTCTTGACTCTGGAAGATGATCTGAGTCTTACCAGAATGTGTACTTAGCAAGTCTCTGTTTGCATCTTAACAGGGTTTCAAACCTTCACGCTGTGATGACAGAGATTCTCTGGAAAGGGCTGGTTGCACTCCACTCGGCATAGAAAACCCTCGAGGAATGGTCACCATCGACAAGAACAAACCCGTCACAAACCGTAAAACTGATGGAGGACAGAATCTGAGGCCTGATGAGATCACCCAGATTCAGCCACAGAAACTCACCCTGAACCTCCGATCAGGTACTGGACCCCAACATCACTAGATGTGTTTGTGAGATAAAGAATAAGGACAAATGTTTTTTCATGAAAAAAAATTTCATCATTTACTCACCCTCATGCTGTTCCAAACATGTATGACTTTGTTTCTTTCATGGACCACAAAAGGAGAATTTCTGAAGAATATTTGAATATTTGTATTTTCCAATACAATGAAAATGAATGAAAACTGAGAGGACGCTTGTGAATGAGAAAATGAACAAAAAAACACAATGTAGCCTACTATGAATGTGGTCCAACCCATATGCAAGTCTGTGTATTCACTCAAAATTTTGACATCCACCATCCACTCTCCTTGACAAGCCGTGATGTCTGATTAATTAAACAAATTGTTCTTTTGAGTTGAATCTTTTACCGAGCCGGTCTGGATGACTCGTTCATGAATTCGATTGATTGGATTGATTTGGTTCTCAAGTTAAACTCGCTGATTCAATATTTGGGTCAAGATGATCGGTGACTCAACGAGTCAAATTTCCAGTTGTTTGTCAAACAGAACTATTGTATATCTTCAGAAGATTTGTAATGTAATGCACTAATTCACTTTCATCGTGTTGAAAAGAGTGACCAGGATATTTATTTATTTTGTAAAAATAATCTTTTGTGTTCTGCATAAGCAAAAAAAGTAATACGACATGAGGGTAAACTATGTTGTTTTTACTATTAAGTGAATTATTCTTGTAATTATAAATAATATCTGGTCACCTATAAACAGAGGCGGACAAAGTACTCAATTCCATTACTTGAGTGAACACTCTAAAAAATGCTGGGTTAAATATAACCCAGCGCTGGGTTAAAAAGGGACAAACCCAGCTATTGGGTTGTTTTGACCCAGCGGTTGGGTCAAAACAACCCAATAGCTGGGTTTGTCCTTTTTTAACCCAGCGCTGGGTTATATTTAACCCAGCATTTTTTAGAGTGAAAGTACAGATAATGCTGGTCAACTATTACTCCATTACAAGTAAAAGTTGAAAAAGACAGATTTTTACTTAAGTAAAGGTATAGAAGTACTTGCTTTTAAAAGTACTTAAACAGCAAAAGTAAATTTCCTTTTTTATGTCAATGCACTGTTTTATTGTTGTACGAATACTTGCAATCTTTTGGAAGCAACATAGAATACCTGATTGTGAGTTCTTGGAATAAAGACTTTTAGAATGTTTAAAAACTTGGGGGAAAAAACAAAAAACTAAATTATTTCACCCCTACCCACCCCCCAAAAGCAGATTGTAGTGATCTCACACAGCTCTGACAGTGTGTGTGCACACATCTGCATGTGTAGCCATTGAGCCACATTTTAACAGCGTGACAGTGAAATCCTGTAAATACCGAGTGTAATGACGAAAAAAAATCAAACCTGCAAATTTAAACCCCAGCAACACAACGGTATGTATAACGTTTACAAAAGCAACACAAAAAAGCAAACCAGCAAGACGTATTTGACATCAAAACAATTTTTTTTCAAATGCTGTCTAAATAATTCGCTCCCTCCGCGGTACTTTGTGTCACAACAACACAGAAACAGTCTGTGCGGTGCTGCTCTTGCTTCAAGTCAACCCCGTTGTGTTTCTTAGGGAGAGGCAACCACAGTGTCTTCTGTGGCTTTAAATAGGTAATATTTTCACGTAAAACACAATTTTAGCAAAATTAGACAATATTGTTCTAATATACTACCACCATATATTACTTCTTATATTGAATTGTTGTTTAAATAAATATCACATTTGGCAATCTGGTCATTTGTTCAAAAAATGCTGGGAAACCTTCATGTAGCCTTACAAGTGTGATTACTGATAAACTGTGAAAAAAAGAAAGTCACGTTTTAGGGAAGAAAAAAAAATCACCCACTGACTTTCAAAGCTGCTACATGACGCCTTTTCCCCCCTTCTAACTTCGGGACCTGATAATGTATTGGAGTGAAAAGTACGATATTTGTCTTTCAGATGTAGTGAAGTTAAAGTAATAAGTTCCCATAAAAAAATATACTCAAGTAAAGTACCGATACTCAAAAAGTGTACTTAAGTACAATACTCAAGTAAATGTACTTAGTTACTGTCCGCCTCTGCCTATAAAGTAAGTTTAGCATGTTTTATATTTCTTTTTGTCTCTCGATCGTCTTTGTCACCCTACAGGTGAATCACAGAAGTTTACTCTCAAGTTCAAGAGGGCAGAAGATGATCCCATCGATCTGTACTTCCTGATGGACCTCAGCGACTCCATGCGAAGTAATCTTGAGAATGTCAAGAACCTGGGAACCGAACTTGCCAGGGCGATGCAGCACATCACAAAAGATCTGCGGATAGGTTAGGAGAACAAACATGCTCACATTCACACCTGCATACGCTTTTATTGTTAAATGATCTGCTAACTCTTGTTTGCAGGTTTTGGTTTATTCTTGGAGAAACCTTTCATTCCGGTGACGCCAACATATCTGAAGAACCTATGTTTTTCAAACAATTGCACAGCCCCCTTCAGCTACATAAATGTCCTGAACTTGACAGATGACACTGCATTGTTCACTCAAGAAGTCAGCAAGCAGAAAACCTCTGGAAACCTGGACTCTTCAGAGGCAGGATTTCAAGCAATCATGCAAGCTGCTGTCTGCACAGTGAGTAGAGCTGAACATTCCCTAAATGCCAGAGAACTATGGGCAGGGCCGGATTTACACATAGGCATGCACGTGCCTATGCTCGCTCGTCCAGGGGGGCCCATACACAATGAAGATATATATGTTTAATATTTTGCTATACTATGGGCTATCTATAACAGTAAAAGAACCAAAACCCCAAAAGACATTGAGCAAATAAATATAATGAATAATAGGTTAAAATATGACAAACTATTTCCATGTTTTCCACCTTTTTTATGTACGTAAATCACGTTTTCTTTCTCCTGTTCTCGTCGCCCCACGCGCACACGGTTGAGACGCAAACAAAAACTAGTTGCAGCGATGTTTTTCAATTTATCGATAAAATAGTTTCGCCGCTGAAAAGCTACTTGACATTCCATAGTTGCGAGGTTCTTGAAGCAGTTCAACTTCAAGATTTGCCATTAGTAGACGCAGCTGCTGAACACTGTTGAGAGACGCAGGTATTTACACCGCTTAATCTCTCTCTCTCTAATAACTGCACCAGACTGCATTAATAACTGCATTAGCCTGCATATGAACTGGCTCAGCCTCTTTTTTTAGCTCTAAAATTATGTTTTGGAAATTGCAATGGAAGGTTTATGAGGTGCGCAAGAAATTAGTTCAACACACACGAGATTTCAGGACAGAAACATGACAAATGTCTTGAAATAAATCATCCGAACAATGTCTTGAGGTGTGCTTGTGACTCCAGGCCGTTAAAATAATTAGAAAAATAATGCAGTCCTGAAGTTGTAATGTGGCCAATACGCCGGAGCCTATTAATGGAACGGTTCTCCGTTCTCAAACAAAGAACTACATTCGATCTATATTGACTGAATGCAAGTCCTTATTTTGATAGAAAACACTATAATGGTTTCCACTGATTACGAAATACTTTTTGTTTGTTGGGGTGGTAATATATTAATAGAGAAGGGGGCCCCAAAAATTTGTTTTGCCTATGTCACGATAAGAGGAAAATCCGCCCCTGGCTATGGGCAAAGTCTCCAATACATGTTTGCACATGCAGTGTTGTACTTGCCCTGCGAATGGCTGCGCCCACAACTACTTTCTTTTTGTTCCAATAAAATAGTTTTTCTAATGGAAAAAACTCCACATTTTTTAATTCAGAAGCTGAACTCAGATTTTCTTATAATGTATACATACTTCATCATTATCTTCATATACTGGTTCTGACAGTCACCCGAGGGTTGTGATTTAATTTTAAAACACTAAGCGTGTAGTCAGTGTGTGATTGAACCTTTGTAAAATCAGAAACACACTCAATATCTCATTGAGTCCTATATAGGGAGCAGCATGCAACAAGTTTGGACAAAATCTGACCATTTGAAGCTGCGCTCTATCTGCTGTGTTTTGATTGTATTTCAGGAAGTGATCGGCTGGAGGAATGTTACTCGCCTCCTTGTGTTCTCCACGGATGCTGGATTCCATTTTGCTGGAGATGGAAAACTGGGTGGCATTGTTCGACCAAATGATGGGAAATGCCATCTGGAGAATAATATGTACACCATGAGCAACTACTTTGTAAGTATGTGTTTTATAGATAGATAGATAGATAGATAGATAGATTATTCAGACAGTCAGAGAGACCACTGGAAATGTCAGAATGTGTCTTTGATTTCAGTTGTTTTTTACAGGACTACCCCACCATCTCTCAGCTGGTAGACACACTGAGTGACAACAAATTCCAGACCATTTTTGCTGTGACACAGCAATTCAAAGATATTTATCAGGTGTGTGCAATATGTGTATTATATCTTCTCCACATTGCAACAACATTATGTTCATCATCTCATAATATAAGCATCAGGATTAACTCAGATTGTAGTCTGTATTGACTCATAATGCATTTGTGTTAAGGTGACCAAACGTGCCACTTCCCGGGGACATGTTCGGCCCGGGACTTTCCTAAAATTTTGCCTAAAACCAGTTTTTGACGTTTGTGCTGTGGCAAAATCGATCGTTTTCATGGAACATCTAGTACCACAAAGAGTGGATAACAAAGAGAGCAGAGCAGATGGCTCCTTATGCTTACGAATCACTCTCGCTGTACTTTGATCGTTATTTTAGGCAAATTTGTGTGTGTGTGTGCAATAGGAGCTGTCTGCTCTAATTCCTAAATCAGCAGTTGGGACGCTGTCTACCAACCCTTCCAGTGTCGTCCAGCTCATCATTGATGCATATAATGTGAGTTCAAGTTATTTATATAATGTCTGTATGTAAGTTCTAGTTAATTTTAGGGCAGGAATGCACAAACGTCTTCCTGGAGGGCCACTATGCTGCAGAGTTTAGCTCCAACCCTAATTACACACACCTGAACCAGCTTCTATCAAGGTTTCTTCTGTCTAGTGAGTCGTTGACCGTCACATGAAAACTAATACCGGTGTTCAAATGACATAGGGTTGAGACTTGAATGACAGAATGTGAGTGAACTATCCCTTTAAAAGTAGTATTTTAATGAATATTTGCAAGCACTAATCTACCCTCTGGGTTATTTTGTGCACTCAGTCCCTGTGTCCTCAGAGGTCATTCTGGAGAACAGCAAGCGACCTTCTGGGGTGTCCATCTCCTCCTCTCCCATTCAAGTAATTGGCGTGGAGCGAAAAGGATGAAAATTTGAGAAAAGTGCCTCCACCACTCCATGGGGGATGAGGTTGAGAGAATTAGCAACTAAAGCATTTTAAAATAACTAAAGTTAAATTTAACTTTGTCCTGTGATTTGCCTGAAATGTACCGTAAAATAAATAATGTGACAATATTTTTGATATGTGAACATATTTGGCCAAATTGAAAAGTTTTCCTCCTCACTTAAGGTGCAGTAGGAGATCTTGGAAAATACTAACTTTAACCTGATAGCACTGAGAGCGAACGTCCCACCCTCCCTGCAATCGCTGTCCAAAGCCACGCCCCCTGAATGCATTTACACTCACAGACCAGAATACCAGAGACAACATTACTACAATAGGCTACATTAGTGGTTCCCAATTCCAGCCCATGTTCCGGAGTGAAGTAAACCCCTGCTCAGGGAGTAGGGAGCAAATGAACACTGTGTAGGGATCATATCGATTGGAAAAAAGTTCATGCACGTAGCTCACTTTTAACAAGCTGGTTTTCAGTTTGTGTTCAACAAAGCTGCCACAGCAAATATTTGGCGCGCGGACTTGAATTGTGAATCCGCTGGGCTACATAAATTGTGTCATTCACTGGCGATAAAACTTTAAAAATTACTACATACCAAGGAAAGTGACGATCTGGTGTTGATGTTTTGTCCTGCCATCTCCCCCTCTTCTCGCGATCTGCTGTTCTTCACAGCGGTGCGTGAACGCACTGATCACATCATACTGTCTGCCGCGAACCCCGGGTGCGCATAGGTTGCAGATACATTGTTACAGAATATATAAATACAGATAATAACATTTAGACCACTAACTAATGAGTGCCTATCGGGATGTTTTAGAGACTTTTCCACCATCATAACAAAATTTTTCTGAAGACAAGTACCTATGGCCCCTTAATATCTGAGTCTAGCTTAAAAAACTTGAACACAAGTTTTACATTAACCACCACACCCATCCCATTTTTGTTACATTTGCTGAATTACGTAATACAACCTAAAATACTGTATAAACTTAAATAAATAAACATAAATTGGATTGTAAACACAAAACCACCGTAAGTAGATCAAACCATGAATTCACAACAAGGACAATTTGCCTTTTTTTAATAACTTACAAAAACATTTGTTTGGTCATTATTTTATAGTAAAGAGCTCCTGTCCTTGTAATGTGCATGAGGCCTTACATCTAAAGAACATGTCCCACAAATAAAACAACCCTACGGCTATTTTCATCAATTCCCATAATGAATATCCACCTGTATTTAAAAAATGTAGTTGTGGCCTCACAGGTGAGTTTTAATAGAAATTCAATCCACCGGCTAATGGCTGTCCGTCTAAAAGGTAGCAGAAGACTAACAGTATCAAGCCGCCTGGGCTCACTGAGAGTTGGAGATAATCGTCCTCAAACTTCTCTGGAATGTGGAGTGTCCATAAAAGTGAATCCAAACAGCGGAGTGTTAGCGCGGCCCCAAGGCACTCTGGAGTGGTGGAGTATGCGGTTTGAGAGGCTGTTAATCTCATTCAATTGCCTATAAGAATCATCTGATTTAACTGTTTTCTCGCATAGCAGGTGTATGAAGCCGGTGTAGGCAATTATGTATGTGCAGCCCAAGATGAGTTTCCCTGACAGAACGATCTGAGCAACTGCCGCAAGGATAATAAGGGGCAAACATCTGCAGACAAATGGAGAATGGTCTGTGGAACGTGTGAGTGTGTGTGAAAGAGAACAAGCCAGAGGAAGATACATCGGGAAGTTCGGCGCAGTGTGACAACTTCAACTGACGACCGCTCCACAACAAGCTCTGCGGAGGTACAAAACCCATTTTGTTCTAAATATAGGGAGCCTAAAAAAAGGCTTAAAAAATATCTTAATTAAGTGTACTGCGTAAATGGATCTGGATTTAAAGAAGTTTAGTATGTGTACTGGAAAACAATACAGAAACGAACTAATAATTTTTGCAGTGGCAAGTCTTGTTTTCCCTGAAATGTATCAACCTCAATGAAAATTTGCTTAAAACAAGAAAAAAAAATCTGTCAGTGGGGTAAGAAAAATTTTGTTTTTTGGGGGGTCGTATTCCTTTTGAATTAAGGTTAGTTTTTCTTACCATATTTTTTATGGTTTTTCAGTAGCATAATTAATAATGTGAATAAATTTGGCCAGAAAAAAGAGTTCATATTTTGAATAAATTTCATTAACAGTAAATGTATCTTGAGTAAAAAAAAATTCCGCATATTTTTAATAACTGGCAACAAGAAAATCTTATGCTTAATTTTAAATTTTATTATTATTGATTTTTATTTTTTTTGGAAGTGAATTAGGACACATTACTGTGGCATTTTTTTCCCCACAGGTCATGGTCAATGTGAATGCCGAAAGTGTATCTGTGATGCTAACTACACAGGCAGTGCTTGCGACTGCTCTTTGGACACCTCAACCTGTCTGGCCAGTAACAAACAGATCTATAACGGTCGGGGCACCTGCGAGTGCGGCGTGTGCAAATGTACCGACACAAAGTTTCAGGGTCCAACCTGTGAAATCTGCCCAACCTGCCCTGGAGTTTGTACTCAACACAAGTGAGTTACTAACAGGACATTTGCTTGAACAACTGGCTCTGCTAGCAGCACTAAATATATTCGCCTGGCTTTCCTCACAGGGATTGCGTCCAGTGCCGAGCATTTGGTACTGGTGACAAGAAAGACACATGTGAGAAAGAATGTAGCTACTTCAATCTTATAATAAAGAAGAAGAAGGAGGATCTTCCTCAGCCCAACGACCAGCCCTTCATCAATCACTGCAAAGAGCGTGACGCTAACGACTGTTGGTTCTTCTTCACCTACACTACCAAAAACGATGACAACGGCCCGTTGAGGTCCATGTTGCAAGAGGAGCGTGGTAAGTGTAAGGATTGATAAGTTACCAGCAGGTCGTGAGTTATATTTTTTTAGTTAACTAGTTATATTGTTACACACAGGAATATGCTGCGAAACTGCTCTTTGGACACCTCAACCCTGTCTTGCCAATTAACAAACCAGATTTCTTCAGGTCGTGGCACCTGCTGTGCGGTTTGGTGTTTGTAGATGTACCCGACCCAAATTTTTTATGCTCCGACCTGTGACATCTGCCCACCCGATGCCTGTAGTTTGACCTTTTCAATGACTTTTCTCTTTTATTGAATCCAGGCGGCTATGGGGCAGAATTCCCTTGCTAAATATAGTCCGATAATAGGCGGTGATTAATCAGCATCCAGCCTCAATGGCTACACTTAGGGTATCTACACCCCGAACAGTTTAAAAAATCCCAAAAAAGGAAAAATATTAGCCACAAGTGACAACCATGGGATGTTTTTTGCACATGGCGCCCTGTATGATTAGCAATCCACTGCAATGTCTAAATGACGTGTTTTACAGCCAAAGTCCCATCTGAATCTTTACTGACACTGATATGGTTTAATGAAACGGGTTACAGCACACACCCTTGTGTCAAAAGGATACCACTCATGTCAGCGCTGGTCAACAACCCCTCTGCAATTTTTTTTCTGTCACAAGATGTCGTGTATTGCGTAGAATGCCCTAGTCAACAAGAAGATAGGAAATTGCTGTGCTATGGCTGCATTTGTTTTAGCCTAGTCTTTTTAGGATATTGATCCTATATTTCCACATATTAATTAATTGTAAAACTGTTTTTTTACCTATACAGACAACTGTCATATTGTCATGACCCAAAACAACAGTTAGAAAACATAACTACTATAATAATCGAGTGCTTGAGAGGTGTTTTAGGTTCTGAGAATGTGTTTATTCATACCACAATCCTAAATAAAATTGTCTTTTTTTTTTAAAGTTATTTTTATGCCTTTTTATTCATATAGAACAGAAGAGAGACAACAGGAAATTACTGGGAGGAGAGAGGTGAGCGGGATCGGCAAAGGACCTCGAGACAGGAATCGAACTCGCACGACGTCGGGTCCCGCCATTAGGTGCAAAAGAAGGTTGCGCTATTTGTCGCGCACAAACACGGGGTTTTATTGGCGCCGACATAATTGTCGTTATAATATAAATTTTTGTTTTAATATATGTAGGTCCTTAAATAAGCTAATAAATAGTTGTTTATTTTTAAAAAAATGGACAAAATAATTTGGTCTTTATGCACCCTTGCTTTAAAAAGTTCAAATTTTTCGCAATTAGGATTTATACATCATCTGAAAGGTGAATAAATGAAGCTTTCCATTGATGTATGTTTGTTAGGATATGACAATATTTGGCTGAGATACAATTATTTGAAAATCTGAAATCTGATGGTGCAAAAAAATCAAAACATTGAGAAAATCACATTTAAAGTTGTAATGAAGTTCTTAGCAATGCATATTACTAATCAAAAATTAATTTTTGATATATTTACGGTACAAAATTTCTCAATATCTTAATGGAACATTAACTTAATATACTAATGATTTTTGGCATAAAAGAAAAATTGATCATTTTGACCCATACAATGTATTTTTGGCTATTGCTACAAATATACCCCAGCGACTTAAGACTGGTTTTGTGCTCCAGGGTCACAAATCTGTTTTTAGCTTTATTGGGATATAAAGGTTAGAACATTTAATGATCTAAGTGAGCGTTTTCTTTTGTAAACTAATTACATAATTAGCTTGACCAACAAGTAGGAGAAAGAGTGCACCATAATTTTACAAATAAAATGATTTATTTGAGCATTTATTTATCTTTCATTTTATCATTTTATTTATCAAGATATCGTATCCTGCAGGTTCTTGTAGTGGACAATATTAACATTACATCCATCACCTTTCAGTTGAAATGGCTGAAATCCCTTTATGGTGCCCAACAGAATCCAGCTGCCTCTCCTGTCCTTTGAATATGATACAAGAGCACAAATATTTCATTCATTAAATCTTCTATGGGTGATTTCTGGATAGATAATATTATTTTTATTACTGATGCTTAAATCTTGTTTCCTTCTCTACCCATGTTAAACCTAATATAATGGCAATTATTTCTTTAGAATATATTGATATTTTAGATGTTTGTCTTTTTGACATTTCTACACATAATTCTGGAATATACACCTTATGCAGCTGAATCTTTTGATCCATCTGTATATATGTGTACTTTCAGTTTCGTGCAAATTTTCCCCGAATATGCTTCTTTGCATTTTATTATTAGATTATTACATTTTATTTAGTTATTCTTGTTTGTCATGCTTTATGGATAATTTATAGGTATATAGGTGAATATTATGACCAAAACTACTAATATTCTTCACTTTATTATGTTCATTTTGGTCAGCCTTGATAAAGAATATTTTGCCTGATTAAAAAGGAATTCCTATTAGTTTGGGATATGAGTGTAAATGTCGGGGTTGTTGTTTACTGTCGGTGAGATCCAATCTTTTTCTTATCATTTTTTTTCTAATGTGAGTCGATGGGGGGAGGAGCCTACTCTGACAAATGTCCCGGCCCCAACTGATAAAACAAATCAATCCTTTCAGCGTCTGGTGAGCGGTTTGTGGAGGACTCCCCTGTTGTGGTGATGTATGAGACTAGATGCTGCTGCTGCTGTAAAATTCTGACTACTGAAACAAAGACCTGCTCCTACTCAAGAACACACTCGGTACAACTGCTGTTAATTTTGTTTTGGGGGTGTCCGTTCGCAAACATTCCTCATATGCCTCCAGTCCGTTAAGGTTACTGTAACCTGGAGTGGTACTCAAGACATCAGGCAAAGGTGAGCATATAAACTTTACTTCATAACACAATTCCTGGAATAGCTTTGGAGCATGTGTTTAAGGTGAGTAAACTAACTTTTTTTTTTTTTGTTTTTATTTTGTCCCACTTTTCTTTATTGTTTTCACTTATTTTTAAAATTTGCCCATGAAAATCTCATAACACTTCCAATATCATAGATTTCCTGGCAAGTAATATGTGTTTTGTGTAATATATATATATATATATAGCAATCTATCATTTTGCAGTGATCAATCATTTACGCTAAGATGGCTTTAATTCTGAAAATTCCAGAATATATATTACAGTAATATTATATAATATATATATTAGATCATATATTATATTATATTATATATATATAGTTAACATGCAGATAGTAAGATATAACAGAATAGTACGAGCCGTTTCCTTGTATTGCTGTTTTCCTTTCTCAATATCTTAATGTTGTTATCAAAGTCATGGATTAACTGTCTCTTTCTTGTTCTGAGTCGAGACACTCACCTGGGCCCTTCCGTTTTTTTTTACCGCACCCTACTTTTTGGTGCAAAAAAGTTATATAAACTTCTTACTCAAACCAAAAAGAGTCCAGATTCTTATGCCCCTTTAAAAAAAATGTTTTGACCTATCACAGTACATTGGATGTGAGTGTCAGAAGACAAGGACTTTGTGTGTTTGCACTTAAGTGATTGCTCTCTCTCTCTCTCTCCCTAATGTGTTTCTGTGTAATTTGTAAGAGCCTGTTTCTTGGTATTGCGGTTTCTTTCTCAATATCTTATTTGTTATCAAAGTCAATGATTAACTGTCTCTTTCATTGTTCTGAGTCAGAGACACTCCTGTGTGCCCTTCCTTTTTTTTTAACAGCAACCTACTTTTTGGTGCAAAAAGTATTATACTTCTTATCAAACAAAAAGAGTCAAGATTATTAATGCACATTTAAAAAAAAATGTTTTGAACTATCACAGTACAGTTTATGTGAGTGTCAGACAAGGACTTTGTGTGTTTGCACTTAAGTGATTGCTCTCTCTCTCTCTCTCCCTAATGTGTTTCTGTGTAATTTCAATTTGTGTTCTTTTGCATTTAGATGGATATGAAGGTGCTATTAATATCAGCTCTACTAGGATTTGTCTCTCATGTCAGATCAAAAACAGGTAATACAAGTCATTTATCGCCAGCAACACACTACTTTCTAGTGTCTTAGGGGCATTCTTTTAATGTTTAGGTTTATGAGTTTATTGTATGAATAAGTGCACTGTTTTGGCATAAATATACAAAGAAATAACTTTAAAAATACCTTCTTAAGTTATTCTGCAAAATATCTACTTGTTGGCTTTTCTTTTCATAATGCTTTAGTCACTGGGAAATGATGACGATTTGAATCTGACTTAACATTGTACAATGTTAGATCTTGTCTTCTAAAGTTGTTGTGTATGTGTTTTGCGTTCAGATAGCAATATGTGTATTTCTGCAAATGCCAAAACATGTGGAGAGTGTATTCAGATCGGGCCACAGTGTGCGTGGTGCAAAGATCCTGTAAGTTATTTTGTCTACAAAGCTTGATCATCTTCTCTTGACTCTGGAAGATGATCTGAGTCTTACCAGAATGTGTACTTAGCAAGTCTCTGCTTGCATCTTAACAGGGTTTCAAACCTTCACGCTGTGATGACAGAGATTCTCTGGAAAAGGCTGGTTGCACTCCACTCGGCATAGAAAACCCTCGAGGAACGGTCACCATCGACATGAACAAACCCGTCACAAACCGTAAAACTGATGGAGGACAGAATCTGAGGCCTGATGAGATCACCCAGATTCAGCCACAGAAATTCACCCTGAACCTCCGATCAGGTACTGGACCCTATCTGTGAACAACAAAAACATCACTGGATGTGTCTGAATGTGTTGTGAGATATAAATCAAGTTAATCTAAAATGTAATTTCTTCATTTACTTCATATGTTTTTCCAAACCTGTATGTATTATTTCCTTCATGGACCACAGAAGGATTTCCGAAAAACATATTTGCCACACTTTTCAATATAATGAAAGTGAATGAGGACTGAGGATGCTTGTGAAGGGGAAAAAAATGAACAAAAAAAGTAAAAGTAATTACCATAAAAGTACTATAAATGTGGGCATTAAAGACTTATGTCATATTCCAAATCTTCTAAATCTATACATTAGATTTGTAAAAGAAATCGGCCGATATTTATTCACTGAAAACCTTGGCATGCGCTCTCATTGCCATTCACAGGAAAATCAACAAGAGTCTGACTAATAAACAAATAATTTTTTGAGTTGATCCTTTTCAATGAATTAGCTGATGTAGTTCACCGAGCTGGTCTGAAAGTCTCGTTCACGAATGGATTCGTTTCTCGAGTTCACCCAATGACTGACCGGGAAGATTATCGGTGACTGAACGACTCAAATTTCTGTTTGTCAAACAAAGCTATTGTACGACTAAAGATTTGTAATGTATTGCACAAGTTGAATAGATACAGTATCTCACAGAAGTGAGTACACCCCTCACATTTTTGTAAATATTTTATTTTATTATATCTTTTCATGTGACAACACTGAAATGACACTTTGCTACAATGTAAGTGTGAGTGTACAGCTTGTATAACAGTGTAAATTTGCGGTCCCCTCAAAATAACTCAACACACAGCCATTAATGTCTAAACCGCTGGCCACAAAATTGAGTACACCCCTAAGTGAAAATGTCCAAATTGGACACTCACTACTTTACATTGTAGCAAAGTCTCATTTCAGTGTTGTCACATGAAAAGATATAATAAAATATTTACAAAAATGTGAGGGGTGTACTTACATCTGTGAGATACTGTATGTTGCTTTTTTTGTTTTGATTTTGGAGCTTGACAGCCCCTTGACATTCCTCATTCTCTTTCTTTATGTAACCAGAATAAAAATGTAAAAAAACCTTTTGTGTTCTGCATAAGCAAGAAAAAAGTAATAACGGTCTGCAATGACATGTGGGTGAGTAAATTTTTTACTATTAAGTTAACTATTCCTTTATTAGTTAACATAGTGATAGAAGTCTGATCACCTAGAAAATAAGTTTAGCAGACTGGTCATAGCATTCATGGCATATTTTTTCACCCTACAGATGAATCACAGACGTTTACTCTCAAGTTCAAGAGGGCAGAGGATTATCCCATCGATCTGTACTTCCTGATGGACCTCAGCGACTCCATGCGAAGTAATCTTGAAAATGTCAAGAACCTGGGAACCAAACTTGCCAGCGCGATGCAGCACATCACAAAAGACTTGCGGATAGGTTAGGAGAACAAACATGCTCACATTCACACCTGCATACGCTTTTATTGTTAAATGATCTGCTAACTCTTGTTTGCAGGTTTTGGTTCATTCTTGGAGAAACTGGTTATGCCTTACATTCTGATGACACCGAAGTATCTAAAGAACCCATGTTTTCCAAATGACTGCTCCGCGCCCTTCAGCTACAAAAATGTCCTGAACTTGACCGACGATGGTGCATTGTTCACCCAAGAGGTCAGCCAGCAGAAAACCTCTGGAAACCTGGACTCTCCTGAGGCAGGATTTGATGCAATCATGCAAGCTGCTGTCTGCACAGTGAGTAGAGCTGAACATTCCATAAATGCCAGAGAACTATGGGCAAAGTCTCCAATACATGTTTACACATGCAGTGTTGTACTTGCCCTGCGAATGGCTGCACCCACAGCTACTTTCTTTTTGCTCCAATAAAATAGTTTTTCTAATGAAAAATGCTCCAAATTTAGAAATTCAGAAGCTTAACTCAGATTTTCTTATAATGTATACATACTTCATCATTATCTTCATATACTGGTTCTGACAGTCACCCAAGGGTTGTGATTTAATTTTAAAACACTAAGCGTGTAGTCAGTGTGTGATTTGAGCCTTTGTAAAATCAGAAACACACTCAATATCTCATTGAGTCCTAGATAGGGAGCAGCATGCAACAAGTTTGGACAAAATCTGACCATTTGAAGCTGCGCTCTATCTGCTGTGTTTTGATTGTATTTCAGGAAGTGATCGGCTGGAGGAATGTTACTCGCCTCCTTGTGTTCTCCACGGATGCTGGATTCCATTTTGCTGGAGATGGAAAACTGGGTGGCATTGTTCGACCAAATGATGGGAAATGCCATCTGGAGAATAATATGTACACCATGAGCAACTACTTTGTAAGTATGTGTTTTATAGATAGATAGATAGAGACCACTGGAAATGTCAGAATGTGTCTTTGATTTCAGTTGTTTTTTACAGGACTACCCCACCATCTCTCAGCTGGTAGACACACTGAGTGACAACAACATTCAGACCATTTTTGCTGTGACACAGCAATTCAGAGATCTTTATCAGGTGTGTGCAATATATTTATTATATCTTCTCCACATTGTAACAACATCATGTTCATCATCTCATAATATAAACATCAGCTTTAACTACGATTGTAGTCTGTATTGACTCATAATGTGTGTGTGTGTGTGCAATAGGAGCTGTCTGCTCTAATCCCTAAATCAGCAGTGGGGACACTGTCTACCAACTCCTCCAATGTCATCCAGCTCATCATTGATGCATATAACGTAGAGTTGGAAAAAGTTATTTAACTCAATGTATCTGTCAGTAATGGTTGGCGGTGGTCAGCTCTAGTTCTTTTTAGGGTTGAAAGGAAGTGAAGCTAAAACCACTGTTACTCTTTTCTTGCTTGCAAAGGATTCTACTTTACAGCAGTTCCCACGCATAATTGTTGTTTATAATCTTAAATATGTTCTCAGTCATTTGAATGATCAGAAAATGGTAAGAAGCTTATTGCTCAGTCGGATCAACAGTTCTGCGACCGGTAAATTTAGAAGTTTAAAGGCACAGTGCACCAAAAAATTTAAAATCTGTCATCATTTATTCACCCTCATGTCGTTGTAAACTCTTTTGTGTTTCTTTCTTCTGTGAAGCACAAAAGAAGATATTTTGACATATTGAATTTTAAAATATCTTCTTTTGTATCCCACAGAATTAAAAACAAGTCATACAGGTTTAAAATGTTATTAAGGTAAGTAAATGATGACAGAATTTGAGTGAACTATGCCTTTAAAAGTAGTATTTGAATGACTGTTTGCCAAGCACTAATATACTCTGTTTAATTGTGTCAATCAGTCTTTGTCCTCTGAGGCCATTCTGGAGAACAGCAAGCTACCTGCTGGTGTATCCATCTCCTACATCTCCCACTGCAAGAATGGAGTGAGCGAAAAAGGAGAAAATGGGCGAAAGTGCTCCAACATCTCCATTGGGGATGAGGTGAGAGAGTGAACTTCTGAACATCTGCACTTGTCCGTGCATGTAGAGTGACTCCTTTTTGATAGCTGTAGCTGAAGCTTAGTGCACAAGTTGGTATATGGTATCAAATATGGTATATGCAAAATTCCAGCTCATGCCCATTGACCAATGATATTCTAGTGTGCATACATCTAAGACACATACCAGACTGTAGCAGCACTGAGCAACACCCAATGAAATTGCGAAAGGAAAGACTGGAAGAGGAGGGCGAGGTGTTGGAAACAAAAAAATATATATGTAATTAAAACTAGTTCCAACTAGTTATTTTTATTTTCAGTTCTGTGCAAATCAGCGCAAAGCAATCTCCATGTTGCACTTCTTCAGTGCAGATAAACTGATGGAGTATATGCAAGTTTTATATGAAGTACTGCATCCTAAAATAGCACATTGTAGAAAAAAAGGTACTCCATAAAAATAAGGTGAGAATGTTTCAAAAATTATCAGATGGCATGTTTGTGTCTGTACATTTTATAACATAAAATTGTATGAAATCTAAGAGTTCTGGTAACTCATTAGGGTTTGCAGTGCATGTGACATCAAAATAATGAAATAAGATAAATTATAACACAAAACAAACTAATGCACAAAGATATAAAATCTAGTCATGTGTTGATGTACAATCAAGTTTTATTGTAGTGTTTTAAAGCTTTGTAAAAATTCCTAATGTTTTTTACAGTAGATGACTCTTTAGTGAATCTCTAAATATGTACAAAGAGCTTCTTATTTGTAGTGTACACAAGGCCTTAGCATTCAAAACAATGTGTTGTACCTCATAGGTGATGTTTGATATAGAAATCACAGCTAAGGGCTGTCCGTCTAAAGGTAAATCAGAGACTATAAGGATCAACCCGCTGGGCTTCAGCGAGAAGGTGGAGATCGTCCTCAACTTCATCTGCGAATGTGAGTGTCATAAAGATGGAATCCCAAACAGTCCGGAGTGTAGCGGCGGCCATGGCACTCTGGAGTGTGGAGTATGCAGGTTTGAGAGGCTGTTAATCTCATATGCAAATGCAGATAATATGACAATTATCCTGATTCAACGTTATCTCTTATATCAGATGTAATGACGGCCGGTTAGGCAGATTATGTGAGTGTAGCCAAGATGAGTTCCTAACAGACGATCTGGACGCAAACTGCCGCAAGGATAACGAGACAGACATCTGCAGCAACAATGGAGAATGTGTCTGTGGAACGTGTGAGTGCAAGAAAAGAGAAAATCCAGAGGAGATATACAGCGGACAGTTCTGCGAGTGTGACAACTTCAGCTGTGACCGCTCCAACAACAAGCTCTGCGGAGGTACAACCCATTGAGAATTTGCACTTCTGTCTTTTGCTTGGTTTATTGTTGTGAATGAATTCTGCCATTTAGATATTTGTTCTGGAAAACAAGACAAAAATACTTGTTACTGAGGCATCCTTTTCCCCACAGGTCATGGTCGATGTGAGTGCAAAAAGTGTATCTGTGATGCTAACTACAAAGGAAGTGCTTGCGACTGCTCTTTGGACACCTCAACCTGTCTGGCCAGTAACAAGCTGATCTGTAACGGTCGAGGCACCTGCGAGTGCGGTATGTGTAAATGTACCGACAAAAAATTTGAAGGTCCAACCTGTGAAATCTGCCCAACCTGCTCCAGAATTTGCAATCAACACAAGTGAGTTATTGGCTGAATACTAATGAGGTTAGACTAACAAAGCTAACCCAGTAGGTTGAACTACTGGCTTGTAGTCAGTTCTGTATCTGAATAAACAGTGCAATTGGTGCAATCATGAAATGATTTAATCTCAGCTAGCAGTACTAAATACATTCCTCTGTGTTTTGCCTCAAAGGGACTGTGTTGAGTGCCAACAATTTGGCATTGGTAGCAAGAAACATACATGTGAGAAAGACTGCAGATCCTTCAATATTACAGCAGTGACGACTAAGGAGGAACTTCCTCAGCCGAATGACCAGCCCATCAATCAATGCAAAGAGCGCGACGTTGACGACTGCTGGTTCTTCTTCACCTACACTACCAAAAACGATGACAACATTGATGTCTTTGTGGCTGAAAAAAAGGGTAAAAATTATAGAAAAACTTACCACGTACCAGTATGACGTTTTTTTTGTTGCAAATATTAAATACAATAATGAGCAGTGTTGGGGAAAGTTACTTTTAAAAGTAATGCATTACAATATTGCATTACTTCATAAAAAAAGTAACTAATTACGTTGCTTAGTTACTTTTTATGGAAAGTAATGTGTTACGCTACTTTTGCGCTACTTTTGTTTTTAAAATAAAAAAGTTATATTTTTGGCAAATATAAAAGCCTTTTCACATCAAAAGTGAAATGAATAAGCCTCAGGCTGAAGGGAAAGTAAATTTACGTCCGTACAGTAGAATGCAGAAGAAGAAATTTCAACACACTTAAAAAAGACAATAAAAAAAGACACACAAATGTTCGTCTAGAGTAATTTTTGCTTATTCGTATGGTTAAACTGGATCATCGAAGGTCAGAAGCAAAGACATTGGTTAATAGAATGGGAATAAATACATAAAGGATATTTGTGTTGTTTAACATTTCATTATTTCCGGTTTGCGTCATATTCTGAGTTGCATTCTTTTTATTCATTTTGAGGAATACTGAATCTGTGTTTTTTTTGTGAGTGAGATGAACTAATGCATATTCATATTTATTTTAGAACTACAGTAACATCTGATTTCTCTCAACATGGGGACAGGAGAGCTGACAATCAATAAATTGAAACTTGCGTTACTTATTTGAAAAAGTAACTCAGATATTGTCTTGTAAATTAAAAAGTAATACGTTACTTTACTAGTTACTTGAAAAAAGAAATCTGATTACGTAACTCGCGTTACTTGTAATGCGTTACCCCCAACACTGATAATGAGTGTCTACTTAAGCACTGGACACTGAAGTTTTAAAGTAAACCTGATTGATTTTACTATTTGGTGTGAACGGGCCTTAAAACCAAGTCCCAACCTACATTTTTTCTTATTCGAGAAGCAGTTTCACTTGGATATGCATAAAAATAGTAAAGAAAAGACGATTGCAACTTCTGTTTCATGTCATCTTTCTTAATTTATAGTTATTGATAACTAGTTTACAAGTTTTACATTGTTTCCCATAATGCTTTGTGCCTGTATCCACAGAGTGTCCCTCTGGCCCTGATATCATCCCCATTGTAGCTGGTGTGGTCGCAGGAATCGTTTTGATTGGTTTAGCACTTCTGCTCATCTGGAAGCTGCTCATGATTATTCATGACCGCAGAGAGTTCGCCAAGTTCGAGAAAGAGAAGATGAATGCCAGATGGGACACAGTATGCATCTCTTTATTAGTATTTCTATTTTAATATTGCAAATAAATGCATTTTAAGGGCTGTACATGCTATGGAAAACATATTGGGCTAATAATACCTGCTGTTCTGTTTAGGGTGACAACCCCATCTACAAGAGTGCTGTGACAACTGTGATGAACCCCAAATATGAGGGAAATTGATGGATTTTCAGGATGGCTTGCAGCAGTGGTTCTCAACTGGTCTTTGCTTCATCGCCCAGATTTTACATTGGTGACCTAATACAGTATCATAAACTGTATTTAATGTAATCTGGGACATATTATGACTTTGGACAAAAACACCTACTCTGATGCCAACAACAATTTTATCATCCCTTTCAAATTTTGATAAACTATTTATTTTTGCGGTTTTAGTGTTTGCCTTCTGTCCATTACCCAGTCAAATGCATTTTTGGGTCCCAAACTACCAGTTGAGAACTGATTTGTAAGATAGTTTCCCATTGCTTAATTATATTTCTTTTCTATTTTGTATTGTTTATATGTAAATATTAAACTCCTCATTTCCTGCGAGATTATGGTTTTCCAGAGCACAAGAAGTAACAACAAGATTCACCAATGATTATTATTTTCGAATACTTTCTATAAAGCCAATAAAACATGTAGTCATTCTTGAGACATGGGACAAAACAGGTCCAGCAAGGGTAACTGCTATTAGCTTAAAAAAAACAAAATGTTAAATGTCATGAGGGATTAATAATAAAATGTATTTAACACAATTATCACCTTCAATTTAATTTTCTCATTATTATACCAAATCTATGTTTCTTAATGTCCTCTCACTACATCTAAAACTGTGTGTAAACGAGAAGGGTTAAATAATAATAGCAATAAAATGGTAACAAAAATGTAATGATGAAAAAGAGCTTTTTTTATCAAAAGCAACACTTAATAATATCTCCAATCAAAGCAAGGTTGTTTTTTACTGACATGCATGTTTAATACGATTTTAAATTTGCGTCCCCACTTTTGTCAACACCGTCAGACATTCAATAAAATGTAAAAAAAAAATCAGGGAATAACAGGGCCAGCTGTCTCTCTAATGGACCCCCTTGCCACATTCCACCTCTGCAGAGTACATCAATGTCAGACAGGCTCTTTTATAGTTTTAGAATATTTTAAATCCTAATGTTAATATTTCCTTTGTCACAGCCATGATAGGTCCACACCATCTTCCAATTTCTGAGGAAAATATATGAAATATTTAGATAATTGTATTCTCCCGAAGCAGGTTCCATTAGCATCTAGCATCAACAGAAACTCAAGGTTTGTGAAGATGAGCAAATTTGTCAAAACACCGCCAGATGTCACACTCATAAGATTTTGTGTTCCAATGATATATCAAAATACTTGAATGTGAATCTTGAATAAAAGCTTTATAAACAATAACATACTCCCTGTTTGTTGTGTTTGTTTTAATACAGTAATTGACTGATTCAATGTATTTGATAGTTAAAATGACTACAAATTCAGGTTTTCGTCACCTCTGTCAGTTGAATATTTTGATATTTCATTATGGTATTTTATATTTGTTGTGGAATTGTTGGTCACATGTGATAGTGTAATCTGTGTGTTAACATCAGAATGTGTTTTTTGAAATGTTAAAAACATCTTGAATGCTTGTTAAAGATAAAGTTGAGATTATATTACACAGTCCAAGGTAAAAAAGCACATTTTGTTAAAAAAGAGAAAAGTTGGGAGGTTGTGTCAAAGCATAGCTCAGTAGCTTAGTACATATAAGATACATAAATGTAGTTTCATTTGTCTGAGGTTTTATTTTTTCAATTTTGCACCCTTTTTGCACCCTGTTTAGTCCTACTTCTCAAGAATGATTAAATACATTCTTGACAGTCGGGTTGTGTGGGTGAAATTTTTTTCTGCATAGCCAGTGGCTGTTTGTATTTGGGGGAGGGGCATTCTCATTCTAGAGAGCATTTGATTGGACAAAAGTCTGTGTAGTGCAAGATGAGTCATCAATGTTTTTGTTTTCCCAATTCCCAAAACTGTAAATTGTGAATGCATATATCTGCTGAAAGTGAATTTTGAAGAGTTGTTCACACCATGAATGATAGCTACACTGTCACTGTCAAGTAAAAATGTACGAGAACTGTCAGTGATACCTTTTTAAAAGGTACAACTTTACACCTAATTTACCCCTAAAGGATGCATACAAGTACCTTAATATTAGCACCTAAAATGTACATATCAGTACCCAAATAGTACATATTTGTACAAAAACTTACCGCCTCAGTGACAGCTTTTGTACCTTTTTTTCTGACTGTAAAGTTTTAACAATCACATTAAGGCTTTTGTTTTTCGGTTGCAAGTGTTCTTGTTTTGCCTGCTACCACAAACGGTGTAGTATTTACAGTTGTATTCAGTAAGCGAAAACGGGTCAAAATGATCCGAGGACAATAGAAGGTGTTAAGTGTATTTTTGCAGTAATTAGTTCTGCCACAGCATCTCTTTATGCTGCTACTTAGATCATATGCCTGAAGCTCCCCACAGGTGATTGGTGCCACTCACTGACCAATCAGGCGGCGTCTCGCTACCATTGCAAAGTTATTAACCCTGTGGCAGTCTCGGACTGTCCCCGGGGTCTGCTTACAGCCTTAATCTGACGCAAATAACTCCTTCATTTCCCTGCCGGATCTCTTAACGGGGTTGCGTTGTCTTCATTTAACCGAGGAGATCCTCTAATCGCCGTGTCGAACGGAACGCAAAGGCGCGAGAGAGACAGTATGTCTGACGACTGTGCCGTTTGTTTGCCAAACACCACCTTGATGCGTTACACAGTTACGCCGTCTGAAACACTGAAATACGGTGGCAAATCCAGGACAGACCCGTGGAGATCTCTGAATCTAGAGATGGTAAGTCTCGACTATCTGTCTGCCTCCCGTTTAAAGTGGATTGATCGATTAATGTCGTTTGAATAACATGAGCGAGTCCAACTGAACTTGGCAGGCGAGCGTCAGCATACTCCTAACATCATTGTCACATCAGCCCTGAAAATAAACTCAAAATACCTTCCTAAACAAGCTCTGTCTTGACAACGGCACACTTTGATAAAATGTCGGAATTGTATGATCGCTCGCGAGCTGTTTGGGGGTTGAAACGAAGCCGAAGGTGCACTTTTCGCGCAGGTTAAATATCTGCAGAAGGCTTTGACTGCGGATGGCCGCATCTTCTCCGCACATTAACTGCGAGTCTACGTGTCATCCTCTTTAAAAGCTCGCCTCGACTCGTTTTTTGTCCTGTCAGATATTTTTTTTCCCCGTGGATAGCCAAAATAGGAGCAGCTTTTATATGCTCTTCCGCTCCGCGAGTTTCGTTGTTCGTTTGCGTAGAACCCGGATTGGAGTTAACGCACATAAGTGTGAACGGTCAAACGGATTTGCGCGAAGCGAGCGAAAATGCGTTATTGTTCAGTGTTTTAACATGGTGGCGCTATTGCAGATTTGCCTTTTATTCGAGGTAGGAAACAACAGGGAGCAGTGATATATCCCTTTGTTGGTACGAGAAAGCTGTGTGCATTTGCCATTATGTCATAATTTGGCTGTTGTCCTAGAGATATGGCAACACCTTCACCCTTGAGGTCAAGAGTATGGTCATGGTCATTGTTCATGTTTATGTCAATGTGTGTGACAGGGATGGACGATGCCGGACGGATTGTTACCCCTCTGGAGGGTCAGACGGGTACGGCGGTGTGGGTCTTCTGGGAGCAGAGGTAAAACCACACTTGCACTAGATCCTATCTTGGGTGCTTTATCTTTGCATATTATAAAATCCCTACATAAACACATGTGATTTCATCATATGTTCTTGATGCATTGCTTTTTTTTATATAGTTGCACACTGTCAAACCTATATATTTTTGTTGCTTAATGTATTGTGGTCTTGTTATGATGTAAGTGCATTGATGTACGAAGGAGAAAGTATATACGAATGCTTTAGCAGACAGAAGGGGAATGGGAAATGTTTTTGCAGTGAAACGTGATCTTGTGGGCATCTCATTACCGCCATGAGGCACTTGTCTCTTTGCTTCTAGTGGGAATAGTGTTTGAGATTGTGCTGCAACATCACTAAGGCTTTGTTGCCGTCTTTGGTAGGAATTTACAAAAGGTTCACGTCTTTGATATAAGCTGCAATGCTTCCCTGATGTTCCTGTGAAAACTGCATGTGTGGGGACATATAAAGGAACAAAATGTTGTGCCTCACAGGACCATAGTGCTGTATATAAATATACATATACCTAACCTATTGGTAGAAGTAAGGTTACATTTTATGCAGCTACCAAATCATTGTATAAAAAGTACTTGATTAAAGGAATGTTGCTAGTTAAGTAGGTTACTCTGAAGTGACATGATGTAATGAATTAGGTCCGTAACAAACCAGACGTTCACCTAAAAAAGTAATCTCAATTCAGAAGGATGATTGAATAACTTCGTACGTCAAACATCAAATATGACTTTACTTTAAATCATAAAAATATTTCTAACTTTTACAGTTCTTTTTTTAGCTTTTTTTCTTGGCCAATATCCACTGCATTTTTTAAACTGGGTTTAGAATATTTTTAAAGCAGTCCTTCAAGCGTTTTGATTAACTTGATAACTAGTTCCAATATTTAATTTCAACGTTGTAAGGTTAATATTGAAAAATTGTTGTTTTGAAACCCTCTATATAGTTTTTTTTTTTTTAAATCTATACTTTTTTTTGTTGAAAGAAATGAATACTTTTGCCTGGAAAAGGCATGTTACATTAAGAGTATATTAATTATACACTCTAAAAAATGCTGGGTAAAATATAACCCAGCATTTTTTAGAGTGTAGCATTATTATTATTATTATTTAATTTTACAGCTAATTTAGAAAGGGTTTTGTGACAAAAATGTGAAAAGAAACTAGATTCTGTAAGGAAGCTGGGAAAGTCTACTTTGCTTATTTGTTTTTATTTTGTTTTACGTGAAAATTTATTTTTCAAATACTTATTTTTCAACAATGAAACGCACCTTTTCTGTCATTAGGTCACCTGTTTTTTCCTTGTGCTGTCACTGACTACAATTAATGATTTAGTAGAAAAGCACTTAATCGACAGCCAAATAGCCTAATCGTTTAAGAACGAGCGTCTTTGTATAGACTTTATTATTCTGTCGTCCTTTTCCCATATCAGTGAAATTCTCCAGCCCAGCGGTGAAAGACATGTTTTTGAAGAGGCGCGCTCTGCAGAAGGTATGGGTGTGGTTTTCACTCCCTCCCCGTCTCTTCGCGCGCCACAAGCGCATGCGTTGTAAGCCCATGTGGGAATGGCTGATCTGGGATCGGGGGGTTGGGCCGCTAAACACGAGCGGACCGTTAAAGAGTGTTTTTAATGTCCGCCATGTTGGCCATGGCGCACTGAGCCTGGAATCAGGGACCGGAGCGCTCTGGAAACACACACCGAGAGAGAGCGACCCACACCCGGCCTCGCGCCTCCGCTCGCCCCGCCAGCTCCACCGAGCGACCCGTGCGCTGCTGGACACCGAACCGGCATCATCCATGAGAACTTTAATCGGACCAGTAGGGAACACTAGGGGATCGGATAGATTTATGCTGCATCTCGAATTATAAAGAAAAATGAGTAAACTGTCGTTTCGGGCGCGGGCGCTGGACGCTTCCAAGCCTCTACCCGTCTTCCGCTGCGAGGACCTGCCTGACCTGCACGAATATGCGTCTATTAACCGGGCAGTGCCACAGATGCCCACGGGGATGGAGAAAGAGGAGGAATCGGTACGTTTTATTGCTCAGAGTCATGTATTTTGAAAATAATTTCATTATTATTCTCAGAGGCGCGTCCCTTGTTTCTCTGCGCCAGTGTACACAAAATGGCCGCCATTTCTCCTGCAGAAAAGCGTCAAATACGTCGCTAGGGTCTGAGACGGCCGAGGTTTCGTATTTTGGGCCCACACTTTAGACGTTTTTCTTTACCAATATAACCTCGGAGGTGATTAATACGCAGTCTTTTTGACCATAGACGGTTTACGGAGTACAAAGGAGTCACGTGACCACGGGCAAAGCCACCATTTTGTTGATTATTTTAGCGCTCCGTCGAGGTGCAATACCGCGCGCTGCCCTGAGGGGGCGCCAGTCTCTGCGCCCTTACTTCTACAGCAATCACCAATTAAACACCCAGCAAAACAATCTGTGCAGTGTTCTCTCACATTTGAACGGTTTAAAATGGCAGTTTTATTTTCTAAAGAGCCATAAGCTTCAGTGAGAATAGTTGTCATGTAAATTAAAGCATTAGTATATTTCTTTGTAGATGGATGCGTTTCTAATCAAGGTATACTCTCTAGAGAAGCATTTACATTTATGTGCATTGTGAAATGCATTAGTGAATGCATCTGAATTGAGAGAGGCCCTTTTAATCTGGCCCTACCGGTCTGTTTAGGTGTATGCAATGATCCGTCTGACCGATGCAGGGGCGCACGAGGGCCTTGTTTTGTTTTCTCAACACAAGCAACTGGAGCTCTTGACAGCTGCATTTCATCTGTACATCCACATCATGCAAGCAAACATGATGCACAGCTCTCATGAAAAGCGGTCTTATCTTTCGGCAGCTATTCATGTGGAAATATTTATATCCGATCCATTAAAGCTAAATTAGTTCCCTCATGACATTCGTCTGTGCATTTTTGTATTTATTTCTCATAATGCATAAAAATAAAGCAAAATGTTTTAAACTGAACTGTAGTCTTTCCACATATGTGATTTTTAACATATATGTCTAGAATGAGAACCATTCACATTTTCCGCACAGCTCTGATAATATGTGCAAATGTAAACATGGCTGTCAAAAAGCGATGGTGTTAAAATGCTGGCTAACCTCAGCACTCGGGGGCAGGTGTCAAAAGTAATGCTCTCTCTGGTGTTTGTGTGCGGGACGGTGGAGTGAAGGTGCTGCTGTCCCATTCAGAGTGTTTTATGATATACTAATAATGGGGTATCTGGGGGTCCGAGTGACCACAGGCTGTCAAATAATTTGCTTGGTCAAATTAGTGGTTGATCTATGTGGATTTTTAATGCTGGATGTGACTCATTACAGTGCACATCATTTTATATTGGTATAACAATCAGTGATTGTGTATGTGTACATAGACTACAATATTACCTAATTTTCTTTAAAGGTCAGTGTCTGCTGTCTGGGATTGGAGTGTTGTTTTTGAGCATGTGTAATTGTTTTGGTTCGGTTTGCATCTGACAGATCCAGCTCTGCTGTGTCAGGGCTTTCCTTGGAGGGGGCTAGGCATCTGTCACAATTGTCGATTAGTACAGTCTGTATCTATGTTTTGGTGGTTTTAGAAGTGGTACCTTATTTATTGTGCTGACAATGGGCTTCTGCTGTTTTCAATTTGCATATTAAAGCGTCTTTTCTATTTAAACTACTACTACTCACCTGGCCCCTGCATTGTTCTTTTACTGTTGTGATGCTTTGAGATGTGCTGAATTTATCAGAAATGAGATACTACTTTTACATCTATTTGGTTTTTAGGGCAAAATGTTATATATCACTGTATTTGTGTCTGTATATAGCTTTTCTGTCTCGCATAAATGCATCAATGCTTGTATCTATTTTGCATTTACATGTGCAGTATTTGGCAATTATAAAAAATAACAATTATGCACAAGGCAGTCTAAATAAGCTCAAAATGGATAAAAAAGTTAATTATCCAGCAAAAATATCATAATGCATGATGTGAAGTGAAAGTGAAGTGACATGTGGCTAAGTATGGTTACCCATTCTAGGAATTAGTGCTCTGCATTTAACTCATCCTAAGTGCACACACAGCAGTGAACACACACACACCGTGAACACCCGGAGCAATGATGATTGTGTATATAATATTTATCTTTTTTTATTAAAATGTGCATTTATATTTTGCAATGCATGATGATAGCCTATATCTTATGTGACCCTGGACCACAAAACCAGTCATAAGGGTAAATTTTTTGGAAGCTGAATAAATAAGCATTCCTCTTGTACGATCTGTATGGTTTGTTAAGATATCAATATAATTATTTGGCGCTTGGTTTGAAAAAAACGTTTGAAGTTGCCAAACAAGTCCAATGACAGTCCTTAGCAATGCATATTACTAATCAACACTTTAAGTATTTGATATAATTACGATTGGAAATTTACAAAATATCTTCATGGAAAATGATCTTTACTTGATATCTAATGATTTTGGCAATAAAATAAAAAAAACTCATAATTGAACCCATACAATGTCATTGTTGGCTAGTGCCCAGTACAAGAGTAGTTGCCATATAATTTGTTGTTTCAGTTCGTTTTCTTTTTATGTCTCTTCTTCTTTTTTTTTTTGTGTCCCACCTATCCCTACTTGTAATTCTGTTATATGGTGTGTGTTTTTGTTTTGTTTTGGTGTGTGAAATTCAGCTCTATATGCTGCTGTGAAAGAGTGGAACTCTCATAATAATATCTGCATAGTTGTTAAATGGTAGATGACTGTTGCCACGCGTTCATTCATGGAAGAGTGGCGCGGCTGTCGGCTCAAAGGTTGCATGAAATAATGTCTCACTTCGGCTGATTAGCACTTTATGGTGACAGATTAAATGCAGACGACTTCTGTCATTCTGCCTAGTGCTCGCTTTTGTAGTTGTTTAATTTTAATACACAGGCAACCAGTGGTCAGTAAATAGTTTATTGTTGTTCAGACAATGGGATTAATACAATATATGTACTAGAGTTGTCACTAGGTCCTTTTTTTTTTTTTTGCTAAAGAGGTCTGAAGTGGCAGGAGAAGAGGCTAAATTGGCAACACAGTCACAATACTGGTCACCATCCCTCGCCAAATCAAAAAAAACGGGGGCCCCTACACTTTCATTTGCAATTTAACTAGGCTAAATCTTATATTCTGTGTGTGCATGTAGGAACACCATCTCCAGCGGGCCATCTCTGCTCAGCAGGTGTACGGGGAGAAGAGGGACAACATGGTGATTCCTGTCCCAGAGGCTGAGAGCAACATCGCCTACTATGAGTCCCTCTACCCGGGGGACTTCAGGATGCCCAAACAGCTCATTCACATACAGCGTGAGTCATTCAGCCTTTATCCAGACCAAATATCTCATTCAGCTTGAGGTTTGTGTGTCCTTCACGCCTTTACTACTGACTTCACTGAGCTCTGACACAAAAGGCAGCAGACAGGGAATAACACATTCGTTTCATGCTTTTAAGAGCCATTCAGAACTGATTTGGGCACTGGTAAATCACTTCTTGTAAAGAAGAAACTAACCTAGTCAATATAGTTATTTGCAAACATATTTGTCAACATACATTAGTGTTGTTTTTGGCGGCTTGTTTTAATTTTAGTTTTAGTCTAGTCTGTGTGAAACTCATTTTAGTTTTTATTAGTTTTAGTCAAGTTCATACTCTTTTTAGTCTAGTCAAGTCTGAGCAGTTTAGTCTAGTTTTAGCGATGAAAACTGATGACATTTAGTCTAGTTTTAAAATAAAATTTTATTTTAGTCTCTTTTTAGAAATGCAATTCTATTTAATCCAGTCAATATATTATAAGTACCTAGTAGTATAGATGAAACTAAAATTTTATTTTAGCCAAACCCATTTCTAACAAGGTTATCTTATTATATTATTGTTACCGTATAAACTCAAGAATACATCCATTCCAGACACAAAGACGCTCTGATTTGAATTTACAACAATTATTTTACCAACCAAACATGTTAGAAGTACACACACACATACATTTAAATAAAGATTAATCCTGACTGCCGGACCATACCGGATTCGGCGCGTTTCTCTTGTCAGACTTAACTTTGGTTTGTTTTCGTCTTGTCTAATTCAGTGTTTCCCAACCTTTCTTTAGTCATAGCACACTTTGGAAATTTTTACAAATTTGTGGAACCCTACAAAATTAATTTGGTCACAACATTTGAATTTCTAACTTCGATATGATAATTTGAAAGTATAGATATTTGGTACAACAGAGAAGAACTGCAGAATATAACGTCATACAGATATGTTTTAATAATGGAGGGAATAAAAATATGTGAAAAAAAAAAAAAAAAAAGGGAATTATAAATCAGATATTTAGGCTAATTTCTAATGAGGAGAGCAATTTATATGACAGATTTTAATGTAGCTTTTATACATATGTAAACATTGTGAGATATAGTTATAATGGTAATTAAACAAAGTTTTGTTCACTCAGTGTAAGTTTGAGGGCTATTAAAGTTTTTTTTGTTTTACGGCATGATCGCAGATAATGTTTAATCTTAGAAATGCTATTATTAATCATGAAGAAACATGAGCATAACTGGTTAGGACAGATCAATGAATGATAGGGCCAGCGTTACCAAGTTGCCGTAAGTTATTACCACACCTTGTACAGAAAGAGTGTAAAAGTATACACAGTAGGGCTTATTGCAGACAGAAACAATACTGTATTTCATCGATGTTTTCGCTGTCCGCTCGATTTTTGAGTGGACTTTGCTGTTCGGATGAGCATGAACGGTATATGAATGGAGAACTCACATGGGCCATGAGCAACTGAGTGGAGCACACACGTGCATAGAGCGGGATAATACGCAACAGTCTAAGGATAATCACAACAGCGCATAGGCGAGATCACACCACACACACCACACACTACCACACACACACACAGCAGTATCACTGGAGCGTGAATCATTTTGCGGATGGACTTAGTCAGAAATTTCAGTGCATCTCTAATTATTGGCATTAGAAATGGATATTATATAATAGCTGGTTTTTGAACATTTTAGCAATTTAAAATATAAAAAAATAATTTTTTACACAGCACCCCTGCTCTCAACAGTTGGGAAACACTGTTCTAAATAATTCCGCGAGGCGCGAGTGGGGCTTGAGGAAGTGATGTCGCCTGCGTCTGCGCCCCTGAAGCGAGACACAGGAAACAGAAATACTGCAAAATAATAATAATAACGAAATAAATAACGTTATAACATTTCGTTTCATCTAGTTTTGTTCAACGAAAATGAAGAGACATTTTAGGATAGTTTTTATTTTGTAAATCACATTTAGTCTCGTTTTTATTCGTCAAAAATATTGCATTACACATTTAATTATAGTCATCGTCACATAACCAGCATTTTCGTCTCGTCTCGTCTCATTTTCGTCACGTAATAAAGGTTCGTTGACAACGATATTTAGCCATAATTTTCGTTGACGAAAGCAACACTATTTCAGGTAAGATTGAATGGCTCGTCAGTGGGGAAAATGCTATTTTTTAAAAGTCTAAGCCAGCAAATAGATTAGTCCATGATGTTTCAGACAAACAGAATAGCCGCCAAAGCTCCATGTAATTGGAGTAGTGTTGCAAATGTCAGTCTGCTCACAAACATGTTGCAATCAATTTGTGCTCGCAATAGGCACAGAAGTTAAGGTTGCCACGGCATATAATAACTTACCGTTGGTTTGTAGCCTATGCAATGAACTTGGTTTATCATGTTTTGGTTGCACAGTAAACATCTCTAACTCTCTGTTTTTCTTTTTTTTGTGCCCTCCAAACTGGTCTCTGCTACATACAGGCATATCAGGTCTGGAGCTCCGAACAGCTCGGATTATGACGCTGGACAGCTGAGATGAGTACTTTGTAAATAAACTGTAAGAAGAAGATGGACAGTGAGCCTGCGAGTTTGAAGAGATACTCGACCGGACTGGAGAAAGGCGCGACACTCAGGTAACGGTGGTAGGCATAACGGGCAGGGGATTTGGATATTTAGTTGTGGTTTTGAACTTGAAGTTTTAAAAAAAAAAAATTTTTATGGTTGCTATGGTGCTGATCTGTATTCTTAAGGTGGATTTCGTTCTGTAAAAACAATAGAGTATAAATATCAGGTAGCTTTACATATAATCAAAACATTTTTACATATGCATGTTTATTTATTTGACAGATGGCAAGTTATCGCAATTTATCTGCTGTTGCTTGAGAGTATATTGTTGTATCAGTCTATGCCTTCCACCGTTGGTAAAAAAAAAAAAAAAAAAAAAAAAATTGGGGGGGACTAGTGCTGTGCTTTGCGGTTAGACTATTCACAACTGCTTTGATTGATACATTTGCAGATAAGGGTGTTAGTGCAGTAAGCATGTTTGCTTGCTGGGCGGGGAAATAGTGATATTGTGATCTTGTTAATAAGTCATATTCAATGTTTAATGAATGAAGAGTTTTCTTGCTGCGCTTAGGTGATTTCTCTGTAAGAGGCATGCTTGTTCGCAAGCAGATTTATGGGAATTTAGACATGTGAAGCGGAATGATTATTCATGGATGATGTATGGGGCGTCAGGCCATCTGCTTAGGGCATAGTTACGTGATTCGTTCGGATCTATTGTCAGCCTCAATGTCAATGTGTACCACCATCTATTTAAATGGTAGTAAAGGTGAATTGTGTTTTTGTATGTTTGAGTGCAAGGCTTGTCCAATATGGACAGAACTTGCCGGCTATTCAAGAATTGGCATACATTGTCATCGCTGCACATTTTGCCTTGACTACTGTTTGCAAAAGGTGGGTTCATAAAGATTTTTTGCGGCAATATTGGTTTGAGAGAAATCTTATGTTCACATATAGGGCACTGAAGACGTTGTCCTATTGCCATCGGAGAGCTCTCGATTAACCCTCGTGAATAGTGCAAAAAAAAGATTCGAGGCTTTCGTTTAGCTTTAGTCCATTTAGCTAGTACTACACACGGAACACCGTGTCGCTCCACGGACCATTATTACTGCCTGACACCTGATAACCCGGACCAGACGGCATAACTGAGTGGTATACTGTATAAAGAACAGGGACCAGACTTTAAAAAGAATGCGCGTGACGTATTGAAACCCGTAAAATCAGTACTGGTGCATAGTTATCATGTCCTACAGTTAGCATGATGGTTTTGTGAAAGACATAAACCCATTGTGCCTCACGTGGCGTGCTTTCCTTGTCATTGTAGCAGCCAGTTACTAGCACAGAGCTTCTGTTCACTGACACGTGCGCCAAACCGACGATGCATGATATGCAGCATGATTATCAGTAACTGGCTATTTTAGGGCTGGGCGATATGACAATATTATCGTATATTCAGGCCGATGTCTCGTAAGTATGCCAGCCCAAATGGCGATGTCACACAGTCAGGTTAACAGAGCGATTATGGGGAAAATTAGCAAATGATAATCCTAATAAGTATATCAAAATATGTTACATGGGTAACCAGACTGGCTAGACGATTATCGACATTTATCGGGAAAAAATTACAAATGATAAACCTAATAAGTTGCAAAAAATATTTTACATAGCCGCTTCCTAGTCCCGAACCACCATACAGGTTTTCTGTATGCAAGAATGAAATAATTTATTAGGAGGGTTGGGAATCGAAAAGCTATTCCAATTTTGGAAGTCAGATCAGATGCGGAAGGTCAGGAATAGACTTGTGCCGGTATTCGGTAATGCGATGTATCACGGTAATGAATATGCATGATATTGTTATCGTGGGCACATCTAAATACCGTGAATAATTATATATAAAAAATTATTCAGAATTTTGAATGCATTAAGAATACTTTTCCCATCAAATGGTCAAAATGCACAACACCGCTGTATGTTGCGTGAAAGACGCGTGCGCACTCTGATGTAAACAAGCGCGGACGAGAAGCGCATGGCAGAACATGAGAGAGTCGCTCTGGATGAAAGCGCACTTTCACGCTCTGACAGCAGATGGCACTAAACTGCAGAAATTAATAATATTATAATAATAATAATTCATTACATGCAGCCGTTACCCCCTCCGTAAACCCTGTAAACAAAGCAGTCTGGCACTAGCTTTCTGTTTCGAATCTGTTTTTAAATGAAATGGATACAAACAGCCATTCAGGTTTGTGTATTTGCTATGATGTTCATCACAGGGCCAAATACTTAAATATTTAGACTTAATAGGCTATTTATTTTCAAACTTTTTTTTTTTTACATTTTAATCTGGACTACAACATTCTCTAGATATTTTTTGAAAGTGTTTTGATTCTTTATTGTTTTTTCACACTTTACATTAGGGCTTCATTAGTTAACATAAACTGCCAATGAAAATTCTTCTGAACATTCATTAATCTTAGGTATTCCAATATTTAATAACAGGTTGTTAAAATCAAAAGTTGCAACTGTGTTATTTAATGAGCTAACATGAACTAATACTTGTATTTTTTTTAACAAAGATTATTAACTTCTGTAGCAAATTTAGCTATTGCTCATTGTGAATGTTAATTCATTAACTAAGGTTAACTAATGAGGTTTTATTGTAAAGTGATTCCTATTGGTCTTTATAGTTCTTTTGCGCTTTAATCTGTGTAAAACTTTTAATTTTATACATTTTTCTTTATTGCTTTATTGCATTTAAATGTTCAGTTATTTTTTGTTATAAGAAAAAAGTTATTAACCATGTTATACTGTACTATGACAGCACTTTTTTAAAACTAAATTTCAACACCGTGATAATACCGCATACCGTGATTATAAGAGGCATTAGCAATAAAAAAAAAAAAAAAAAAAAAAAAAAAAAAAAAAAATAAAAAATCGGCACTGAAAATTTGATACCGGCATATCCTGCTAGTCAGGATCAAATTACTTGTTTAAATTTAATTTCATTCTAGGTCTCGATTTCGGGGGGGGGGTTCTGTATGCGCATTTATTGTGATTTCAAAAGATTCAACTGCAAGAAGAAAATAGAACTCTCGAACTCTGCACATCAGCGGTCAAATGCCACAGCGTTATGTGCTGCTCACACAGGCGCTACTAAAACAAATGATGCTCAAACGCGAGTCTTATATACGCGAAACTACATGAACTGAGCTCTTTCTTCTTGTGTTCTTACACATTCGAATGGACAAATACACACAGAATTGTATCAAAATATCCCATAAATACAATTGGTTATGTCTTAAGTGAACTTAAAGAGTTGAGAAAGAAAACAAGGGTTTATTGGATCCGTGCATTGACAGCAGCCGCTGCCGCCAGTTATTAATGTTAATCAAAGAATGAAAGAAGAAAATCCCTCACTGATCTTGACTAAATCCCTTTTGTAACCTCAGTTTACATTTGATTTGCCTGTTGTTCCCCGCTGACTACTGTAATGGCAGCGTGCATCTGTTTATGCGATTATTTTGGAGATGCGTTCTTATATAATTTATCCTTATTTAGGGTATTGGCCTATTCTATTTTGAGCTGCAGTTTAATAAAGGTTAAACAGAAAAAAAGACAAAGTAGCACTGCATGTGTTTCTGAATATTTATTTAAACGCGACTGTATAGATGATAAAAAAAAAAAATAAAACCAAAAAAAAAAAACCAGCATAACCAATGAGCGGGGTATAATTAAAATAAGCAAATTCCTTCAGCGCACATTTCAGTGCAATATTTTTTTACAGATTTTGTAAACCGTGTATATAATATAATTATGCTGAGATAGCGCACTATAAATTCTTAATTCATTTGCAACAAAAAAATGATAAAGTTTAGTTGCAACAGGATGAAGACATTTTAGTCCAGTGGTTCGTTCTCAGCTCACACCTCAGTCCAACATGTATCGTTTGAGATTTCGGCCGTCTCAACACCGGAATATTTATATTGTGGGCGTTGTTTGATTAAAAACAGAAAAAATTACAATATAAATAACCGAAATGTACGCGATTAGCCCTGGGCTTTTAATTAAATGTAAGGGCAGTTATTTAAAATTTAGCTCGAAAGAGGGCCGTTCCGAATTCATAGTATGGCTAGACCAGTAAAAACAAAGAAAAGGGGCCACAAACGTTTTTGGCTACTCCAGAATTTTAATTCCCTGCAATGATTTAATTCATACATTAAAAAATAGTCAACATACTTTATAGCTTGACTACAAGTGTTTAGAAAATACAATGCGCAATGGTTATAAATTAAGGACATTAAAGCTTACCATCATGAAGGATAGTGTCTAACACAGGGGGGGCGATAAGCCAAAAAGAAAGAGAAAGAACCATCGCGGCACAACGTAGGCATATTTTTATCTCAAGACAATATATGACAATAAATATGACAAAATTGTCCTTTCACCATGATGCTTATAAATTGGTTCTATTATTATGTCACTCACAGTTCGTCCTCACAAAACGAAATAATTTCAACACAATTATGCTAAGAACAGAGTGGAAACGAGTTTAATTAGCAAACCACAGTACCACCAAAAAAACAGGCATAAGCTACTGTTTTCATGATTTAGTTTTAAGTCACAATCTAAATCAAAAGTTAAAACTGCAAACTTACTTTGTTGGGCAATCTAATTAAACAGTGCGGGGGTCATATGATGGTGCATTTCACCGTTTTGCCTTATCAAGTCTTGTGGAGTGTTATTCATCTGATTGTGCATAGATATATAAGACGGAATCGCCTGAAGTTTGGCCAAGACTAAGGCCTCAACAGAATCCATAGCGATATCCTTACTATCAACAGATTAAGAGACTTGGCCACGCCTCCGCTGCAAAAACACTCGTTCTTAAGCCGCACCCACACTCGCCATATCTACTTCACGACTGTGAAAATATTCTAGGGCATGAAAATTCCTACGCCGAAAAAATGTTCACTTCAGTAATCGCAGTTTAGCATGTTTTGGTTGAATTTTCCTGCATGCTCCCATTTGGTCTCCCCTTTTTTTTTCGTGGGGTTATGGCACGCTGCTATGCTGTGGTGTCGCTCGTTTTCCTCATCTGTGTCGAAAATGGCAAAGCACTTTATTTGGCCGTTACCGAAAGTTAGATGCATTTAGAATCTTTAATATTACTTACATGTCAGGCAATGGGTCATCTTTCTTTCTTTGAGTGATCCTGTTTTGTGCTTTTCGTGGGACCTCGGGCGAGGGGGTCTGGAGACAATCTGGCGCTGTCTGAATCACTAACTGTATTTGTTATTGTTTAAGTAATTTGCTATTGCTCCTGTATGCAAATGCGGAGTTTTGCGGCATGTGTGTGTGGGGGTGTGTGTGTGTGAGAGAGGGAGGGAGAGAGCGGAAGAGAGGTCACAAACATCCACAGGCCACCGCGCAAAACGCCCAAAGCACCCCAGCTCAATATCATAGTTCAGCTGCTCCGATCCGGCTTACCGCTCGGCTTGTGTGTAGCAAACACATACCAGCTTCACTCACTGTGTCTTGTCACGCGACAATCTCGCGGTTCCCCCCCTTCGGCTCTGCTTGACATTTATTTTGAAAGCTGAAGCTCTACTAATTATGGTAAGTACGGGCATTACATTTCCGACGAGTGCTTGCGGTGTTTGGCCAATCACAATGCAGTGGGTCAGCTGGCCAATCAGAGCAGATTGCGATTGTCGGAAGGAGGGATTTTGTAGAAAACGAAGTGTTTGAGAGAGTCGGGGCATAGAGGATTTACAATAATGTACAGTATTTGAAAAAAAATTTTCTTTGAACATTAAAGCATGTCAACATAATCTGATACACCAAATACCACAAAATAATGACTTTAAAAAAGCCTCATAGTGACTCCCATGTCTCCTGTACGACGCAAACTTTCCCTCCCCCACCTCGCCCGGTGTTGTTTATGGTGCATGTCGATCAATGTTGTCTTCGGGGGGCTAGTGGACGGTGGGAGCTTAGGTAACTAGACGCTATATCCGTGTGGTACTACCTGAGTCGGTAACCGCACTTTCTTTTTCGCCAGTGCGATTATCGCTACCAGCCCCTACTGGCGTGTTCTGGGTGAGGCGAACTACCCGCTGACAAGATTTGGCCATTAAATATCCATGCGATTTGATCGTGGACAAGCCCTAATGGTTAAGTATTGTTAATAATATTTTTAATGTAGTCTGCTGCGCAATTTATTAACTTTGGTTGGCAGAGGCTTCATTTTCAGGATAATTACACCCCAATGCTTCAGAATCTGTTTCCTATTATTTTATTTTTATATCCAAAGTGTTGAAAACAGCTGCAGCTTTTGTAGAAACAAGAGATTTTTTCAGGATTTTTTTTAATGAATAGAAATTTCCCTAAAATAACAGGCATTTGGGTTGCAAGATCTTTGCGTCACTTTTGAATCAAAATTTAATATGTCCTCGACTGAAATATATCATCTTTTTTCAAATAAGAAATCCTTATGACTCAATGTTTGTATGGTAGTGTATTTACTTTTGTATTCTATTTGTCACCAGTAACATTATCAAGCTGACTAACATGATTGACTTGGCATACTTGGGAAGTGATAGTTAGTCTGTTTACAAAATTAATGATAATTATATTAATATCCACATTAACAGCTGACAACGTTGTTTGTTTATTTTATGCAGTGTGCACACTAATATTGAATGGCTTAATAATGTCTGTCAGTGGTTTTATCATTATAGTTGTGTTGTGAACTTTTTTTGAATTTTTTTTAAATTTTATTATTAAAATTAATAGTTACTGTTCTTGTTGTGAACCGGCTTTTACAATGGGTTAAAGTATTGTTTTGGTATTGTATGCCATTGTTTTGGAGTAAAAAAATATTTTTTCCTTTTTATTATTTATTTTGGGTATTTGCAAATACATGTTAAAAATGGCTGTTTATAGGGATGCTCCGCTCCGCCTTTTTTGCCTCCGATACCGATACCTAGGGTTCGGTATTGGCCGATACCGATTCCGATCTGATACCAGTGAAGTTTTTTTTCCCTCATTTAAATAAATTTTGAATTTATATATCTCTGTGTGTGGAATTGATAATCATTCTTTCACAATCTACTATATACAGACTACTTCATTATAAAGAAAAAAGAAAAAATATAGGCCTATTATATTTATAATCTATGACAAAAAATCATCATAAACTAGGTTAGTGGATAATTCGGCAGCAAAAGTTATTCAAGAAAAATCAGTGCACAATAATTTTAGAAACTCATAACATTTTAGTGAAAAAAACTACATTTTTTTCTTTTTCTTTTTTTTTTGTGTGTGAAGAACGTTTTAATGTTGTGGTTTTTTGTCCCTGAGGTTGTTTAGTTTTGTTGTCTGGTTTTTTTTGAGGTGTAGGAAAGTTCTGTTTTGGTGTGTGATTCTACTCTTTTCTGCTTTCAGTTGGGTTGGTATGCAGGGTTGGTTCTTTGTGTGTGGGGTATGTGTTAGACGGGTCCATTCATTAAAAACATTAATGAATGTATTTATATAAGTATATACTATAAAATTAAAACACATTTATTTTAAATGTATAGCATATTTTTTAATAAGGCAACAACATATGATACATACGATAGGACAAAACAAATACAGTGCAGCACAAATTGTTTTTATACAGTCAACCCTCTACGGACACTTTGGCAATTGAATCGCCATTGGCTAGTATATATTTTTTTGTTTACTCTCCAGACTGAAATACTATACTACATATATATATATATATATATAAGTATCTATAACTATATAATATAATATATATATATAGTAGATTATGCCATTTTAACAAACGTAATATAATGTTTGTAAAATGGTATCAGCTTTTTTAGAAAATATCTGAAAGTAACGCTCGTTGAATATCAGGCAGTCAGTGCAGTATAATATGATAAATTTCAGTATTTAATACTAGTAAGCTTTTCTTGTGTTATAGTTTATACATTAGAATCTAGAACTGGTAACGGGTCATAGAACAGAACTTAGGTACTGGGCTTTTTTTTTTGTCATGTGTCAGTGTTCCCTGTGAAAAAAAAAAAAAAAAAAAAACCCCAGACACACCATAACGAGCTGATAAGATAGTATATAATATTAATACGAATGCTACTAATAAGAACAATATAAAAAACGCACTAAGGATTAATGAGCTACTGGATTCATGAATATTAATCAGGTTGTGTGCGTTTGCTCGCACTGATTCGCTGAAATTGACAAAATCCAAATAGGGTAGCGAAAATTCAAATAGGTGGAGACCGCCAGCCAATGAGACTGCTGTTTGTCTTGTGCATGGAGTTCTCAATGTCTACTTCACTCGAGTCGTGGTGTTGGAAAAAGACCCGGCATTCTTAAAATTGGGGGGCTGTGATGAGTTGACTAAATGTTCCAAAGTACTCTGTTTATTTTCACAGGAAAAGACATACAAAGATGTTTTCTCGGAGCGTGGTCTGTTTCTTTAGATCCACGCTCTTCGTCCTTCTCGGCTTCCCTATTTGTAACTATCCGTTTTCCTATTGGTTGACTCACTCTACTCTCGTACATGTAGCGCATGCAATCGGCATGTTATTCGGAACGCCGCTCCAGCTCGCGACTCATCGCTCCTTTGCTTTCAGCTATTGGAGATCAAGCGATCGGCGAGTCGTGCGCCTTCCACACTAGAAACACTTCGCCATATACTTACAAACACAGGTGCGCTGCGCATCCCCTTCCAATTGAACTGAATAAAAAATATCACAGATCGCTATGAAAAACCGGAGAGTAGGGATTCACGATTAAACCGGAGGTTTTGCGATTAACCGCTCTTTAAAATGTCACGGTTAATTAATCGTAAAGGTTCCGTTAAACCGAGTGTTTCTGTTACACGGAGCGGAACTGTTGCAGCTTGCGCAAAACAAAAACAAAGTTTCACTAGCGGTGCACCAGCTTAAAATGAGGTGCTTATCAGAGGCACGGAGGCTACTACATGTATTAGATTAACTCTGTGACAGAGGGACCAAACAGCGAATCTTTATTTCCACCAGAGAAATGCCTGTCAATTGTGTGGGACCATTTTGGGTACGCCAAGAATGGCCAGGGTGTCATTTAAATATTGCCGTAAAAAAACTGCTTCTAAAGAGTGAATGCATAAGGGATAATACACGGTTAACTGTGCATTGAACAATTTTAATGCACGAGCGTGGAAGGCAAAAACCAACCTGGACGCGAAGCTACAGTCGTTAGCTCCCGCATTCTGCCCAGCATTCAGTATCAGAAAGAGATTAAATAGTGCGTAATCGACAAGCACACTTTATTTTGAATTAATATAATTATAACATGTATCCTAAGCTTGAATTATCATTATTCGAGAGAGAGAGAGGTGACAGTTGCCTGTGTGAATGTACGCCTACCCTGTCGCCTGTGGTCTCCCCCAGTAGGCTTATTAATCTAGTTTATTAATAAGAATCTACGGGGCTGCATCTCAAGAAGGTTTGTGTCCAATCCTGTGTTTGTACACGTGTGGTCAGAAAGATTGCGCGATAGTCTACAGAAATGATCTCACAAACCAAAATAATAGGCATGATTTTCTCATTGTAAAATCACATGAATTATTATAAAGATTATTAAAAGGAATAGGCTACGTATGGATTACAGTTGATTACAATAACATTTCAGTTTATTTCCATCATTAGTAACAGTTTCCCCTGTGGGACAAATAAAGTTAATATTAGTCGTATATTAATAATAGGCTACTTCATTAACTTTATTTACTATCCCTGTTGTAATATTATTCATAAGTAAAAACCAACAAGATTTTTTTTTTTCATGTTTCCAGTTTTCTGCCTCAGGTCCAAAATTAATGTAAAGAATGTACAAACTGAAAATATTAAATACTTTTGTGATCTATTTCCATTTTTTATTTTCAAAAGAGAAATACTGTCATGATGTTTACAGAGCAGAGGTCACCTTTTTTTTTTTAATTCCAATGGGAGAGATGGACTTTTGTTTGTCTTTTGTTTATTATTATTTTGTGCTGTATTGTTGGTTACTCTGTTATTTTCAAAAGTCAGCAATAAATAACACTTTAATATCTAAAGAGTGTTCATGTGATTTTATAAATTTGTAATGTTGGGAAATGAATAAATGCAAAATAATCGTCATAATCGTAAAACCGTAATTATTCCTCAGACAATAATCGTACCAACAAAATCTATAATCGTTGCATCCCTAATGAGAGCTGAAACACCGAATCGCTCAGTCAGCAGTGTTCGTGAAGTGAAAATATTATCCGTGGCTAAAGTCATATATCACTTCCAGCATCCAACTCACACACTGGCGAGTAAAATCTGATAATTTATTAGCCATTGGCTAATATTACACATTTAGTAGCCCAGAGTGAAGATTTCGTCGCATATGCGAGTGATTTACTCGCAAAGTAGAGGGTTGGACCGGATCGTCTAATGATGCTCACGAAGCGGCTTACAATGTGCGCACATTGTAAGCGCTTCGTGTTAAAAAGTTCAAAGCACAAAGGGAAGATATATTGATGCGTAGTGTATTATATCTGTACGATAGTTTATTGAGCCATTTTTTTTAACAGTTTTAAATTTCAGTTACAGTGGCACGTTAAAAAGCAATTTATAAGTCTTTTCTACCCCGTTTTCTGTTTTGTTCTGCAAATCGCTCCAGTATCCAGGCAATAAAATTATACTAACAACAGACATCCGGTAGCAAGAAACAAAACATTAAACTCCGGCAAGAAGATAAAGTCCTTTTTGGAAAATCATAGACATGTATTTACAAATCAAGTATAATGGGAACACATAATTATCTTGGAGAGAGCTTTACCGAACTGACTGCTTTAACCGAACGCGACCAGGGTTTAAAGGATGAATGAATGACTGACAGCCACAGTGGAGAATAGTTTGTGTGAACTTTAATGTAAGAACTTAAATATTCATATGTAGCTCACACTAAGCTATCGTATGGCTTCAGAAGTAAAACAGAATAATTCGCACAATCAGGGAAAAAAAATAAAATAAAAAAATCTCGGATTTGGATCAGCCCTCTCTGACCGATACCCGATAGTGAATAATCAGGATCGTCGCAATCCCTAGGCTGTTGTATCATACTTTGGGAGGGGCTAGTAAAATTGTCAGTAGGGCCAGTGAAAAACTGATCTACAGGCCTGACCAGGCCTTCAAAAATTCTTGTTAGTCTTTTGACCTCTACTAATAATATTGATGTTCATTAGCCTGTTATGTTGTTTAAAACAAGCTTAATATGAATTATTCTCTTTCTCTCAGCCAGTGTCTCTGCAGGAAGCCAAACTCTTGTTAAAGGAGGATGATGAGCTGATAAAGGAGGTGTATGAGTACTGGAGCAGGAAGAGGAAAGCATGTCAGAGCGGCTCTCTCATTCCTGTCGTCAAACAGGAGAAGCGTGATGGCTCCAGCACCAGTGACCCATATGTGGCCTTCAGGCGCAGAACGGAGAAGATGCAGACACGAAAGGTAAGAGGGCAGTGCTCAACAACGAATTGGCTCTGCTTATGGAATAACAAGAGAATCCATTCGCACAAAACCACACCCCCCATATTCAGTTAGTCTTTATCGCAGGTCATGAATCGTGAAGACGAGGCTTCTTACGAGAAGTGCTGAAGCTGCGTAGGGATCCGAAGCCCGAAGCCGTCACAATCCTCCGTAGATGATCAAGAACGAGATAAGGAGCAACCGAGAGCTAGGGCGCACATCAAACACACACTGGAGATATGTATAGAGAGAGGTGCATCTAACATAATTTATTCTGTCATGTGTTTACATACGCTGGAAATATCAAAGAATTTGACTTATTTTGCAGTTTTATCTTCATTAAAAAAAAAAAAGAATATATAATATATATATACTAGTGCACATTTTAATTTATTAAAATTGCACAACTTGTCATGCAATTTGAAAAATGTTTAAACAAAATATTTTCGCAATTCTAAAAACGATAAAACTTTAGGCATTTTAAAAAAAAAAATTACCAAAAATCACCGTAAACCGTACTTAAAATTCTGGAAATTCCACTGTTTTGGAAAACCTGGTATTGACGTAGGTTGGTGGCACAGGAGATTGTATTGTTAAGGCTCTTGATTTGCTGTTCATATTTTGTGTGTAGGAAGCACATGGCGGATTTTGGAGGCGATGTGATGGCGGGTTTGGCTGCAAGAGAGTGCTCTGGAGAAACGCCCAATCAAGCTGCAAAGGTTCATGCTCCTCTGATCCCATCGATCCAACACAACCAGTACAGTGACAGCCCAAGAGAATGACCGGGACTAATACAATGATCATATGGATCACGCGCGCACATCTTGTATCCTTCCACTGTGTCTCTGTTTTATCGGGGCCAGTGGGCTCAGGCCCCTTGTGGTCCGTCTAAAACATACTTTACATCAAGTTCTGGTGTTTTATATAAATAACTGTTCGCCTTTTGTGTTTTGTTCTCTTAATTGCCTTCAATATTATTATGATTAGTCAGAATTAGCGTCATTAATGAGCAATTTAATTTTTCGCGGTTTCAGTACTGTGTTACAATATTTAACACGGTCAGCGGGTCTAAGCGGTTGGCCATCCCCAGCGACTCACTACTGCCGCCTCTTTCTGCCGCCGCCTTTTTTTATATTTATTTAATATTTAATTTTATTTTGTTTCTTCGAGCAAGCAAAGTGTTTTTAGCTCTCCGAATGTCTGTAGCAAAGCCGCAAATGCAAACAGGATAGCTTTTTCCATCACGACACGGCTGCATCTTTCAAGCTTTCACTTCACGCTTCAGTTGGCACGGCTATAAATACGCGGTAAATGCGTGCTGTAGCCTGTATCATATATCATATTAAAAGCAGCGAATAAAGCTCGTTAGCGAGTGTCCATAACCGGGAATCGGGCAAAGAACGAACGCAACTTGGTCATGTTCAGGAAAAAACAAAAAAAAATGGCGAGCTCTGAAAGTAATAGCAGCCAATAATATCACTGCCAGTCCTGTCTGTGATTTATATTAATCATGAACAAAAAAGAAATGAAATCTAACAATAAAATAAGATATCCGATAATAACTTGTAACATCAGGATTTGTAACTTAACTACAGTAAGTTAAGTTACAACTTGTAACTTAAATACAGGATTCATCTATTTAGTATTTAGCGCTTGATAACTTTTATTAATTTCTGCATATTTCCTACTTACTGAAAGGGGCCCACTGGATAAATACTTGTTTATGTGAAGATTGTTTTAATTTCACTTAAATTAGAAGTTATTTTTTGAAGTCTAATAAAGGTTAAAATTGATAACTCTCAATTATACTGTAATGTTGAATGTAGGGGGGGGGTGGGAGGGCTTAGTCGAATGGTTAAATATTAGGAAAAAAATAACAATTTACTAGAGACATCAGCAATCGGTGAATACTGGCACCCTTCTTAATCGGCAATTGACTAGTGCCACTGAATTTCTGAGTGTGCCCATCTTGTGCAGCTGCACTTGTTTTAGAGCAAGTGCATAACAAATTATTTAATCTCGATGTGTTTGTTTGTTTTATTGTTCGGACCTGTAAGTATAGGATAAACTCAGAGGAGGTTGTGGCGGCAGAAACGGGAATATGAGAATCAGCAACGGTCTCAATGCCATTGCCCATTTGGCCCTAGGGCGGGCATCTGCCCATAAATCAGCGCCCGGCATCTTTAAAATGCACTAAAGACCTCAATTCACAGTATGTACTTTCCTGTGCAGCTCAGAACGCTGAGCCCTAGCTCAGCAAAAGGTACACACACGTTCAGTGACAGAGATTCACAAGAGTCATTTTTTGTTTTCTCGTGACTTAAAACACTCTTGTTTGCTCAGATGTTCTCTGGCTCTTCAGAGGTTGAGGAGGAGAATGATCCAGATGGTGTGTTTGGGTTCAGGAGGAGAACAGGCTGTCAGTATCATGCTGTACGTTGTGAAGCATCCTGATATGCCTGAATAAGAGCATGTTGTAAGGTTGCAGTCTAGGCTGTATGTTATTAGTAAATTATTCTGTGTTTTTCTCAAAGGCACGTTCAGGACCTGTGGGCGGTTGGCCCTGGTCAGACTCCGCCGAGGGTGGGGTAGCAGATGTGCGATATCGCTATTCTCTCACCGCGCTCACGGTGCCGCGACGATGCCTGGGGTTGGCACGTCGGCGAGTGTGCAGAGGGGGCAGGTGAGTTCAGCCACTTAAATTACATTTTCATACACATAATTGCAGTTTGATTCAGTTAATTTTAATTATCTTCATTTGAGGACTTTGCTCAGCAAATAGTTGTGATTTCAGTTCATTGACAATTAACCACATATATTAAAATTTGTGATTTTAATTAGACCATTAATTACATATTTACATTTTTTTTTTGAATATATTTATATAATTATTTGTAGATAAATGCAATTGCATATGATTCAGTTCATTTGTAGTTTGTATTCTTTATTTGATCTCAGGAAGTAATACTTGCGAATTCAGTCAATTTGCATGTAATCACATAATTTGCTGAGAAAATACAAATTATTGTAGTAATTTCAGTTATTTATGTGAATATTTTAATGTAATTGATACATTTTATTACTCTTATGTGTGATTTTAAAGGTTTTTTTTCTTTCAGCAAATACTAATAGGCAGTTCTTTTGTTGATTAAAATTTAATTATGTGCATAACGGGTTCATCGTCAGTATCATGTATGTATGTATATATGTATGTATATGTATACACTTGTTGTGCAACATTAGATGAATTCTCTCACATTTGTTTGTTTGTAGGGTTTTGTTGGACCGAGCCTACTCTGAATTGGATACTGTGTATCATGGGCTGGACCTCAGGGGGGAAAGGGGGGGGGGGGGATTTTTTTATTATTTTCTCCCCCACATTCACCATCATATCAATCATTAGTCTCCCACCGCAGGCAGGCCCACACGGATATACCTGCACACACCATCCAGAACCGCTCTACCCCGCTCCTCCACCACTCACCAGACGCACTCACCCAATCCTGCTCAATATCAACGCACGTCCTGTCGCTGGAGGCTATTTCAAGCTCTCGAAGTCGGCACCGCTCACAGTACGATCCCCGACTAAATCCTCTGGAGCACTGTTCTGCAAAGGACCGAGGGGACCCCTTTGCCGCCGGCTTCCCTCATTCCGGCACCCTATCAACACTTGCTTCAGATCAAGGAGTAGGCCCGCGCCTCCTCGTCGCCACAACCGCGTGTGCCCGATCCAGCCTCACTCCTCCCTGCTGAGTCCCTGGGGTTCTCAAATATTTCCTGAGTTTAGCTGCTTTCTTTTTTTCATTTTAAAAAGACGGCATTTTTGTCTTAGTTTTTAATTAGGTTGTAAAGACATTTTCAAAATGGTGGTTGTAGAACCTACCATCTGACTGAAAACGCCCTTTATCAAGACTTACCGAGGAGTCAGCCCCATGAAATGTTAGAATAACTTTTGTTATCTAATAATGTGATGATCGTGATCTTGCATGAGGAGATTAACCTCCGTTTCTGTCATGTCCTGATCATTTTCTCTTTAGCTTGGCGCCTGACTTTCCCCGGGTCTGATCGACAATAACGTGCAAGAGCAACACCATGACAGTTCTGGAGTGGTGGGGGGGGGGGGGGGGGGGGGGGGGGGTGTCTGTGCCGAGCATCAGCTTGTAACTGTGTCAGACGAAAACTACATCATCTATTCTGGCAGCACAGCCATCACTAACAACCCCCAGGTGAGCCTTCTGTGACCATAGATCTTCAGCCATCACTAACAACCCCCAGGTGAGCCTTCTGTGACCATAGATCTTCAGTGTCTGTTAAACCTGGCATCTTTCCTAGTGCCTTGGTTCACGTCATGTCGCAGTACATTGACGTGAGCAAGAATTTGTTGATGTGCTTTCTAATTTCGATCGAAAGATTGTCCTGTTTTAAAGTAGTACATGAGACAATGTTTTAAGACTTATTTTGGTTAATAATCACGAGTCTTTCGTTGTCTGAGGACATATTTTGCATGGCAACAACACTTAAGTCCTGTTCCCAAAATACTTTTACAGTTTATGGACCCTTCTCACAGCTAGATTTATAATGGTAATGTGGAAATGTCACAGGTGAGGGTTTTTATTATTTTTTTTATTTGATGCACTATACATTGTGTTTTATTAGCTTGGCATTAAGTTAATGCTGCTATTGACATCTTTTTGACTGATGTGATCAGAAATTTTTTTTTTTCTTCTTTTGGAAAGTCTTGGAAATGCTAAACACTCTTTTAACTATTCTGACAAATACAAATTCAAAATGTACATTTGTTGTGATTTTGTTCCGTTCACCAATTAAGTAGTTCACCTCTGAATTTTTAAAAGGATCCATATGCGCTTGCTTTATATATGTGTATAATGTGTTTTCAGATGATACATTTAAAGATGAACAGAGGAGAATTATAAAAAAAAAAAATACATGAAAATTATATATTATTGATGATAAATGCAATTTTATAAAAGCAATAACAAGGTCAAGGTGTGTTTGCATCATGTTTATGTGACGGCACACCATTGACAATACCCATAATGTAGCACAACCTCTGCTATTTTGATCACACAATATCCTTGAAAATGAATGAAAAAGCTGTTTTCAAGTTGAATTTAATCTAAACAACTGAACAGATTTTGTTTTACTGAGCTGCTGTTTTGTACAGTTGTATAACTTCATAATGTGTGTTTTATACCTCAGAGTTTGGTGTCAAAGACGATAGACGCTGCCAGTGCTCAGTTTGCTGCCTCTGCACTAGTGACTCCTGACCAGCTGATGGCGCTCAAGAGTAAAGAGGAGGGAGTTGGTGTCAATGGAGTCGTCTCAGCCTCAGGTTGGTCTTTCTAAACTATACGCTTTCACCATTAATATATTTATCTCTCAGCACGCAATGAGTTCTGTTCTCATGAGCTTCCATCGTTTGACTCCGCAGGCATCTATAAGGGCTTACATCACACAAGCTCTGCAGTGTCGTCCATCCTTCCGTCTGCCGGCCCTACCTCCACCTCATCCCCCTCCCCCACTGCCGCCTCCACCACCACTAACAATGGAACCTCCTCGGCCAATCACCACGTCGGCACGGCCAGCCCCGCCCCTGGTCATGCGCTGATGGGTGGGGCCGTGAGAGTGAGCGTCCCCTCACCAGCAGGCACCTTGAGCATGCGGCAGCTGCAGCGTCAGCTCACTGTTCCCGCCTCTGCCCTAAAACTCGCTGCCAATGCCAACAGACCCATCCCAAAGGTCACCGCAGGGTCGACTACCCTCGACATGGGGCCCAGGTGAGTACCTGTGTGGGGTCAAAAGAATGTTTTTGGTTAAATAGAAATTAAAAGTACCATTTGTCGTCAACAAAAGAAAAGCATTAAAGGGTCATGAAACCCCAGACTACTATTTCTGAGATTTTAGCAGAGGTGGTTGTGTTGCACATCATAGAAGACAATTTTATCATCCATTAATTTTAATTGTTTGAGAAAACTGGTCAATTTTGAGCTTTTTTGCCGTATTTTCATCTTCCGAGTTTAAAATCTACATCGTGTTCACAATTTGTGACGTGGCAATGGACTATAGTACATCGATGATGCGTTGGTGTCTATTAAATTAATCATGAGACTGTGTTTTTATCCTATGAGAAGACGCTTCGCTTAATTATTCACAACAGCATGTGTTGATTTGCTATGACAGATGCTTCAGACTGTGAGATCGCGCACATTAACTGATAGAAACGTTCATGGATCGAAGGAGAGTTTTTGTTTTTGCTTTGTAATAAGAGTTAGGCACAAATGCTATTCATTCACTTAGTGAGTGTAACCGTATTTACAGCTCCTTGGCATAACCCGTCAAAAGGCTTATATACTGTAAACGCCGCAGAATAAGCCTTCAAAGTTATCAGAGGTGCAACAGCGCTTTCATTATATATGTTTTCGATGCAGAGTGCAAATGGCTGTGCATTTATTTGTGTTTAACTCATTTGTGATGAGAGTGAAATGAAGTTGTCTGAACCCGAAGCTGTGTGTGTTGTCTGTCTCCCCTCTTCCCGCTCCGCTGTGCACCACGCCCAATTTTTTACGTTTTAAAAAACAATATAAAACAAAAGTGAGAACTAAGCAGTGCTGAATGGGGTTTTCATGACCCTTTTTTAAGTGGATATTCACCCAAAAATAAAAGGTAATTTGTAATCATGTTCCACTCAACACAAAAAAATATATTTTGAACAATGTTGGTAACCAAATAGTTGATGCTGGCCATTGATTGTGTAAATATAGCAGTGTTTCCCATTCATTAACTTGACTGTTTCACAATAAACGGAAGATATTTTTATACTCCTTATTATAACATAAAGTTCTTTAACGTTATGTTTCACACCATTGGTTTGGCTAAGTATCCGTCGAACGAATTAAAACCGAAAGCCTAATATGACTTATCAAGTCTGTTTGCGCTGCTTGTTTCAAAGTGAAGCGCACACTTTGTGCACACGATCAGCTCGTGATCCGGTGTTTTCCATGTCTCAGAGTTTCTCAGTGACTGCAGTGAACTCCGTTATTGAATGTGCTGTGAGTTTAGCGCGTGTTTGGGGACGCAACGGCCACCAGTTATGCTTTATTTTTAATGGGCAAATGTTTACAGTATTTCATTAAATTAATAATGTTTGTAAACCTGTTTTCACAGAAGCTTGAGTTTTCCGCCAAAATAAAAGCTCAACTGAAGTTTCCATCAAAATAAAAGCTCAAGGGTTTATCTCTTGCAAGCATGGCCTAAAATTAACAGACGTGCACAGAGAAAATACTGTATAGGCACAGCAAGCTCACTGTTTAGAAGAAAAATATAAATACTGGGGTGAGGATTTATTTGAATGTATTTCTGAAGGGAACTGACTTCACAAAAGTTTCGATGGCATTGTTTCCCTTCTCATCACTGCTGATCCATAAGCGCCACCTGCTGCCATAGTGAATTTGCGTTCTCATTCAGCCTGCCTGTTTTTGTTTAATGCAGGTTTTTATTTTTGCATTTTAATCCCGATTCAAACAAAGATACAGTGGTTGGTTCTAATTTCAAATGGCTTTTTTAAGCTGTAGTAGTAGCAACTGGCAAGGAAAAATATTTATGGCCGGTAAATTTTCTCAAGTCACCAGCCACAGATGTGAAAGTTAGTTTTCGGCCCTGCTTGCAAGTGTAGAAATCAAAACAAAAGTATTGCAATTTCCTTACTGTAGAGTAAGGTCAAATAATATACCTGAAAATTGCCCCCGGACACCCCTAGAGGGATCGAGGACCACCCACCTAGACTTGTGCCGGTATTCGGTAATGCGATATATCACTGTAATGAATATGCACGATATTGTTATTGTTATTGTGGGCACTTCTAAATGCCGTGAATAATTGTATATTACAAATTATTTAGAATTTTGAATGCGTTTTAAGAATACTTTTCTCATCAACTGGTCAGAATTTTGAATGCATTTTAAGAATACTTTTCCCATCAACTGGTCAAAATGTTTCAATGCGATTTTAATACTTTTCTCATCAACTGGTCAGAATTTTTAATGCATTTTAAGAATACTTTTCTCATCAACTGGTCAAAATGCACAACACTGCTGTATGCTGCCTGAAAGACACATGCCTGATGTAAATAAGCACGGATGAGAAGCACATGGCGGAACATGTGAGACGCTCTGGATGAAAGCGCATTTTCACTCTCTGACGACAGATGGCACTAAACTGCAGAAATAATTAATTTAAATGCAGCCGTTACCCCTCTACTTTGTTTCTGAATCTGTTTAAATGATTTAAACAGCCATTCAGATTTGTTTATTTGCTATGATGTTCATCACAGTGCCAAATACTTAAATATTTAGACTTAATATGCTATTTATTTTCAAACTTTTTTACATCTGGATTACTACATGCCCTAGATATTGTTTGAAAGTGTTTTGATTCTCTATTGTTCGGTCACACTTTACATTAGAGCTTCATTAGTTAACATAACTGCCAATGAAAAAATCTTCTGACCTCATTATCTTAGGTAATTACAATATTTAATAACACGTTAAAATCGAAAATTGCAACTGTTATTAATGAGGTAACATGAACTAAGACTTGTATTTTTTTTTAAACAAAGATTAATAACTTCAGTAGCAAATGTATCTATTGCTCATTATTAATTGTTAATGCATTAACTAAGGTTAACTAGTGAGGTCTTATTGTAAAGTGATACCTTTTGGTCTTTATAGTTCTTTTGCACTTTACTCTGTGTAAAACTTTTAACTTTATACAATTTCTGTATTGCTCTATTGCATTTAAATGTTCAGTTATTTCTGTTATAAGAAAAAAGTTATTAAACCAGTTATACTGTATTATGACAGCACTTTTTTTTTTATTTTTTTAACTAAATTTTAATATCGTGATAATACCGTATACCGTGGTAAAAGCATTAGCAATTAATCGCAACTTGAAAATTTGATACCGGCATATCCCTACACCCACCACAGTCTCCCAAAATCCTGTGGGAAAACACTGTAGCGTTCCATACTATGGAAGTCAGTGGCTACAACTGCTTGTTACTAAAAGTCTTCAAAATATCAACTTGAAGAGCGCGTAGATACTACAGAATTTTAAATTGAGTGAACTATCCCTGTGCTTTTCCTCCAAAATAAAAGCTTAATTTAAAGGCACAATATGTAAGTTTTTTTATTAAAATATCCAAAAACCACTAAAACAGTTATATATTTTGCTGACTTGTGAACTCACATTATCCCAAATGTTTTGAAGAATATTTAAATCCAGAGAAATAAACAATTTTAACTAGTGACACAGACCGTATCTGAATGTCATTGTGTCACCTGCCAATGACGCCATAACCCCTCGATTTCCGATTTTTTTTGTTTTGTAGAAAACATGGAAAAACCAAAGACGCTTTAATATGTTGTGTGTTTTATTAGACCGTGATGACCGCATACAAAGTACATAATAAACAGACTTCAAATGTGTCTAGTATGATAAAACGACGCTGCTTTTTTCCCCACATACGCACGACACTAATAAAAAATATATAACGGTCGGACGGGCATAATAAAAGCTCTGTTGCTTTCGAGCCGTGTGTCACTCTCGTTCCGCGGCTTCGTTTCGCTTTGACGGCTTTCAGCCGCACCCTGCTTCATTCTGCTAGGTTAATACATCTTTAATACATTAGCTCATCAATGAACATGATTTCTGTAACCAGAGTAAATCACAGGTGCGGGGGGTGATTGCGTCGGCTGTGGGGATGAAGACCACAACTCCCATGATTCCACACTCAATCACAGCGTCATCAAAATACGCCTTTGTTTATTTTGAATACACGCCCTCTAGCGGCGAAAATTACATAGTGCCTTTAAAGTTTGAAAATGGTGATTTTGAGACGGCCATAGATATTAGTATTATAATTTTACAGTACTGTATTTTTTTTTTCTGTGAAATTACAATATTACAACAATTATGTAGTAGTAGTTATAATAATAATTTTATCATATTGATATAATCATAATTTGCCCAAATTGTGCAATCCTAAATAAACAAGCACAGCAAACATTAGCCTTTTTTTGTTGCTAATGCATTTTAAATTACAATCTTTTTTTTTTTTTAAGAAAAATCACAATTAGATACTTTTCCCCAAATCGTACTGCCGTAGCATACCCAAATCTGTATTGGTCAATATTTAATATTCTCTGTCAACCAATGCAGATTCTTCCGATTTTTAGAGTTAGATTGTCTTTGACATCATCTAACACTGACTTGAAGTTCATCTTAAAAACATAAATCATTTTACAGTTGGTAAGTGTGATCTTACTCAAAATAAATATAGATTTTTCATAAATTTTCGATCTTTTTCAAATTTGCTTTTAAAATTTAACATGACATTTTATTTTCATTTAGAAAAATATGAAGTTTTAATAATGACTATTTGTTGATTATGAGCTATAGCGTTATCCTATTCCTGATTGCAAAACAGAAACTAGGGATGTGCGGGTCTAGTTGACTAAACGGTACAGCTCCTACTAGTCGACACTGAAAACAATAGTCGATTACATGACAGAAAAAAAAAGAAAAACAAAAACAGGATTTTATCATTCACATTACCATCAGTTTAACATTGCATTTAAAACATTTTAAATAAGTTAAAATAAAACATTTGAAAAATACATTATTTTTAAAAGTTTATCTGGGCGGAAACTACATTTTTTACCTCAGACCTCACATGAGTTTTCTTCGTGCCATGCTGCGGCGAGTTCAAAAATGACCAAGTGAAAGACGAGAAGGTGTGGGATTATTTTGAATTAGAAGGAAACTGAAAAGCTTTGAGTAAAGTGTGTAATGTCAAATCGTTTTACAATAACTCTACTGGAGCGATGCATAATCATATTCAATACAGGCACGTAGGCGTTAGCTTAGAGGCTGGCCAAAGGCAGCTAATGTCAATCACATCATTCACTACAACCTGCAGCCACTGCTATCCCGTCCGCGCCGTCTATTCCTCTAACAAAGACCCACTTCGGTGGTGGTGCGGGATGTCCAGGCGCTTTCTGAAACTCTTATCTGCTTGCTTTTCGTTATCTCTGCATGCCTGCGACTTCAGTTCCTGCCGAGCGTGTTTTTTCAAGTGCAGGAATTTTATTGTTAATCACCTCAGGTCCTGTCTTTCACCAGACCAGGTTGATAATTTCACTGAACAAATAACGCATGGTCTGAGTAAATAAAATGGGCATTGTTGCATTGTTTTGTTTTTAGACGATATAGCCTACACGAAGTATGTTTTTAAAAACCGATTTAATGCTATTTCTTGATAAACGTTTCTATTGTTTTTAACTTGTGTTTTAATATGTTGGCTAACGTTATATGAACTTAGAGGTAAACCGAAACCGATAGTGGATTTTGCCGATACCAATAGCTTGGTTTACCGATTAATTAACCGATAGTTTTAAAATTGATACGGAACAAAAACTAAAATAGTGCTTTATTAACAAAAACAGTACTGAACCATACTATTAAGTAGTAGTAGTAAACATAAATACAAATATAAAAAAAAAAATTACTAAAAGCTTAAAGTAGTAAAAAAAATAGTAATAGGAAATGTTGAAATTAACACACTCTAACAAGGAACAATACTTACACAGCTTTCATTAATCTTAATGCTACAAATGGACTCTTATTTTAAAGTGTTACCATTTTTTATTTCAACTGTCATACTTAAAGATGCACATCTTTAAATATATACACAAAGGCTATAGCATTAAAATGATATACATATGGATATTGTACTCACACTTTTAACTGCTATTCTTGAACACTTGATCATTATCTAATCAAAATAAAAGTGCAGCGCTGAGTCTAGAACTCACCGGTATCACACACACTCCGGACGCATCGCGTTCAACTCGAGCAGCGGCCTAAAACTGTTTATTTAATCACCAAACAGACACAAGTTTTCTTCAAGAATGAACAATTTGGCATAGATGAGTTTGAAGTTCGGTGTTTAAAAAAAACGGAGCAAACGAAAAGAGAAAGCGCGACCTATATTATAGGCTCTATATATGAAGCACACAGACTTTATTAGAGCCACAGAAAGACAAACGTTTGGCTGAAAATGCACAATACATTCATTCATAAATTCATTATGTACATTAACAACGATTTGGGACAAATATAGTGTAATTTAATGGAAACTATGTGAATGGCGCTCTGTGGCGCGCCAGGATTTTCTGTCGGCTGCAGCGTCTGAAGTTTTCCCGCACTGTTCGCGTGGCAGTATCAAGTGTCTAAACAAATAGCACGTGCTGTCAGTGATTTCAATCACTAGGATGCTAGCTGGCTGAAGCACTGTGTATGGTGTACAGCATACCTTCTCAGCCGCTCTCAGCAATGAATGGCCACAACCCGGAAAACTATCCGGCATGGATGTTTTGTCATAACCGATAGTTCCAGCAATCTATCTAGCGTTGCCGATTCATCGGCGAAACCGATACATTCGTCCGACCTCTAATGAAGATTCAGAATTCTGTCAGGCTATTATTGATTTTCCTTGTTCTGCATTTCCCCAGCTATTTGAATAAATAAGCTATGCTTTGAACCGACGTTGAGTGTATGCTCTTCTTTTATTTGGGCGATTCCACAGTTTAGGCCTAACTGCAAGGACAATAGCCTGCAAAATCAATCTTCATGGAGAAAGCCATTGTCCTCAGGTTAACATCCTGAGAAAACCTGGGGTACAGCTGTGTGAAAGGCAGGATAAATCTGGCAATGGTAAACTAGTAAAATTTGATCAAAGTTGAGTTGATGTAAAATTTAACATATGTAACATGGATGGAAAAACAGTGTAAATTCAAGCAGATTAATCTAATTCAGTTTAATAAAATTCTGGTTGAATCCCAGTTCATGTTTAGCTTTGTTCCTAATTTGGTATAGTTCTGAGTCATGCGTTGTGTGTGGTTCACAAAACTGGTAATAGGACTTCCATGCAGGCAGGTTGGCCATCTAATATTATCTGTTCTATAAACTTAAAGGTGCATTTTTGATTCTGGTATGTTAATAAACTGAAAGCCAGCAAAATTACTAACAAAAACCACAGGTATATTTTTCAAATTTATTTGCCAAATGTAGAAGCCAAAGTGGACCATTCTCATTCCTTGGTAGGTTTCCCTCTCCTCCAGGACGCTCCATGGAGCGAAGCCTCAACTTGAAGAGACCTGCCATGATTTCTGAAAAAAGTAAATAAAATAAAATAAAGGCCACACACACATATATATATATAGGGGTGAATATATATATAATATAATATATAATGTATGTTTGCAAAGGATGTGTATAAGAGTTATGACTAATTATTTTTTAACACTTGAAATTTATAATTATGTGTTTAATTATATGCTCTGAACACCACAGCAAACTTAATTTACTGAATAGCTGTTTCATTTCTTGAATACACTTATTAAAATTAAGAATCTGAAATATGAATGATGACTGTTAGTCTTCATGTTAATTACAAGATAAGGATATTATCTTCTCTATGCTAGGCTGCAATTTACATAGCCTGATTTACAGAATATGATGCTGCATGAATGGTGGCCTACATAGTATTTGGAAAAGTTTTTTGATTTCATATTAGGCCTGCCGGTGTGTTCCTTTTAAAATAATGAATATAGGCTACTTCAGACATTTATTAGGCATGATGTGCTAAATATGATTTGGAGAAATAATACACAAGACTATAGGCTATTGCTGAGCTGTGGCTGTTGGCTACACTTGCACTCATGAAATAGTTTGACTTTTGACTGGTCAATTAAGTGAGGTAACGCTGAATCGCATGATAGGCTAATCGACCAATACAGGCAAGGAAATGAGCACAAATTCACGGTACGCTCTAGCTGCCATCAAACGGAGCTCCGGTGGAATTGAAAGTGAACTCGCGCATTGCCTGTGGCCTACATAATTTGGACATGATGAAGGTACACTTGACAGGCTGTGGAGCTTCATTTTACCACAAAGCTAATGTTTAAACTAGCTTTATTGTGTGCCGTCAGTGCGGAAAATTCCTTTAAATTATAGCCCAGTTCACTGTTGTTTAAAAACCTTTGCGTTTAACGCCGACAGTTTATTCTAATGGCATAAGTGAGATTGTGTTAACGCACTATTAACGTGTTAACTTCGACAGCCTAAGCTATATTCTTACGAACATTGGACAGAAAAACAAAATCATCATCCAAAAAAAAAAACACCGGAAAAAAGTCAGCAAAATCATTGCCGATGTTGACTTTCATGAACAGCTTATTGAGTCAAAAATATTCAGAAAGCAACGTTCGAAGTTGGACAGACTGAAAATTTCCGTCTAATTTTCGAACAAGATGTGCAGAATCTGTCAAAATGTATACAACCACCATGCATGCATGTTCTTTCACGATGAACACGACGCCGCTTTCGGTCCGAAACCACTAGCAATCATCCGACTTGCACACTCTTTTATCCTTTCTCACCACAATGATCCTATTTAATGTTTACTTAACCAAAGTTTACCACGTTCATATCATTTTAATGTTCGTAAACTTTTGGACAGAAGCCACAAACTTACCCACATTTGTCGAAATCCTGTTAACTCTTCCTCCCATGCAGAGCATGCGTGACCTAGACAATCTTATATCTGACATGAGAACCGTTGAGACATTAGGAGATGGAAATTCAGCGTCAGAATAAAATGTACGAGTGTTATGATTTTTGGACAGAAAATCTCTGCCCCTGTTTTATCCCGATTTATTAACAATTTATCATGTAGCAACGCATATGAGAATTTAACCCACACAAGATGTTTTTATTGTTTTGCTACTGATAGAATTACATGGAAAAATTATATCTCTGTTTCCTTTAGAATCATAGTTTAACGTTCGTAACTGCTTGGACAGAAGGTGTAACGAACGTTAGTAAATGTTTCCATTGCATCGTGGTGGATTAAGGGAATTATACTTTCAGTGTTAGTAGTAGTACTTTGTAGAAGACACACCAAAATAAATGTTATGCACCAAAATTCAGGATTTTATTAAAGGAAATGAAAGAAGTGACTTAGGAAAAATCCAGATGCACTGAATGTCCCACCCTGACACCCGCAATTTCTGGGGACGGAAATAAAATAAAGTCTCATTACACGATAATGCCAAGGCTTAGTGGGATAAAATTAACTTTATTATTTCTTACATCTATCTTAAACAAAATGGTGAACTAAAAATAAAAAATGACAACAACTGGGTATTATTCGATCTATATTGTTCATTACACCCCTTGTGGACAGAAACTGTGGAATCGCTCATTTCTTTTTAACGGCCACCTAAAATGAAATGATGATAACGAGAGACATGTGTGCGGCAAGCGGAATTCATTGAGGCATTTGACAGTTTGATTCATATTTTAAGTATTTCAAATATAGGCTATTATATATGTTACACGCTTGCACAGAGGTTTTTTTCTTACCATCTTTTGGGGGTTTCTTGCTTTTAGACTAGTCGGATACAAAACTTTCGCTTAAACGACAGTCAAATTAGTCATCGCACACATCCCTAAATAGAAACATCTATCAAGATGCGGTATGTTCAACATCAAACCAACCCCCCTTAGCTCTAGTAGACGTACGTGATAATTATTATAATAAGTAATATAATAATAAGTAGCAGTTTTTGTTCTTCACTGGTGATTTACCATCAACAGTACAGCTTGAATGTGAGGTTCTCCTCAGAAGTTTCTTTGTATTGAATTTGTCTTGCAGGGAAAACCACGATCAAGAGAAACCTCCGTTAAACAGTCTAACAGACAACACAGTCGCCATGGAGGTGACGTAGCCCCGCCCCCTCAAGCATTCACACACCTCTCAATAGAGGCGTCTCCTTTAGGTGCTATGCATCATAGTGACGCTGTTTCCGTGGCAGCCGTTGGGACTTAATTGCAATGCTCATCTTTTTGGTTTTTGTCTTTTTCCAAAATGTTGTTACTGTTAGATATCAACATCTGTAAATTATGAAATATGGAAAATATTCTATGTACATACATATTTGTAATACACCCCCTTGTATATAACATTACTTGAATACAGAAATTGTTCATTTGTGATGTTTTGCACTTGGGGAAAAAATCAGAAAAAAACTGCGATTTTTTCGTAGTGTGTGTCAGAGATTGTGAATGTTCAAGTGTTTGTGAGACTGTATCTGAATGTATGTCACATGCATGGTGCAAAACCTGCTGTTTTATCTATTTATTGTGAGGTGTTTACATCCCCCCGCGACGGCGGCCCGCTGTCAATTCTAAATTTTGTTAATAAACACTGTAACTTCCTGGGTTTCTGTGCAGTGTGTGTGAGCGCGTGTGTGTGAACGTGTGTGTATGTCGCTAAAGCAGTTGTATGTGAACATCTTTTGTTGGAAAAAAGCAGCAGGGGTTCATCTCTCTCTCCTCTCTCTCTCTCTCTCTCACTCTGTCTCTCATGTGGCTGCTCCCACTCCACTCAAGCACTATTTTTTTTAAATTTTTTTTTTTATCAATGCTGCTTTTTGTATGATTCTTTGTACAATTCTTTTTTTTCTGGAATCTGTGAGGCCCTTTTTCATTTGGGGTTTGTGAAACTTAAATGGGTTTATTTGTATTACCTCTGTTTTGATGACTGATTGTATGTCCCCTGTGTTATGGAGCGAGTCTGTTATTTGTGCGTAACAGTAGTTCATACGGGAGAGGACTGCAGTGACATCTCAGTATGTTTCTTTATTATCATCATCATCATCATCATTCCACTTTATATGAAAACAAGGAAAACGAACAAAAAAGGAATGTTTTGTTTCCTGTAAGACTTCATGGTGGCACCCGTCCTGTGGGGCCAGCATGAGCTCTCTTCTGTGAAGAGGATGGTACCTCACAAGGCTACTCGTAGTTGTTTGTATGTACCACAATCTGAATGCCCGTTCCAATGGCATCATTTATCTTTGAGGTGTTTTTTTTAGTCCCACCTGGATGAATGAATAATAAAAAAAAAACTTGACAATGTTTAATAAACCCAGGGCATTAAGTGTTTGACCAGCACAACTCTTTTCGGTGTCATTTCTCAAATGCAACTTTTGCAATTGAAAAAATGCATGTTGCAACTCATGCAACATTAACAAATGCAGCTTTTTCTCTTTTGTCTCTACGTCACCCCTGCAGTTTCATGCAGAAATTGAACTCAAGAAGCTGTGGACCAAAGTGCTTCTTGTCGAGTCTTTTCTGATTAAATGTGCTTTTCTTGTTTTTTTTTTTTCAGTATTTTTAGTGGGTTGGATCTACAGTCAATGGGTTTTATTTCTTTTCTCAGGTGAAATGTTATTAAAGTAAACTTATCCAGATTTTAGAATGCATGTTGGTGAATTCAGTGATCCATGAATGAATTGTTCATTGTGAACCTGATCACCTGATTATTGAAAAGATCAGACAAGCACACAAACTGATCATTCATAAATCAAACATTTTTCTCTTGACGTCTGCCTTAGCTCTGGTTGGTATGAAATAACTTGTCATTTTGGTTTTGTTGTTTGAGCTATGGCTTCATATGGCTTCAGAAGATTTAAATCTCACTCATATGGACACTTTTATACTTTTGCCATTTTGGAGCTTGATAGCCCCTGCCCTCTTTCCATTTATATGCAAAAGAGTGGCCAGGACATTATTTAAAAAAATCATTATTTTGTGACCTTGGAGCACAAAACCAGTCTTAAGTCGCTGGGGTATATTTGTAGCAATAGCCAAAAATACATTGTATGGGTCAAAATTATATTTTTTTCTTTTATACCAAAAATCATTAGGGATATTAAGTAAAGATCATGTTCCATGAAGATATTTTTTGTAAATTTCCTACCGTAAATATATCAAAACTTAATTTCTGATTAGTAATGTGCATTGCTAAGAACTTCATTTGAACAACTTTAAAGGCGATTTTCTCAATATTTTGTTTTTGTTTTTTTTTTGTTTTTTTTCCCTACAGATGCCAGATTTTTCAATATTGTCATCCCCTTCCAAATATTGTCCTATCCTAACAAAATTGTCAATGGAAAGCTTATTTATTCAGCTTTCAGATGTATAAATCTAAATTTTGAAAAAAATTGACACTTAAGACTAGTTTTGTGGTCCAAGGTCACATTTGTGAATTCACAGCAGAAAGAATCATGTAGGTTTGGAACAACATAAAGTCAGTTTTCATTTTTGGGTAAGCTGTTCCTTGAAGTAATGCAAATTAATAAACATCTACAGCGACTTTGCTTTCATGTTTTATTTTTTACAATATTGCAAAATGAAATCAGTGATAACATGCTACTAAATTACTGACACTATATTTTGAATGCATATCCAGAGGAGAACTGAAGCCTGGTTTCTCCCAAGGCTTTTCGTCTCCATTATCAACTGTCAAATGAATCCTCTGCATCACAAAAGAATAACCCCAACTTAAAACTACAAGTATATCCATTTTTTTTCTACATACAAACCGTACACTCACATAGTCACAATATATACAATTTAGCAAATCTCAACTTCTTGATTGATTGTATCATCAAATGTTTCCCCAAAATCATCCAGCTCTAAACTACCCGAAAAATTAAGCATCAACATCATGAAACTGTAAAGCTGATTTGAAACAGTATGTATTGTGAAAAGAGTTATATAAATAAATTGACTTGACAACTATTACAAAACACCTAGCTGCATTTTATATACATTTGGGTTATGTCGTCATCTCCATCCACAGCTCTAAGTGAAGGTGCTGCTTTTGTAGCTTTTTCCACGTTATCACACCGTACCATTAGTTTTAAAACAAGGACCTTAAAAATGGAGAGACGAGATAAAACGTGCATAAATATATGTGATCATACACTCTTATAATATAACATAAAATGTTCACGTGGAAATCTTGTATAAATCATAAAAAGTCAATCTTTTGTGTTTCTGGCTGGTATCATTTTACAGTTCTCATTATCTATGCATTCATTTGTTAACCTTAGTTTTTACTTACTTCCGCAAAGTCTCCACAGAAAAGCCCTGAGAACTCAAATGAATCGTCACCTTCTGGTTGCAGCTAAGTACATGGTCCTTATAATGTGTACATTTTTGAGACTGTTTATGGCAAGCCAACCTTCATAACCAGAAAGCGCATAGCATCACTGCAGAGTCATTAACAAACCTGACATCTGCTTTTAATAGAAAATAATCACAACAATAATTTGTGGGAGAAACAGACCTAAATTTAAATAGCTATTCACAGAGCTATTCAACTAAGAGATTGCTCCTCAGCTGGGTTTGTTCCTCACAAAATATGTAACTTCGGAAGACTATGCAGCACAAGTCACATCATGGTGTTTTTGTTTTAAAGCTTAAAAGCTCTAGTCTCTATTAAACTGCATAGAAAAGATATACAAGTAAATTTACTGATGCAAAAAGTATGATAGACCAATACAAACCCGTCAACTTTCATAATACAGGCTGGTCTTGTGCGTGACCTCTGTAAGATCTTGATTCCCTCCTCCAGTAAAAAGTAAGCATCTACCCTAGTTAAAAGAAAAAATTATATAGATTTTAGGAACTGAAACACTTAATACTTTGCTTCTCACACATTCATTTGAACAATTCCATAATTGAAATGGATCTGTCAGCAAGAACATATCTTCTGAGATATGTTAAATATCCTCCGTGTTCCACAGATAAGTCACTGTTTGGACGACATGAGTTGAGTAAATTATAACAGAATTTTCATTTTTGGGTGGACCATCCTTTAAAATATGACCTACACATTAGTTCATAGTTTATACAGACACAGGACAGAAGGTGATTTCAAATCCTATTCCTACTTGAGTTCTGTTAGACTGGGGCAGTTCTGGATGATCTGAAGGGTCCAAACACACCATCTCTTGGTCAGGCAGTCTACTCTTATTTCCATCTTTTTCAGTTTAGAAAAAGAACAGGGAATAAGCATTAATGCATCTGAATCCTTTTGGTGAATTATCTGAAAAAGTTTGGTCCAGTTGATGTTGTTGAGCTCTGAGCGTGGGAAGGTGAGATCAAGTGATTCCAAAGATCCTGCAGGAGCAACAGCCATAAGGGTTGTATGTAGATTCTAGTCAAAAGAGAAAGAATTGTATATAAATACACATGTCCGTGTCTATATAGATCCATCCTGTTTGTTGTGTCTATAAACCAAAAGTCCTTGCTTAGAGCTTTATGAAGATTAATTGATGGTATGTTGGGCACCAGCCATTGGTATTATACATTATTATATAGGGGGGTCGGGGTGGAGGTGATCAACGACAATAGCGTAGTTCAGCATTTAGCTGCATTATTTGCGTGAGTCATGAAAACATAATCGAAGTTATTATATTGACTGTGACACCACCTCCAGATCAAGGTAGAGAATTTACCAGACACAGGCTTGTACAGAAAAAACAATTATGCTATCATGATTACTGGAGGTGTTTATATGATTGGTTATCCAAAATATGTGTCATATTTTTTTTTCCAGTTACCATGAGAAAGAGGCCATTTAATAAACAGAAAAAAAAACAATGAACTTTTTCTTCACCTGGATAGCTCTTCGCTGGTTGACAGATCAGCTGTACGGACAGAACAAGTCCCAACATTTGATATGACACAAACACTGCAAAGCACAGATAAAATGTCTATGAACTGAAACCAAAACAAAGCACACTGGGAAGGATGATCCCATTGCATAAAATACATCAAATGTACTGTATATGTATTCTGAGTGAGTGGTATTAAAAAACATTACTCCTGTGTGTTCAGGGTCTGTCCTCTTGTCAGAGCACACATCAGCTCAACAAGATCAGAGACCGATGGATCCTCTAGAGACAAACTTCAAAATCAAATCCAGAACATTACTAAATAATAAATACAGACTAAATAATCAAGTTAAACTTTCAACAACAAACAATAAAAATATGACATAAAAAATGTAGAAAATATGTATTTGTAATTTAAACAGATTTCAGAGTGAATTATGTTACACAGAAAAATGTTAATAATGTCAGAAAAGTTTCATCTTAATATCTTGTGATTAGTTTGACAGTTATAAGACTTTTGTTTTACATTAGGAATACTTGAAAATAGATTGAACCAGTAGTGGTGGTATCACAATAAGACAGGACTACAAGCAGGGTATGAATATTAAAACATCTTCAGTGTAGGATTTGCTGTACTTACGTTAATTTCTTAAACTTGGGGAGTGCAGGCAGAATCATCATCAACTTTTCAGATGTTAATCTGCAATCAATGAGACTCAGTTCTTCTATGCACTGACAGCACTGAGAGCAGTACAGCAGGGCCCAACAGTCTGTTCTTCTAAAGAATGCACCATATGTATCAATCTTATTCCAGGATTTCATAGCGTTTATCACAAAGTCCTCTTCATGAAGTTCATAGAGGCAGTGAAGAATAAAAAGTGTTCTATAATTATAAATATTTATTTGGAGATTTTTCAAAATCCATTCTTTAAAAAGTGCCTGTGTGTTTGGGTGAACAAACAGACCAAGTGTCTTTCTAAGTGTGTGTCTCACATCCTTATTCAAGAGACCAAATGCAAATTGAACCACAGCTGCAAAATGTGGAGGACACGACAAACTACTGCCTTGAACAGAAATTAGCGGTGCAAGTTTTCTCTGGGACTCTTCTTCATCCAGAATGACATAGTAGAGAGCGGTGAAGAACTCCTGAAAGCTGAGATGCATGAAACTGAACATGGTCTCTTGGCAGATTCTTCTTTTAAAGAGGAACTTGCAAAGAAATGGATTGGCAGCAGGGTCTGAAATTGTTTCATAAACAGTTTTCTCATCCAACAAGACTTGTTGTTCCAGCATCCCTCTCTCTGCCAGCTGACCCAGACTCCTCAGCAGGGTCGGCACAGACTGACTCAAACCCTGGCAGTGATGCTTCAGTAGAGTGGACACAAAGTCAACATAAATGGAGGTGGTGGTTTCCAATACGCTTGTCACATCTGCACCAACTCTGAAACGTTCCTTGATAGTTGTGCAGATGATCCAGCAGATCACAGGGATAGAGCAGGTGGTGAAGAGGTTTTCATTTGCTTTAACATATTCATAGGCTTTCTTGAAAAGTTCCTCATCCTGAAAGAACTTCTGGAAGTACTCCTCCACCCCCTTCTCAGAGAAACCCATAATCTCAGTGAAACGCTGAGGTCCTTTGAGCAGCTTGCTCAGTGTGTCTGTAGCTGTAGATCTGGTGGCGACCAGCAGGAAGGACTCTGGCAAGATGTGACCCCTCAACAGGGCACAAAGAGTGACCTCAGCTGGAGCTTTCTGAATCACATCAGTGTGAGGTGACATGTCATAAATGTCCTGTGTGAGTCTCAACTCATCAAATCCATCAATGATAAAAAGCATCTTCTCTGGTGACTGCTGCAGTATCTGTGAGATCTCATCTGATGTTAAACTGCAGCTGTAGCTCAAGACCTCCACCAAACTCATTATGCCAGGAATGCGGTTTATTTCTTTACACTTTAAGTGGAACACAATAACAAACCGCTCTTTGTAGAGTTTATCAGATGCCCAGTCCATCATGATCTTCTGCACAGTTAAGGTCTTCCCATTCCCTGAATTTCCCTGCAGTATAACAGAACTAGGACTGATCCCATGGCCATCTGGGTTGAACAGAGAGTTCAGATGGGAAGATTCATCACCACTCCTGGAGCTGAGGACCTGCTGGAAGTCCTCTCCACTGGAGCGGAGCTCTTCTTCTCTCTCTTTTTGATCTCTATGTCTCAGAAGGATCAGAGGTTGTGTGTAGCGCTCAGACAGCAGCACTCGTTCACCAGGCAGAGAGTTATACTCAGTCACATACTGATACTCTGTGCAGATCCGTGTCTTATGTTTGAAAATCAATGATCTTGTTGCTTCAGAAATAAAACAACCAATATTCAGAGGGTTAGTGCCTTTTAGAACAAATTCTGATTCCGCTACATTGTTGCTTATAAATTAATAGGTAGAAGGAAAAATATTCAACACATATCAGACTTATCTATTACCTGACGTTTGTGTTGTTTCAGAGTGTGGGCGATCAAAAGTGAAACCTGCAGAAAATTAGAAATTACTCAATATCAATTTCTAAAATTATAAAAAATTATAGATTGTTAACAGCTAGATTTAGAACATATATAGCATTAATATAACTTTATTAGTACATATTTGATACATATATCTTTTACTAATCCAACAATGCACATATTTTATCATATGACTTGATACATATAAAAAAATAAAATAACAGAAATCCTTTAATAAAGCTGCAGTCCGTAAATTTTTGCCTCTTTGTCGCCATCTGTGTTTGAAAACCTGCATTTGCAGCTGTGTGCGGAATTATCTAGCTTGAGTGGGTTTGTGCTCCAGCACGGATGAATCTAATGTTTTGAGGTGAATGTGTGGCTGTCAGTCACCGCACCAGTGTGGTTATTTACTGTACTTCGCAATCACAGATTCTAGCCTACGTCTTGGAATATGACTCAAATAAGAATTTTCACCGGGTATTGTCATCTGAACAAGTAAGTAACAAGTCTGCCACGTTTGTTCTGACCAACTGAGGAAAAAAGCATTACAATAAATCGCGCTACCAATGGTGATTTAATCTAAAGATCGGTTAGCTCACATCAAACCGTTCAAATTATTATCATTGTTATACTTTATTCTCAAATTATTAATGTTAATAACATCAGCATTGCGTGACTACGTGTAGTGTGTATTAGTCGCGTTATTTCGTTTCATTCGGGGTGTAGCAGTCTATAGCAGGGTTCTTCAAATCTTGCCCTGGAGGGCCAATGAGCTGCAGAGTTTAGCTCCAACCCTGATCAAACTAACCGAGTTCACACTGCAGGATTTTGCCCGATTTTTCCCACTTCGCCGACCGGGTTTTGTCGAAATCTCCGACAAATGCCCAAAATCGTAGGCAAATCGGTGCTCGTTCAAGCGAGTGACAGTCACGCAGTGTGAATTATCAAAGACGAGATCTGAGGGAATCGCTGATGCGTCGCCGACGCATATATTTGGCATTTGCTAAATATCTGGAGCTGTCGGCGAATTCACAATCACGCTGTGTGAAATGAATTCTGACTGAAAACTACATCGGCGATGACCTACAGCCAAAGAGAGACCAAGATACAGAGCAGCGGGAAGTTTGGGGAGGAGTTATATGAAACGTTGTTTGCGGACCAGTGTTGCCAAATCCGCGATTGCCGCCGGTTGTTTTTTATGTCAGCAGGTTGAAGTGACCCCAATAACGTGATATTTAGGCCCTGGAATGTGAATTGTACCAGGAGAACCCCCCCAAAAAAATTGCATTTTACTCCCTGAACGCGATTTTTACTGGGGACCCCCTCGAAAGCAATTGGGATATTTTCAGGCTAGTTTGGAGTAGTAATTGGGCGGGTTTTGTAGTGAAAACCTGGCAACCCTGCACCAGACAGAGCTGTCGGCAATTCTTCCTATTGTGACGTCATGCAGTGTGAAACCCCCTGTCTCCGATCCATCGTGCAATGTGAACACATCAGCAACTGAATGCTACCCCAGATAGTCACGCATTGTGAAAACAACGGCGATCCGACGAGTTGAAATCGTGCAGTGTGACTCGTCATAATTACCTGTGATTTTCTAATGATCCTGAAGACAATGATTAGCATGCTCAGGTGTGTTTGATTAGGTTTAGAGCTAAACTCTGCAGGAAAGTGATCTCGTGGGCCAGATTTGAGGATCACTGATCTATAACTCCAACTGCATACCATTCGAATTTCTTTAAGAAATTCTTTTAACCCAAAAAGCTAATTATGCTCCCTTTGAACTGGTTGTCTTTAAAATACAGATCTTGTGTAATCCCAGGCTATCTGTAATCAGAATCACATTTAAAACTGGAATATAATTTATTTTCATATAATCCTTTCTGGATTACAATCCCCATCAAAATGATACAATCCATGTTTCATTATCCTGGCTACTGTGAGAAAAGGCTATAAACCATGGCTGTCCAAACTCGGTCCTGGAGGGCCGATGTCCTGCAGAGTTTTGCTCCAACTTGCCTCAACACACCTGACTGGCAGTTTCTATGCCTAGTAAGAGCTTGACTAGCTGCTTCAGGTGTGTTTAACTGGGGTTAGAGCTAAACTCTGCAAGACACCGGCCCTCCAGAACCGAGTTTGGCCAGCCCTGCTATAAACGATCCGCCACCTGCATGATCCTCACATGCAATAGTCTAGTAGCCGGGACAACTTCTTTATGTTTACAGACGTGACGTAATGACGCAGTGCCATGCTCGATTTCGTAGCCATTCAAATTAGAAATCGGTTATTATAAGCTAACCGTTGTGAATCGTGCTAAAGTAAGGCGATAGTTTTGAACACTGGCTGGTTATGTACTTGCTTAAATATTGATTTTGGATAATTTTTAACCAAAAAAAAAAAGAAAAGTTACGGACTGCAGCTTTAAGAAATTATCAGAAACATTATCCGAAATATTTTCAGCATCTATGAAGTACAACCTTTTGTACTTACCATGTGCATTATGTAGGAAGTGGACATCGCCTGTTATTGTATTGTTGGTGAGTACAGGAGCTATAATATGACTTCCACTCTGAGCTGCAGCGCTGACACTTGGCCCAGCGCGAGATCTGATACGGCCTAGAGGAGTGGAAGTGACATGTGGCCAAGTATGGTACCTATTCTAGGAATTAGTGCTCTGCATTTAACCCATCTAAAGTGCACACACACAGCAGTGAACACACACGACAAACCGTGGACACATTTTGCTGCGGCTCCTGTGGAGCAGGTTGGGGGTTCGGTGCCTTGCTCAAGTGTCTCACCTCAGTTGTGGTATTGAGGGTGGATGAGAGCGCTGGTTATTCACTCCCCCCCACCTACAATCCCTGCCGGTAATAGACTCGAACCCGCAACCTTTGGGTTAAAAGTCCAACTCTCTAACCATTAGGCCAAGACTTCCCCATTGTTTCCCTACATGACAAGGGAAACATTGTGGCCTGAAATATCAGCGAAATAAGCACTTATTCAGTACAGTAATACAAGCTTTGTATAGAGCTAAGGATCAGAGAAAGATATGATACAAGCTTGAACTTAAAAGTACTTTTATTTTACAGAATAAAAACCAATAAACTTAAAGATTACGTTCTTTAGTCTTGAGTGACGAAATCATGTCACGAGAGAAAATGCTTAGTTTTACATACTGTAGAAAGTGCCCATTTCAGTTCCTTTTCTGCAAGAATAGAAACATACATTGTGTTAGTCTTTCCACTGCAGAATAAGTTTGAGCTAGCATAGGTTTTGCAACGCTACCTTATTTTCACCGGGAAGAAAGCAAGAATGGTGCTGTTGAAGTAGACGACAAACGGGTCATGCAGGTTTGAAAGCAGTGTTGCCAACTCTCACAAGATAATAAGCAACCGCAGCCTCAAAAACAAGCCCAATATTATTATATTATTTATTATCATCATCAATATTATTTATTATCAATTGTTTATTTCTATTATTGTTTGTTCTCTGCACGTCTGTTGGTGCCCTTGTTTGTCTATTTACCACAGCGCTTGGATTACAACATCACATGTCTGCACGCTAAACGTGACTTTACTCCAATGGAGGATGATCAATAACGCTACAGCAAATGTATTATTGCACTGATTGACTATTAGCTGCGAGCAGACAGTGTCAACAATATATTGGGGGAAAAAACAGCGATCATAAATGTAAAAAACGAAGTTGCTTGTCAGGTTTTCCTAATAAGCAACCCTATTTTTTTTAAATGAGCCCAAAAAACCTGCGACCCGCGACTTCACAAATAAAAGAAGCCCAATGTCGCGTAAAATACGCGGACTTGGCAACTGTGTTTGACAGCGGCATCTCGAACGGATGTCAGACTCAGAAAGAGAAGAATGTGGGACAAATATCTAGTCAAGTCTCGAGTCTTTAGTCTCCAACCTAAAATACAGCGATGTTAAATCATACCTTAAAACTGTTCAAATTGTTGATTTGATGTGTTTTCATAAGCCTGTGTTATACTACTGAATTAAAACAAGACTGAATTTGGAAATACATGGATAATGCATATTTTCCTTTTCATGCTTTATTTTTCTGTGTTGAAATCCCTTTGATTTGTTCACGGCTCACATAAAAGAATAGTTGAGATTCTGAAAAACTGATGTAGTGTTAAATTTGTCTAAATCTGTTCCAACGAACAAACAACCGTATCTACATCTTGGATAGCCTGAGGTGAGTTCATTTTCAGCATAATTATTTTTTAGCAGGAGGGGACCAATAAATATATTTGAATATTATGAGTCCTTGTAACACAGATCATTTTAACAAATTTGTTCAAAAACTTGACCCAAAACACAGAAGCACCATTAAAGGCGGTGAAAGTGATCATGACCAAGTTTATTTGTTTAAAACCAAACAAACACAATTATACTAATAAAGCTTTTTTCCCCCTTAAGAATAAATAGATCTGGAATCAAATTGGCCCAGGGCTATACCAGAGTGAGATAGATATTTTAATAAAATGTGAAAAAATTACAAATAATTCAGGTAGGAGTAACTAATAGTAAATAGTTAAAACAACTGAAGTTCATTCTTTTCCTCTTCATACATCCTCCAGTTATTACATGTCGTCTTTGCAGTTGCACCAAAAGACTCAGAAAAACAGAGCAGCTCAGCAGCTTCAGTTAACCTCAGGTAGTTCAAGTTTAGACCTGGGGAGCAACCGGGAAAGATGAGTGAAAATTACAATGCTGCACTTAAGAGATTCTTAACACTACATAATAATAACAACAATAAAGGCCATATTATATAAGCCCCTTAATTATTCTCAAGCAATCAGAACTCACTTGATGTCTTCTGTACATTTGTCTCCACAGAACTCAATGGTCACTCTCTGGTTGCAGCTGAGCTCCTCGATCTGCTTGGTGTGACGAGTGCAGCGGTCAGAGGATTTACTGCATCTGAACCTTCACACAGACACAGAACAGCAGCACACATTCAATACAGCATAAACACACTTATTTTAAAAGACATGGATAATAGATTTCATTAAAAGATTATCTGAAAGAATCTGTCATATTTGGTCAAGTCACAAAAGCTGCTGATGCCTTACATGTGTGAAATCACAGCACAGAAAGGTAAATGTGAAAGATCATCAGAGAATATGCATATTTTCATATAAAAAATACATATTTCACATTCATCAAGCACTCATCTACAGCTGTCCATACCACTAGTAGATTATTTAGAACTAACATAACATATGACTTCAAATAAACATATATGCAAAGATAATTTATTTTACAAACTAGGGCTGTGCGATATTGAATAAAAATGCGATAACTCATTAAATAATGTGATATTCGATATGCGATACGATAATGCTTACAGTGCCACATGCTCAGGTGAAACAGTTTTACACAGCTGTTGCTGAGTCAGTTCTGTGAACTTCTTCTGTAACTATCTTGTGTCATATATATATGGTTATTTGTATGCATGTATGTATGTATCAAGAGTTCCTGTAAAACCACAACAAATTCCTTGTGTTTGCGCACACTTAAGTGGTGAAAAAAGATTCGGATTCTAATAAGAAAGCACCCCTACAACAACTTCTGAAAGTGAACGGTATGTGTTTTACTTGAGCATTACATAAAAATGTCATTTTAACATTAGTGTAATCATTTTAACATGAATTTAGGAACTGAATAATAAAAAGGAAAAATAAAACGCTGCGCAGTATTTACTCTTTGAATTCAATATGCACTGAATCTTATTTAAGCTACAAAAGTTATTTAGGTTATTTAGGCCCCAAATATTTAAAGCTGTAGCGATATGCATATTGCGATATGTACATTTGCGATATTTCAATAATTTCGATATATTGCACAGCCCTATTACAAACCCTCTAATGTTCATAATGCACTCGGGACGTTTTGCGGATTCCTGCAATAACTTGATTCCCTCCTCCATTAAAAGACCAGGGAGCCACTCAGTACCATCGGAGCCCTTTGAACCAGCATCAAAACTACAAAACAGAGATGTTACTGTGAGATAAGGCTGACATGTTTGATTCTACACCAAACCAGCTGAGAAAATTTGAAAAATAGTTTCAAAATGGCATTTCACTTTTATTCGTCCAGGTATTTCAGAGCTTACAGGTGCATTTCAATAAATTAGAATGTCATGGAAAAGTTCATTTATTTCAGTAATTCAACTCGTGTATTAAATAAATTCAATGCTCACAGACCGAAGTAGTTTAAGTCTTTGGTTCTTTTAATTGTGATGATTTTGGCTCACATTTAACAAAAACCCACCAATTCACTATCTCAACAAATTAGAATACTTCATAAAACCAATAAAAAAAATTTTTTTAGTGAATTGTTGGCCTTCTGGAAAGTATGTTCATTTACTGTACATGTACTCAATACTTGGAAAGGGCTCCTTTTGCTTTAATTACTGACTCAATTCAGAGTGGATTGGATGTCTTTTGTCTGAATTCGAGTTGTGGCAGTAAGCATATACCTGCAGGATGAGCTTTCAGCTGCCACTCCTGTCCCGGTCTTGTTCTTCTTTTTCCCCGCTTTTTTCCCCGCCGTTAGATCCAGCATGTTACACCACTTGCGCAAACCCCCACCTGATCCGTATCTCCCCCTACCTGCGTTTCCGCTCTCCACCCGGGTTCTCGGTGTACCCCTGCTTTCCGTCTTGGAACATGTCTCTTATTAGCACACCATACACCATGGTCATTTAACCAATTTTGGTGCTTTTGGCAGTGTGGGCAGGTGCAAATCCTGCTGGAAAATGAAATCAGAAAAATCAGCATCTTCAAAAAGCTGGTCAGTCGAAGGAAGCATGAAGTGCTCCAAAATTTCTTTGGTAAACCGGTGCAGTGACGTTGGATTTCAAAAAACACAACGGACCAACACCAACAGATGGCATTGCACCACAAATCATCACAGACTATGGAAACTTAACACTGAACTTCAAGCAACTTGGGCTATGAGCTCCACCCTTCCTCCAGACTCTAGGACCTTGGTTTTCCAAATGAAATACAAAACTTGCTCTCATCTGAAAAGAGGACTTTGGACACTGGGCAACAGTCCAGTTCTTCTTATCCTTAGCCCAGGTAAGACGCATCTGACATTGTCTGTGTTTCAGGAGTGGCTTAACAAGAGGAATAACTGTACAACTGTAGCCAAATTCCTTGACACAACTGTGTGTAGTGGCTCTTGATGCCTTGACACCAGCCTCAATCCATTCCTTGTGAAGTTCACTCAAATTCTTGAATCGATTTTGCAAGACAATCCTCATAAGGCTGCGGTTCTAACGGTTGGTTGTGCATCTTTTTCTTCCAAACTTTTTCCTTCCACTCAAATTTCTGTTAACACGCTTGGATACAGCACTCTGTAAACAGCCAGCTTCTTTGGCAATGAATGTTGTGGCTTACCCTCCTTGTGAAGGGTGTCAATGATTGTCTTCTGGACAACTGTCAGATCAGCAGTCTTCCCCATGATTGTGTAGCCTAGTGAACCAAACTGTGAGACCATTTTGAAGGCTCAGGAAATCTTTGCAGGTGTTTTGAGTTGATTAGCTGATTGGCATGTCACCATATTCTAATTTGTTGAGATAGTGAATTGGTGGGTTTTTGTTAAATGTGAGCCAAAATCATCACAATTAAAAGAACCAAAAACTTAAACTACTTCAGTCTGTGTGCATTTAATTTATTTAATACACGAGTTTCACAATTTGAGTTGAATTACTGAAATAAATGAACTTTTTCATGACATTCTAATTTATTGAGATGCACCTGTACAGTCACAACATGTGAAAAAAATTTGGAAAATTAAATTTGTTAAATTTGTGAAAAGCATGGCAGGGGACAATTGCTTATTCTATTGCCCTTCTTTATTTTGTTTACTTATGATACAAAGAATTACTTAGACTTACATTTACTGTATAATGACCCATTTATAAAGTACACTAATGCACTAATGCACTAATACACACAACCCAAACGGACAAACACAGAGCTAATTACTCTTACCTGATCACAGCCAGTCTAGGACAAGACTCTACGAGGAAAAGGATTCTGGAAGCCCAAGTCTCCGTCAGGACGGGAACGGAAAGATTTATCGCACTCAAACCAGACACAGATGGCAGCTGAGACAGCAGAGCATCGACCTGCCTGTTAACATCTGCACTCCTACAGCCAGAGAGAAAGAGTTACAGATAGAGTAATCTCTATCCACAAAGAGCATGACAGGAAGGTGAAGGTGGTTTTGAAAACATACTCTTCTGTTATACAGTTTACACTGTGGAAGGCCTGCAAGAAGCTCTTGACATTAATACTGGATGCCTTTGAATGTGGACATTTGAGAAGGATTTCTGACAGTGACGGTTCATTCTGTAGGTCTGAACACCATTTCACCACATTCAATCTGTCAACAAGAAACACACTTCCTCATATATCTGAATCATTATCAAGTGTACACGTCCAATAAATCTGAATGCAGGAGTCTTACAAAGAGGTTGCACAACAATGCATAGTGAAACTTGTCAAGTAACTATTCATTAGAGATTCATAAAAATAATAAGAATCATAAAACACAGAGTAGTCCAGTTGTGTGGAAAAAAATCCTTACACAAGCTTTCCTTCAAAGCTGAAGAGCCGCAGAGACGAGCAGAGACTTTCTGCATCATCAGTCCTTAAACTGTCAACCAGAGCATATAATAAACAGTCATTACATTAACATCTAAAATTAAAAGCATGGAGTTTGGGTCTTAGCTGAGTGAAATTTGCTGCTTAAAGTATGCAAATGTAAGAAAATGTTCTTGAGATACCTGATCTCCTCCCATTTGGCTTTGGTCTGCAGGAAGTCTGTGATTGACGTGCGGCACACAGTGTCAGACTGAGAAGTGATGCCTCTTTCAACATGCAATTCTGAGCAGGCACCCACGTTGTTTGTTTGCTGCCAGGAGGCAGTTAAGAAACTGCTGGAACACATTTCATCTGACAGACAGTCTGCACTGTCAGTGCTGCTAAGGTGGATTTATATGAATTACAGTGTATATCTGAAATTTGATCAGCCTACCAAATATGCATCAGTCAGCCTTGTTCTGTGTACTGACAGAAGAAGGTACAGTATTTACCCAGTGTACCGCCACCCCCCACTTCTCGAAGCCGCTTTCCTTCTCCGAGAGCTGCGAGCAGATCAGCGACATCTGTGTCTGAAAAGTTTTGCACTGTCAACCTAAAAACTAAATATCGTCAGAATCACTTAACTCATTGATCGAGCAACTTTTAAACATTATTTATTTATTTTTGGAAACAATTAGGGGCCTGTTTCATAAAACAACAAGTGTTGTGTCCAAATAAGCCAGGCTTATTTCAGTTAGTCTGACTTTTTGTCAGTTGATTTGGTTCAAAATAAAATCAGACTAACTGAAATATGCCAGGCTTATTTGGTAAACTTGTTTTATGCAACAGGTTCCCTGATATATTACTATTGAAGTGTGCGATTTCTCGATACGCTTGGTGATATAGCCATATTTAAAATTTGGTGATTTCCTGATGACAATTTTCATGTTTACATTATCATAATTGGCCCATTTTTTTCTAATCTTAAGAATAGCATCTCTAAAATCCGAACAATGTGACTTTGAATGATCTCGAGGATAAGTTTTTGTAAATGAGATAATTCCCCAAAAAATTAAAGCTAATAAATTAGGGTCATTAATTACTCACCTCATGTGGTTCAAAACCACTAAGACCATTTGGTTCATATTCGAACACAAATTAATATATTTTTGATGAAATCCAAGAGCCGTGTTGACTATCCAGTAGACAGCATACGCATATATTGCTTCGACACGACCCAGAGAAGGTAGCGAAGGACTGCATCAGTCGTAAAAGTAGTAATGTGATATCTATCAGTGGTTCAAACTTATTTTATGAAGCCATCTACCCGAGAATAGCTTTTGTGCACAAAGAAAACAAAAATGATGACTTTATTCAACAATTCTTCTCTTTCCTGTCAGAGCTTCAAAATGCATACACGACTGAGGTCGGGAGAGTAATAATGACGATTTCATTTTTAATTATCTCTTTGTACAACTAGTTTCTCACAATTAAGCGCGCTGGGAATCCACTACACAAGCCTGTTGCCTGGATTTTTTGCCCAACTGTACAGACGGGACGAAGTTGACGCTAGTTGCTGTAAGTCAGAAACAGTCTGAAGGTTTTGGGTAGGCTATAAGAACATTGTTATTGTCTATATGGCATCAGATATGTGAGTGTCTTTGTTTCCTCATTCAGACATGTTCACAATTTAAACCTCACATGGTTTGTAGTAATGGTTAAAACCAATGGCATATTAGAGACCTATACAATAAAAATAATGTTCTGATATTTGTGCGATCACCTAGATTTTGCCTACGAGACTAACTTCTTAGTGTCTGGCGTCCAGCTGTCCCCACCGCCACAGGTTTGAAGCATCTTCAGCTCGTCAGCTGCAAAGTTGAGCTTCAGGTTTCTGAAGTGAGGACAGCAGTCCAGAAGCTACAAAACGACCAGCGAGTCATTCTGCATCATGCTCAGGGGATCCCAGAGGACCATGTCTAAACTCCTGCCAAGCATTACCATATCTTTCTGCTTCAAACTTCACTCTCGTGGAGCTCATAGAGACAGTGGAGAATGAAGGGCAAGAAATTGTAATCTCGACTTGCGCTAACAGGAGGATGCCATTACTTCCAACTGCTGCCTGGTACAAAGGAGGCAGGAACAGTAGAGGATTGCTGTGTCATCTTCGAGTGAGCGCCTGGGCTCGACTGCTTTATGGGAGAAGGGGAAGGAGTGTGGGGACCGTTCCAGGTGTATGGAAAGAAACTGAATCACAGGCAGGAAATGAGGTTCAGGACATCCATACTTCAATGGAAACTTCTCATCCAAATATAGAGCAAGATAGCTTTGCGTTTGAGAGTGGAACCGCTCTGTTAGTTTATCCAGAAAGTCTCTTTCCGCCAGTGAGATGAAGTACAGAGCAGTGAAGAACTCCTGAAAGCTGAGATGCATGAAACTGAACATCGTCTCCTGGCGGCTCCTTCTCTTAAAGAGGAACTTGCACAGGAATGGACTGCCAGCAGGGTTTGAAACAGTTTCATAAACAGTTTTCTCTTCAAACAGCACTTGTTGTTCCAGCATCCCTCTCTCTGCCAGCTGACCCAGACTCCTCAGCAGGATTGGGACGGACTGACTCAAACCCTGGCAGTGATGCTCCAGAAGAGTGGACACAAAGTCAATGTAGATGGAGGTGGTGGTTTCTAGTCCACTTGTTACATCTGCACCATCACTGAACCTCTCTCGCATAACCGTGCAGATGATCCAGCAGATGACAGGGATGGAGCAGGCGGTGATGAGGGTTTCATTCGCCTTCACGCACTCAAAAGCTTTTCTGAAGAGTTCTTCATTCTGAAAGAACCTCTGGAAGTACTCCTCCACCTCCTTCTCGGAGAAGCCGATAATCTCTGTGAAACGCTGAGGGTTCTTGAGCAGACCTTCCAGGGTTTTTGTAGCTGTAGATCTGGTGGTGACCAGCAGGAAGGACTCAGGCAAGATGTGGCCCCTCAACAGGGCCTTCAGAGAAGCCTCAGGTGGAGCTTTTTCACAAACATGGCTGAGTTTGGGCATGTTTGAGGTGTCACTGTAAGAAAACCTGAGCTCATCGAATCCATCAATGAGAATGAGAACTTTCTCCGGTGACTTCTGCAGGATCTGTGAGATCTGGTCCGATGTTAAATTTGAGTTGTGACTCAAAAGCTCTGCTAAGCTTTGCTCTCCAGATATGTGGTTCAGGTCTTTGCATTTCAAGTGAAACAGACAATCAAATTTCTCTCTGTGAAGGTTTCCAGACGCCCAATCCAGCATGATCTTTTGAGCGGTGAAGGATTTGCCATTCCCGGAGTTTCCTTGGAGAATGACAGAACAAGGACTGGTCCCCTTATTATCGACACTGAAAAGCGCATCCAGGATGGAGCTGTCTTTGTCCGCATTATTCTTGGAGATGAGGAGCTGCTGGAAACTCCCTCCCACAGAGCACATCTCTTCTTCTCGCTCTCTCTTTTCTCTGTGTCTCATGATGATCAGTGGTTGTGTGTAGCGCTCGGACAGAAGCACATATTCACCAGGCAGAGAGTTATACTCAGTCACATATTCATATTCCCTCTGGATCCACTTCTTATATTTGTCTGTGCATAATTTATTTGTTAAGCTCATTAGTGGGAAACACTGTTGCATAGCATAAATTGTAGCTACTAAAACATCTTGAACTTCACTTTAAAGGAAAAATTCATCTAAAAATGAAAATTGGGTCATTATTTACTAATCCTCATCTTGTTTTTGCATCTCTTTTCCATAATAAAAGTGACTGGAGATTGGGAACTGGGGCTGTTAAGCCCCAAAATGACGGAAAATGCATCATAAAGTGGTCTGGGCAACTTGCATCAAATTCCAAGTCTTTTGAAGTTATGCAATAGCTTTATGTGAGGTACAGACCAAAATATAAGTCAATATTCACTCACAATCCTTCCATCTGAAGCTCTAAAATGCCTACGAAAGATGTTGGGCCTACAAAAATAGTGTCATACAAAATTGGAATGGCATGAGAATAAGTAAATGATGATGGAATTTTCATCTTTGTGTGAACTATGCTTACACATTTAGCATATTTTTTATTAATTTAAATATGTGTGCAACCTAAAAATTTGTCAAATGAAACTTAATTGAACAAGTTAAGTAAACAAGATACATAGTTAAAATGATATACTTACTTAAGCTTTCTATGAGAGCTTCTGCAGTTTGTGCAATGTTACCTGTAAAGGTACACGTATTAACAGTACAAAGTTTACATGCATGCGGTATATAGGCCAGAATGAGTGTGCTCTTACCCAAGGCTCTAAACAGACATGACTCATGCTTTTCCAGTCTAGAATAAAAGGCAGATTTAACCTTGTCTCCACCAGAGTGCAGCACTTCATAAAGCTCTCTCATTTTCTCCTGGTTAGTATCTGCTGCTCTGATCTTACAGTATGGCTCCCACTCCATCATGCCACTTGACCACAGCTCATCCGCTATCGGCATCACCATCTTTACTCTCTGGACAAGTGTCGCCCAGTGGGCATCCACAAACCGAGCACCTGGTGGAGAGATGATAAAATGATAATTGCACACAAGGAAGGAAGTTCAAGCAAAACATATTAGACATTCAAAATGTACAGCAGAGTTTTAAGCATCAAAAAGTGATTTGGACATTTAAGTTACACTTAAACATCGGTTCCATTGCAATTATTTTTTATTAGTTGTTCCCAGCTTTTTTGATTTGAAAGCTCCCCGCTGTCTAATAAAGCAGGGTTTCCCAAACAGGGGTTCGCAAAGGAATTTCAGGGGGTTCGCGAGTTGATGAAAAGCTATTAATTAAATTATAACATTAAATAAATAAATAAGTTTTTTTTTCTTTTTTCAAAAAAAAATGTTTTTACAGTTGTTACAGAGTTACCATGAATCAGGCTCTATTTTGGATGTTCAATAAGGCCACGCTGTCAGACAGGGATTTATGCGTTTCTGGACAGTCCTGTTTTGCGTTTTTGCTTAAGATAAATGCCCAAAAAAAGCTGAACCAAATTTTTGTTCTAAATCTTAATGGGTGAATGGAAAAACACCACCTGGCACCAAACTTTTATCAACAATCTTAAGCTTGTCAGTGTATCCTGGGACGAAGCGGAAGTGCTGGCAGAGGACTGACAAGGTTTTGGGGGAGACATAAAATGTGATTTTATATATTATAATACTATATTATATATACAATTATAATATTATATTATATATATATATATATATATATTACAGTGTTATATGCTGTAAAATAATAATAATAAAATAACAATAATAATTTCAGCATCGTGTGGCCCCCTTGGAAGTTTGATAAAGACCTGGTCCCCGGCCCAATGCTTGAGAACCACAATAGAAACTAAACCATGAAAAGCTTCTACTCAGGACTAATTTCATGTATTTTCATGAAATGTTTTGCTTGAAAGTGTGCCTGTGTGATTTGCAATGACATCCATTTTAAGCTAGCAAATGCTTATTTGGGCCACTTTACTTTTAATCAGTGTATCACAGACTATTTTATGACTTTCTACTCTTTTACTGTGGTAAACAGTACTCGACTCCGAATCTTGGTCCATGGTGTCTCATTAGTGTCTGTGGCATGTCCAGTTGGAGAGAGCTGAAATGAAACAAAGTCCAAACTAATTTTGTGACACATGGTTAAAGATAAGCGGTAAAGGAAGTGGCATGTAGAAACATTACTTCGGCGTGTACTTTATAGCATTTAAGTACAATAAACCCAAGTTTGGTCTATCTGAATATACAGAAACAAAACTAAATTGTACAGAATACAGATACAGGAGGTGCATGAACTTTTAACAGAGAATCTCACCTGGTTGTTCAGGGACGTGTTTTGAAGCAACCTTAAGGCGCTTGTAATATTTGAAATCGCTTATTATCGACATGTCTGCTTCTTAGATCCGAAAAACGCTTAACGGGCCACTACTAACCCAGAATGAACCGGATGAGTATTAATTCGCCACCCCACCCAAATGGAACTGCGGTCAAGCCAGCCGCACTTCAGAAAAACACGGTCAAGCCAGCCGTGAAAAAAATTATAATGCGCGTGTATTACTATAATTACGATAATAGCTGGAACAACACAGAGGGAACGCTTTTCATCTAGACGCCCAGAATTGAGATGATTATATTTTTGAGGATTTTTTTGCCCGTCTGCTTTAATATTCGTGTAATTTACTGTTGTCTTTGAACTGTTCTGTATTACTATAATTTCCAAAGGATAATATCACACTTTAGAGGGGTATAAAGACCTCATTTCTAATAAGTAGAAGAAAACAATGGTCTCTTCTTATACGGGACGTCCCATACTATATGCACACCTCATATCAAACCATTTTACTGCAGCATTTTCGAGATAAGGGACATTACCACACTTTAGAGGAGTATAAAGATCCCATTTCTAATAAGTAGAAAAAACAATGGTCAGTTCTTATACGGGACGTCCCATACTATGCACACCTCATATCAAACCATTTTACTGCAGCATTTTGGAGATATCGGACATTATCACACTTTAGAGGAGTATAAAGATCCCATTTCTAATAAGTAGAAAAAAACAATGGTCGGTATTTATTCAGGACATCCCATACTATATGCACACCTCATATGAAATCATTTTACTGCAGCATTTTTGAGATATGGGATCATATGGCACTTCAGAGGGTTATAAAGACCCTATTTCTAATAAGCAGAAATAAACAATGGTCAGTTCTAATACGGGACATCCCATACTATATGCACCCCTCATATGAAATAATTTTACTGCAGCATTTTTGAGATATGGGACCATATGGCGCTTTAGAGGGATATAAAGACACCATTTCTAATAAGTAGAAAAAACAATGGTCAGTTCTTATGCAGGAAGCGACATTTCATACGGTAAACTCGGCGCCGATAAGAAAAGAATGAAAAAGAGTAATATTAGAATAGGCTGAATTCTTCTTATGATGTAAGAGTACATCTGGTGTGATAGGAAGTGTTCCCTTGCTTCAGGGCTCTGACCTAATTTATTGCCCAGCTTAAACAATGTGAAAATAATATAAATGTGTAAGTGTGTTATGTGTAAGGCAGGTTGAAGAGATGGGTTTTTAATCTAGATTTAAACTTACAGAGTCTGTCTGCTTCCTGAACAATGCTAGGAAGATTGTTCCAGAGTTTAGGTGCCAAATAGGAGAAGGATCTACCGCCTGCGGTGAAATGGACTCATATGAAGTATGCATACTGTATGAGACGTCCCCTATAGAAACTGACCATTACTTTTTTCTACTTATTTGAAATGAGGTCTTTATAGATGTAGAAAGTAGAATAATGTCATACTATATCTCACAAATGCCGCAGTAAAATGATTTCATATGACAAGTGTATACAGTATGGGACGTCCCGTATAAGAACTGACCATTGTTTTTTTCTACTTATGAGAAATGGGGTCTTTATAGCCTTGTAAAGTGCAATAATGTCCCATATCTCAAAAATGCTGTAGTAAAATATTTTCATATGAGCTGTGCATGTAGAATGGGACGTCCCATACATAAACTGATCATTGTTTTTTTTCTATTTATTAAAAACTGGGCCTTCATAGCTCTCTAGAGTGTAATAATGTGTCATGTCTCGAAAATGCTGCAGTAAAATGGTTTTATAGGAGGTGTGCATATAGTATGGGATGTCACATATAAGAGTTGACTATTGGTTTTTACTATTTATTAGCAATGGGGCCTTTATAGGCCTCTGAAATAATGTCCCATATCTTAAAAATGCTTCTGTAAAATGGTTTAATATGAGGTGTGCATATAGTATTGGACGCTCCGTATAAGAACTGACCATTGTCTCTTTCTACTTATTAGAAATAGGGTCTTTATAGGCCTAAGAAGTAGAATAATGTCCCATATCTCAAAATCGCTGCAGTAAAATGATTTCATATGAGGTGTGTGCTCATATAGTCTATGGAGATCGTACATATCAATGTAAGGATAGTCGTCGACCATTGTTTTTTCTACTTATTATAGAAATGGGGTCTTTATATCCCTCTAAAGGTAATAATGTCGATTCATCTCCAAGAATGCTGCACAAGCTTAAAATGTTTTGATCTTGAGGCGCGCTCTGAAATATATATGGGACGATCCGCGTATAAGAAATCTGACCATTGTTTTTTTGCTGCCTTTATTAGAAATGGGGATGCCCTTGTAGACTCCTCTAAAGTGTGATATATGTGTCTCTTATCTGAAAAACGCACCTGACCAGTAAAATGGGTTTTGTTTGATATGAGGTGTGCATATAGAGGGGGGGATGCTCCTGTATAAGAAAGCTGACCACTATTGTTTTTTTCTACTTATTAGTAATGGGGTCTTTATAGCCCTCTAAAGTGTAATAATGTCCCATGCATATTCCAAGAACGGTGCAGCATACTGCAGTAAAATGGTTTGATATGAGGTGTGTATATAGTATGGGATGTCCCGTATAAGAATTGACCATTGGCTTTTTCTACTTATTAGAAATGGGGTCTTTATAGCCTTCTAAAGTGTAATATTATACCTACTACTCGGTGAAAACGCTGCAGGAAAATGGTTTGATATGAGGTGTGTATATACTATGGGACTTCCCTTATAATAACCGACCATTGTTTTTTTCTACTTAATAGAAATGAGGTCTTTATAGCCCTTTAAAATGTAATAATGTCCCTTATCTCCAAAATGCCCTTTTGCAGGTTTAAAATGGTGTTGGATGATGAAGGGGGTGACAGTATAGATGAGAGACAGTCACGTAAATATAAGAATGGCCCCCACCCCCTCGTAGCCTTTGTCTTTACGCCACTATGAGTCCCTTTGGCATTCTACACTCGTTCTCGCCTCCCCTGACCGTGTTTTTTTCTGCTTATTAAAAATGGGATCTTTATACTCCTCTAAGGTGTGATAATGTCCCTTATCTTAAAAATGCTGCAGTAAAATGGTTTGATATGAAATGTGCATATAGTATGGGACGTCCCGTATAATAATTTTTTCTGACATGGTGTTTGTGTTTTGCTTTCTTCTACTTATTAGAAATGAGGTCTTTATAGCCTTCTAAAGTGTAATATTATCCTTTGAAAATTATAGTAATACAGAACAGTCAAAGACAACAATAAATTACACGAATATTAAAGCAGATGGGCAAAAAAAATCCTCAAAAATATAATCATCTCAATTCTGGGCGTCTAGATGAAAAGCGTTCCCTCTGTGTTGTTCCAGCTATTATCGTAATTATAGTAATACACGCGCATTATAATTTCACTCGCGGCTGGCTTGACCGTGTTTTTCTGAAGTGCGGCTGGCTTGACCGCGGTCATATACGAGGCAAGACGGGAAATATTTCAGAATTATTTTGACCCGTTTAGACCGCCCACACAAGAGCGCGCTGGTCAGCCTTATTAAATAGACATGAAATATAGTTGTATGTTAACATGCTCTTATCCAGCTCTAATTTACCCGTCTTGTTCAAGCTGTTTTCGACTGCTGGTCTTATCGATTTATGCTCAACATATGTTGTAACCGTCACATTTTTAAATAAAGTAAAAGTATATTACGTAAAAGTACATGTAAACGCCTATTAGAATTATTCTAAAAATGTCCACATTTAGTTTCACTTGTCTTTTTGCTGTGAAATAGGCTATTTCATTTTCATAATGTATGAACAACTTTTATATTGGTAAATAATATTTAAAGATGGACATTTACTCGACTGAAGCAACTTCAATCATATTTTTTTTAAAGAAAAATCATGTTAAAGTAGGCTATATCAAACGTTACAACAGACTCAATTATTATTGTATTACATTGAATTATAGATTTTGCCTACCATGATTACAAACTTTGATCATAAAACTAAGGATTTAAATTTAATCTCATTATGACATTATTGGGAAAGTGACAACTAAAATTTAAAAGCATTTTATGTGAGTAGTCTGTAATAAATACCTTATTGATTTACAAACTATCAGAATTTCATCTTACTTTTTGGCCGTATAAATAACATTTGCACCAAATTGCGTATTGTTGTTAATTTTGGGCCCCTGAATAAAATTGAGGTGTTTTTTCCTCCTCGCATATTAGCTCCATGTTTTCACTATATAGGCCATAAAATATAATACAAAACATAAAACACATATGCAAACTTTCTTTAAGGGCTCCATAAATAGTTTCATTAAAAATCTTATGTCAGGCTTTACAGGGCAAAAATAACAACAAAAAAAGGTTAAAAGTACTGTGGCTTTTCCATTGTGCAGTTATGGTACTGACCGATATTAATACACATATTTTAGGAGAAGCATTCCTGGAAGTGGTCTCCCTTCCTCTAATTTTTGATTGATGCATACAGAGACAGAGACTTTACTGTCATTTTTATTTATTTATTTATTTGTTTGGTTGGTTTTTAGTTACTGTGAAATCATAAATTACAGATTCTAATATGGCTCTTGTAGAAGACACCAAAGTGGTTAAAATTACAGTGTTCTCCATGGTGACAACTCTCTGGATGCCAATAATGAGAACATTCTATTACAGCTGCATCTATGTCGTAACTATATTTGGCATGTGTATTCAGAGGAGAACTGGCCCCCTGGTGTAGCCTGGATTCTCCCAAGGCTTTTCATCTTTGATTGCAAGTTTTTCATTCCTTGCCACAATTGCCTTTGGCTTGCACACTACACTCTAAAAATGCGGGGTTAAATACAACACAGTGCTGGGTAAAATATAGACAAACCCAGCAATTGGGTGGTTTTGACCCAGCAGTTGGGTTACTACCCAGAAGGTTGGGTTAAACATTTAACCCAAACCGTTGCGGTCACCCCAAGCACCTCCAACCCCCCCAATTGTATTGAACCCAACATTTTTTATAGGGGGCTAAAGCTATTTTGTATCATGTACTTTATATTACGTCTTTTGTTAAACTGACCAGGGGTGGGAGATATGACTAAAATCTTAAACCCTGTTCATACCTGGCATTTAACTGTGGCAGTGGTATACACCAAATTGTAATAAATTGTACAAACCCTTACAGATTCATAATCCTCCATATCACACCATAAATGAATAACCCCAATTTACATCTATATCCAATTTTTTTTCTGCATACCTACAATACTCAAATAGTCACATGATATATACTATATAGCATATATGAAATGCTTGACTGTTTATAATGTATTCACATATAAACTATACTATCACCCGGCTCTTAACTGTTAAATGTGGAAAATTAAGCTTAAACATCATAAAACTCTGTTGTAGTGTTGTAGTATACATTTGAATGTCTTGTACTATTAGTCCCAAAACAAAGGCCTTAGAAATGGAGAGACAAGATAAAACACATGATAAAGAGACAAGATAAAACACATGATAAATCATGTAGAAATATGTCAATATACAAAGCCAACCAGTACATTTAGAATCACACTGCACACTATGATCATACGCTATAGCTATTAAAACTTGTACATTTCATGTACAATGTTCAAACGATATTGTATAAATTATATTAAAAAAAGTAAATTACTTGTGTTACTGGCTGGTGTCATATTACAGTTCTCATTGTTATTGGCGCATTCATTTGTGTTAACTTTCATTCGGAAAGTCTCCATAGAAAAGCCCTGGAATTCAGATGAATCGTCACATTCTGGTTGCATCTATGACGACGCTCCATATAGCCTGTGCATTTTTGAGACTGTTTATGGCATATTAACCTTCGTAACCACAAAGCACAGCATCACTACACAATCTTTAACAAACCTGACATTCACATTTAGAGTATAATCATTATTATAATATAATTTGTTTGAAAAACATGCCTAAATGCAAAAAAGTTATTTACTGCTGATTAAAGAAAAATACTTGTTTGTTCCTCACAAAAAGGTTTTGTGACTTCAGAAGACGAATATGCCAGACAAGTCATATAGCTCTTTTTCTTTGACTTTTTAAAGCTGATAAAATTCCAGTCTCCATGAAATTACATGAAAGCCCAGCACATTTAGTGATGCAAAATGAATGATGATAGATCAATACAAACCTGTCAAATGTCATAAGACAGGCTGCTCTTGTGTTGGAAGTCTGCAAGATCTCGATCCCCTCCTCCAGTAAAAAGTCAGCATGTACCCTATATGTGGATACACATTATGCAGATGATTTAGATTTTAGGAACTTGTAATACCATACTTAATACTTTGCTTTCCACACATTCATTTGAATAATTCCATAATGATTTAAATGGATGAGCCATGTACTATACCGATTGGGCTATTTCATTTGCATCTGCTAGTAAGAGCATTGCGAAATAAAATTATAGTAGTTATTTAATGTGGCTTTTAAAAAAGATTTTTGCTTACGAAACAATTTTGTGTATCTTAGGAATTCTACACCTCAATGCACCTCGTTTGGAATGACTTCTAGCAATTGTTGAAGACAGCTTTTGTGACATGGTTAAAGATAACCCTAGTGGTCTGCGATAAAGGAAATGGCATGTAAAAAAATTCAAGTCATATACAGTCACAAAACAAAATTGTACAGATACACCTGCCTACAACAACGCCATTAACCCGACAAGAACCAGATAAGTTTAAAGGGTTACTCCACCCCAAAATTAAAATGTTGTCATTAATCACTTACCTCCATGTCGTTCCAAACCCGTAAAAGCTCAGTTCGTCTTCGTAACACAATTTAAGATATTTTGGATGAAAACCAGGAGGCTTGTGACTGTCCCATTGACTGCCTAGTAAAATACACTGTCAAGGCCCAGAAAAGTATGAAAGACATCGTCACACCACACGGATACGTTTTATACGTTCTTTTACACTTTGATTTGAACGAAGACAACGTGTATCCATGTGGTGCGGCTGACACAGAACAGTGTATGCAGTTTGCGTTCAGTGGATACTCAAAATGGCGCTACTGTGGAGGAAACGAATTGTTGAAAAAAGTCGTTATTTTTGTTTTCTTTGCATACAAAAAGTATTCTCATCACTTCATAAAATTCATATTGAACCACTGATGGCAGATGGACTATTCTGATGATGTCTTTCATAATTTTCATTTTGGGGTGGAGTATCCCTTTAATTTGCCGCCCCGCCCAACATATGGAGGCGAGACGTGACATATTTCAGAAACTTTGTATTTTGACCCCGTTCACAGAAGACAGTATGATCTATCTGGACAACGTGCACAGTAATAAGAGCGACTGGCATTATCAGTTTCATTATTTTACGTATTAACTAAATAAATAGACGTGAAATGTTATTTTTAGTTGGAATAACATTTAACTCTTCTGCATCTACCTGTATCCTGTTTCAGCTGTTTTTGACTGCTGCTCTTATAATTGTTTTATGTTCACCATATTAACCCTAGGCTACTGCACCGTATTTGAAACATGAATTTCTAAGGCCTCTAAATGATCAACATGATGAAAACTTTGCTGAAAAGTCTGTTGGACACAATCATCTACATGCCTTCTGCCCTCTGATTGATAGTTCATACATTTAATTTGAGGCCTTTTATTATAATTTTAGTCGAACTTTTAGAATAATTCTGTCCACATTCAGGTTGTGGTTCACATGTCTTTGGGCTGCGAAATCTTTAATGATTTTCATTAGCTTAAACATAATAATACATTTTATATTGTTAAATAAATATTTCAAGATGAACTTTTACTGGGCTGACGCAGCGTAGATTTACTTGATTATCCATGGATATTTTTTATGTATGTGTTCAAATCTATACATCAAATATGTTACAACAGACTCAATTATCATTGTATTACACTGAATTATATGTTTTACTTACCATAATTAAAACTACAGAGCTACGATCATTAAATGAGGGATTTAAAATTCATCTTACTATGTCATATTACTGGGAGATAAAGAGAGACTGATTACAGTATTAATATGATAATTGATGGTACTTCAAGGAATACCACAGTAGTAACATTAAACATGTTCAAAAACATGTTATTAAAAAAATACATGGTACATAGTGTTATGATCTGATTCATATAAACATCATCAACACACACACACACACACACACACACACTATAAAAATATATCCAGTTCAGGGTGTCCAGAATTATACATTAAGGCAGTATGACGAGTCCTGTGTGAGCTGGATGGCCTCAGGTAGGACGCCCTGTGAGGTAGCCACCATCCTGATGCTGTTGCTGTGGGTCAGTTTCCTCTCATACTGAAGCAGTTGTCTCCAGAAGCCCGCGTTTGGTCGAATGAAGGGCCGTGCTGCCAGAACCCGCTGATGAGCCTGAAGCAGCGAGAGTCCCTCAAACCGCATGAGATACGCCATGATAAGAGACGGAGACCTGCTTCTCCCAGCTGAGCAGAACACCAGAGTGCTTCCAGTGTGGTTCTGCTGGATCTGCTCAGCCACGCTGTCAAAGTGCTGTTCCAGAGGGGCGTGAGGACGGTCCTCCACCGGCACCCAAACGCACCTCACCCCCTGATATTCCGGACAGGGGTATTCAGCACAGGCGTTCACCAGCAAAGTGATGCCTCTGTGCTCCAGCACTGACTGATTCACGGCCTCCACTCCACTCAGGTACAGACTCGGGGTGATCTGAGAGATCATCACTGTGAGCGTAAGGGAGAAATAATACATTGAAAGTGATTAACATTACATCATTTCTAGAATTAACTAATCTGAAATATATAAGCATATTTCTCACGTAAAAGCTTATAATTAAATAAAAAGTTTTACAAGTACAAATATTCCATATTGAATCTCAATTCATGTGATCTCATACAAATGCATGTGATTTTACGAGAATTAGAAAAGTTTTTCAGCAAGAATAAGAAGGGGTTTTCAATTCAAGAGATATTTACAAAGAAAAAAAAAAGATTTTAATAAATGTATTTTTAGGGTTGTCAAAGTAGACCAGTGCACTCGGATACTGATAAAATACGAGAATGTAAGTATTTTGTTTATATTTACAATAACCAAATTGATATTAGGTAATATTTAAAAAAAAAAAACTGGTCAGAGAACATTTGAAAAATAAACATGCATATAGCTTTGTTAAAAAAATTGTTTGTGTTGATCTGCAATAAAAAGTTGTTAAGAAGAAATCTCCTCTTTATAAGTTAATAAAGTAAATATTAAAAATAATATTGTGAACAATTTTGCGCAGTAATGGGACAATATAACTTAATTGGGAAACAATTACTTAATTTAGATCTTCTTTATAATACATATTATTATTATCTTACCAGTAGAAATCTTCCACAGTGCTAATTAAAAATTAGTTTTTTGTGCTTAAATATTAATATATTAGAAATATAGATATAGATATATATTATATATATTAGTATAGATATATAAATTTTAGTATTTTTAGGACGAGGATTTAGGATCCCCTCGCATTTTTGGGGTCCTTGACATCGAGTATGAAAACTCTAACCCTGCGTCCCAATGTGCATACTATCCACCCTAAATAGTATTGAAAACTACTAATATCCGCTAATATCACATAGAATTTAGTATGGATAGTACGCACAGGCTTAGTATGGCATTGAAGGACACTGTTGTAGGCTACATAAATCACGTCAACTGCCCAACAGCTCTAGCGAGTAACAAAATTGCCTAAATGGATTGATGTGCTCTAACTGACAGCAGACGATTTTAACCATGCAAACCGTAGTTTACCTCAGAGCTCCGAGGACTAAGACAACACTTTCATTCAGTCTTTCCTTCGGCTTTGGTGTGTGTTTGTCTATTAGGGTCTAAGTAAGCAGCTTTACTTTGCAGCAGCAGCAGCATTATAAAGAACACAAGCACCGGCACGAAACAATATCAGTTTTAGTACAGCAATTCTGTAGCTACCATAGAAATATTACTCATAGAATAAGAATAATCCGTACGTAACACGTTCGCCATTGGCAAACAGCGGCAGCCAACAAGACAGGAGCCCACAGCGGACATATTGGTACTGCAGGTGTTTTCTTAAAGGGAGAGTTCATCCAAAATAAACGCGCCATCACATTCTCACCCCGTCTTTCCAAACCTTTATCCTCCCGAGACCCTGCATCCTCATATGAGGACATTATATTTGAGTGAATTTCTCTGAGACTATACATGCCACAGTTGTAAGTCTGGGTGTCCTGTACAGAGCACATTCAGGGCTTTCCAGAGACACTAAATGTTTGGATGTTTCACCGTGACCACTCCTTGGTCTTCAAAAATGTCTGATATTAATTTAGTGACACTCTTATGGAAATATGATAATATTTTGTAGTTATCACTTAAATTTGATTAATTTTCAAATTGTTTGTCATCTCAGGAAAATGTTATGGGGTTTTAAATCAAAATATGATTTTCTGTTACGAAACAGGACATTGATTTCGTACTTGTCCTTATATGAGGACACCGGGACTAAAAGCACGCTTATTAGCATTTTGGGAGACATAACAAATATATAGGGAAATACATTATGTTTCAATATTGTTCCTTTAATATTAATATTATGAACTCTGTGCATTCTTACTCCCATTATTACACTCAACTTGCTTTTTCATGTAGCTACAAATGTGTGCCCCAAAACACATTAATTATGCAAATTATATTTGTTTTATAGATCCATTATAGTATCATGAGTAAAGCCTGTTTATGACCATTTTAACACACATTTTGCATAATCAAATGTTATCAGTCAAATCATTATGGGTCTATAGTTGATAATTATCTTTATACCAAGGTTGGTAAAAAAAATCCTGAAACTAAAAATGTATTGGCGATTTAGAAGAATTTTTTTTTGTTTTTGCCTATGCATGTTCATTCATGTCTTTTTATTTTATTTTTTAAAAATTGATCCGATGTCCCTCTCCTCTAGCAAGACGTAACAATAAGCTTTAGGATTACATATAACCCATTTTTATTTTTTCTTTTTATATTTTATTTAATGCGCCGAACACCATTTACTGACATGAACAAATACTATTTTTTCCCTCAAATGTTTTGCCGGGTCTCAACAGCTTAAAATAAATAAAAATAACTACATAACTAACTAAATATAAACTAATAAAAATAAATGTTCAATAAATGTAATAAGCAGAAATGAAAATCCGCACACGGTTGCAGGGCTGCACCTCCTCAAAAAATCTTTCATTCAATGCTTCATCAGAGGCCGTAAAAAAACAAGTGCAAAATGTGTACAAAGGTGCAAAACGTTTTCGAGACAAAGCTCTTCCTAAGTGTCACATTGATTAGTGCACACCTGCACACATAAAAACATCAATATTCACCATGGACATCATAATATGCACACAGGCCCAAAAACACCATACAATATATCAAATTTGACCTTAAGACATTCCTATAAATATATGGTAAATACTCCTAATGCACAACACATCTTCAATACAAAAAAACGCATTATTCCAGTGCACAAAAACAACAACAACAAAATTCGCTAATTTTTATACCAAAATCCTTGTTTCTTATATACATACAAAAAAAAAAAATTACGCAGTCATACCAAAGGGATATATAATGAGCTCGAATCACGAATCCATTTGCAAAAGGCGGAGTTCCATGTCACGCACCCCTTCGAATCTTTGGTAGGCGTATATGTTTCCTATTAGATCAAATCCAAGTCCGAGTATGGATGTGATGCTTTTGCACCTTTGTCACATTTTTCCCTTTGTTTTGTTAGGCCTCTGATGAAGCATGAACTACGAAGATTTTTTGAGGAAGTTGTTACTTGCATATAACCGTTTTCATGGTTTTTGGATTACGCACAACGATAGTACTACTGCGTATTTTGATATATGCGCTGCTTCCTCTTCTGGGGTTACTTTCATAAGTAAAAAAAATATATTAGTATTTTAAAATATAACGTTTTGCATTTAAGTGCAATTATCGTCCTGCTCAAAATAGTCAGAGAGCAAAAAATAAAAAATAACCTGTAGCTTTTTTTAACCTTTAAATTTTACTTGACCTTTTTTTTTTTTAATAAAGGCCATCCAAGTTCACTTACACTGTCAGGGACAGAGACAATGCAATTGTTCACATATATGTTGTTTTATATTGTAAGTGTAAGAATAAAAATGGCAGATTAAAATCTGAGTGAAAGGCAAAAAAGTAAGTTTCATCATTTAAGAGTGTGATCACTGTTGTAGGCATGATGCAATCAAAATGCCAAATCAGTAAGTCAAAGACAGCAAAACAAAAAGAAAAAAAGAGACATGTTTCAGAATATTGTTTTAATCACACATACATGCAGTTCATCCAGAAAAAGTGTCATCAGTAATTTCATCCCCTCTCACTCTTTTCCTTCAACCAGAATCTTCCAAAAACACCTTGTACTGTTGGAATGATCCAGCGCCTTTGTCCATTGGTGGAACTCTCTGTCAACAAGTCATGGAGTTTCTATTACACAGTAATAAAAAAATTTGTTATTAGTTTAAGTTTAATTAAATGTGTGGCATTCCCCATGAACGTCAATTAATTATCCTTCATGCACTGAAAAGGGAAGAATTTAGGGCTAATAACACAACCGTGCTCTTAATGGCCCTTATGACGACACTTATAGGTACAAAACACCCAGAAAGCAATACAGTTGAAAATGATACAGAAGGTTGTTCTGTCCTGTAATTCACAATTCATAAGCATTTCTTTAACAATATCAGGAGTGTTAAGTGTAAACAGAAATATTTAAGGCTATCTTGAGTAATAACGTCCCAGATTAGGAATTATGTCCTGCTCCACAAAAAGGAGAATTCTAGCATGAATTCAAACTAAACAACAAATGTCTGCAATGTCCTCTAGGAGATGCAAATTCGTAGTGTATGACACACAAGCCCGCCCACATCATTCTGCTAAACTGATTGGCTGATCAGTAACAGTGGCAGAGCAAGAAAGCAACCAAGTCACCTGAGGACTTCTACAGATGTCAGCTGACCACTTAGACATACAAGTCCAAATACAAAGTGAGGTATTAGCGAGGATACATGCAGAAAAAGTAGGAATAATACACACAGCTATCTTAAATACAGATGTTTATGACTGCTAAAATAAGAACTTGGATATGCAAGATGTGATCTGTGAAAAGCAGGACAGGACAGCATTCAGTTGTTTGGCTAAAACAACAACATCAACAACAAAATCTAACCATTAGCCTTTGCAGCAGCAAGTTTAAATCGAAATGCTTCCAGCATTAGCCTGCTGTGTAAGGCCCGGTTACTCATGTCTACAATCTTTTCCACCTTTATTAGTTACCACAAAAAGTAAAACCAATCTGGTTTCTGATCTGAATCTGTTCAGAGTACTTTCACACAGGAATATCTGAGCAGAGAGCAGCTGAAGACTGATTAGAGCTGATTGCACTGGCTTCTGTGTCAACTGTCCACTTTGCTTACATTTATTTCTTGATTTACTTTTTAGGTGGGGATCATGTTTAATGTGTGGTGCAAGAGGTGGTAAGGAGTGCAATATTCCCTGCAAATCATTTCTGATTGGAGGGGAAAAAAAGATGGAGAGTGGAACTGTACAGCCATGAATATTTCGATTCGGACGTCCTCCCATGTGCAACAGCAGGAGGGATTATGTTAATGGAATGGCAGATCTCCATGACGACTTCTTGCATTCTTGCAGCTTCGGTAGTGAGGAAAAAAACTCATCTTCAGCTAAACGAGACAAGAAGAATTGGCAGTGAGAATGCTGGATCCAATAAAGTTGTGCTTAACAAACCCAAGGATTTTATACTCCCATGAGGGGAGTCCATGATTATTATTATTACACATTGAAGTAAATTAACAAAATGTTCCAAAAACTAGGCTGTTACACTAGAAGTGGGTACTCAATTGTGCCATTAGGGCTGGGCGATATAGCTAAAAAATGTATCAATGATATAATGTTTCAAAAATATGTCATATCGTTCGGGTTATGTGATTAAATTGCTGACAGAATTTTTCTGGGAACCATTTGTAAACATGAAAGTGCGCACATATGTTGTTTTTTGTACAATTTACACCACATTTATTTAAGTCGAATTCACTCATTTATTGGTACAAACACACATTTTGGGGTGTTGTTGTATTAACGAGAATCAATTACAAAAGAAAAGTTAAACAACTCTTTAATTTCTAATGTTATAATAGATCAAGATTCAACAGAGAGAGACTAACAATGAGGCCAACATACGTGGCAGACACATACGAGTTGCAACGCAGTGATCACGGTCTATAAAAAAACCGTAGCTGTCGTCTAATTACTCCTATGAAATCAAAGGTATTTCATAATTGCATAAACATCATGACCAATCACAGCATCACATATTCTCACGCTTTACATACAAAGAGCTGAATTGCCCAGCACACAGATTGCCTTTAAAAAATCTGAGACGCAGTGAAAAGGAATAAACCCTCACAGATTGTGACGTGTGTTTTCTAGAAAGTTTTAAAGTGGTTTTCGTAACTTTGCAACGGCTACATCTCTATGTAAACGATGAGCGAGTGGCAGAGTCATAGTTGTACCGATAACGGGAGTAAAAAGAGGCTGAGAAGTGTGGTTGAGGATGCATGATTGTGAATAAGTGGTGCTTGTTGAAGTTCGGTTGTGAAACAGTAATGCCAGAGTCTTGCGTCCTCAGGGTTGAGCTACTATATATCTCTAATATTTTGGGAATTAATAGACGGCAGCGAAGGGACAAGATGCAACATCTCTTTGGAGCGGTAGATAAACAACTTAACGGCGAAGTACAACGTCACTTACATCATCATCACCGCATCTCGCGCTCCGCTGATGACGCTCCCTGACCCAGACCTAACATTCGATTGTACCATTTTTGCATTCAAATGCAAATGTTTATTTTAAATTCGACTAATATTCTTTTTTTTTAATCACAATCTCCTCATCACAGGCAGGCATTTCAGCATGTGTTCGTGTTTGTCTGTGTCACTCATAGCATGTGCCTATATCGAACATTTTTTATATCGTTATCGAAGAAGGTGTATCGTCGATAAATATCGATACCGTTTTATCGCCCAGGCCTATGTGCCATTATGGTTTTTCTTCAAACAAAAGCCACAGATTCTTTCTTAAAAACTGTACAAACCTCTTGTCTTGTTTAGCACCACCTCCTCTGATAGGCATAGGTTGGCTGTTCTGGTAGAGTACGCCGCCACCTCCACGCACCACGCTGGGGTGTGTAGGAGAAGCTACGGGCTGCTGTCCAGGCCTGATGGGTTTAGCTACAACCAGAAAATACAAGCAAATCATGAGAGAAAAGATCATTGACTCTTTTTTTCTGTTGCGTTAATTTGAATCAATGTGACTGTGCATGTGTAAGCGTTCAGTCACCTATCTGTGCAGAGTGTCCTCTGCGGGCCATGTTTTTGGCTCTCACGGCCTCTTTGATGCGGTCCACCTCTGTCTGGTAGCGCTTGCGGTCGCGGGCCGCGTTCTCTTTGGCCTCTTTGAGTGCTGACTCTAAAGCCTTCACACGCTCTGCCGTCGCCCGCAGACGCTTCTCCAGTTTAGGAAGCTCACAGCGCAGGTCAGCATTATCACGCACCAGCTAAAGACGACAGAAAAACACCAGTGAGTAAAAGAGAGAAATGTATACTTCAATCACTTCTGTTGTTTTTGTTGATTACAAAGTATTTTGTAATTGTTTATCTTTTAATAATTTATGCATGTTGTTTTGCAGTTTTATTTCCATGAAAATGCTTTGGCAATATGAATCTAAAAACATCTGTCATGCTAATAAAACTGGCAATATAGAGTAAGAGGAAAAATGTTAGACACACATAACCAAAATAAAAGGAATTATTTAGATTAAGAGTTTGTACATTTTGATTTTGAACAAGTAAAATACATTTACTAACATGTGTGAATGATATTAAGAGGCCTTTTTTTGGTTTGGATTTACCTGTTTGTGGACCTTGGTGAGTTGTTCTAGATTGTTTTCCAGGAAAGAGATCTTCTGCTTCTGAGCAGCACTGCCACCAGTTTCATCAGAGTCCATCTCTGCACTCTACACACAGACAAAAAACAAAAACCCTTCAATTAAATACCCACCAAGTTGACTAATTGGAAAGAAACTCTGCATATGGATTTACATTGACATAAGTTTACTTTCAAAACAGACACAGAATAGATATGAAAACTAAAGGAAGATGCGCGACAGATTAACTCCTACCTTTTTCACACGAGTCGCCAGATCCTGAACAAACAGTTTCCTGAGGTTGTGCAGAGTCTGCAGCTCTTTGGCCTTAAATAGTAAAAAAAAAAAACGTTATTTGAAAATACACACTACATGATGTGAATAAAACCGTCATCTTTAGTTGCCCCGTTGGGCTGACATGAGGAATTGCACTCACCACAGTCTCCTCCAAGCCTTTCAGATCCTGTCTGGCCTGTTCTCTGCGGTCCTGCATCATACTGTAATGTGCACACAAATCCATTAAAACAAGCTCATCACTAGAGACATCTGTAATTTATTATACATTTAATATGCAGGTGTGTATTTACGCCTCATGCAAAATTGCTCTGCTTTTTTTTTTTTTATGTATAACCGAAACCAGGGAAATTTGGGTTTCATTAAGAGATTCATAAACGGTTCTAGCAGTTCGACTGCTACAATAAGAGAGATGAATAGAACTGACTGTGCATTACATACGTGAGCTCGTTTAGTTTGCGGCTCTTCTCCTGGTCGTTGGATTTGAGTTTTTCATGTTCTACCCTCAAACGCTCCTGCTCCAACAAGATCTTCTGATTCAGGCTAGAGAGAGGAGGAGAGGATTTATTAACTATTGGTGTATTATTAATAATACTGGTGTGAATCAAGAGCTGCAAGTCTGAATTTTAACTTTGATGTGATGTTATAAATGAGTTATGACTGTGTTGTACTTCTGGAAATCAGTCAGTACGTTTCCACACACTTTACCAGTTCAGTTTCTGACTGAAATTGCTTTGTCAACTGAAATGTGTGTATCATACTCTTGTAGATCTGTAATCAGTCTCTCTTTGGTTTCTAGTTCGTCTCTCAGGCTGCTGATCTGTTTCTGATGGGCCTCCCTGTGACTCTGGATCTGCTTCTCAACCGCCTCCTAAACACACAAACATGCACTCGTATTATAAAAAAATTCACATCCAAATTGAACAAGCCCATTTGTATGTGTGTGTGCGCACGTGTACACATTTCTTACCTTCACCTCATTGGCACTCTGAATCTCACTCTCTTTCTCCATTGCATGAACCTTCTCTGTTGCCACAAACACAAACCAAACATTGGAAGCAGAAACAACTACTGTATTATTTTGAAATAGCGTATGCGCATGCATAATCTGTTTCTGAATATGATCCTGTGTGTACCCTGTGCACTGATTTTGACCAGCTCCTCATTGAGAGAGTCCACATCCTCCTCCAGCTGTCTCTTCTTGTGCTCTACATTCTGCAGATACTCCGTCAGAGATTTAATTTTCGCCTCATGCTGCAAAACAAACATTCATTTGTTAATATCAAATATTTATTTATTCATATCATTATGATTCCGTAGATTATAGTGCAGGGTTTGCCATGTAAGAAATAACTGAGATTTAGGAGGCAAGAGTGTAAAACCGTACCTGGGAGATGCGTAACTGGCATGCTGCAAGCTCCTTATCAGTTTCATCCATCGTTTTGTTGCTCTCAGACTGAGTGTTTTCCAACTGCTTGCAACGTTTGACCATCGATTTGACTTCTGATTTCATCTTACTGATGTAGAGTCTGGCTACAGTGAACTCTTCATCTATAAGACCACTGCCCTCATGCTGCTGCAGAGAGAGAGATTCCTCAGTATCACTCAGTTTTAACTGTTTATTGTTCCATTTTGACTTTTTTTTCTTTTGACTTAACATTTAAGTTTCATCCACAAATCAACTAGTTATGGTTATTAAAGCTACTAAAGGTGCTAAATAAGCAATAAAAGGTGAAGTGTATAATCGTTTGTTAAAATCTATTAATACATTTGTATAAACACTTTATTAATACAGATACTTGGTTTAACAACTACAATAAGCCATTCATAGGCTGGTGATTCTAGTTTGGCAGAACATACACACTTCACCTTAAAAAAACCTATATGTATGTCACTCACCTTGATGTCATTGTTGCCCACTGCAATGCCAATCTCAGTCAGATCTTTGAGCAGTGATGACATCATCTCAGTTACCCTCTTCTTCTGGTGATTGGCCATTTCTTTCAGTTTCTGCAGCTCTGAGTCTATAGATGCCAGAGTACTCTGGAACAGAGAATGTTTTAAAGTCAAGTTTATTGTCATTCTTGTCATAGCAGACTGAGTGTAGGTAAAAGACTGATATATAATTAGCCCTTCTGGCACTTACAGATTTCTGACCAAGTTCTTCGCTAAGGGCTTCAAATTCCTTGGTTTTGTCCTCCACCTCCTGACTTTTCTGGTCGTAGTTGACAGCGAGCTCCTCCAGGGCCTGCAGCACCTCCTTCACCTCGTCTTTAGACGCCTCGTTCTCCAGCTGTAAACGTGTCAGCTCTGCCTGCAGGTTATCATGGTCTCTTCTTGACGAGGCCAGCAACTGCAAAACATATGCAAAAACATACACAAGCATGAATATACAATGTTTAGCCTACTCGTTAATAGTCTTTTACGCCAATTTCACATGTGCACATGAGAGTTCACTAACCTCTTCCTGGTCCAACATCTGCTGCTTGAGCTCCTCCACCAGCTGAGACTGCTGATTAATCTCTTCATCCTATAGAGAGATGAGATGCAAAACACAAAAATCAAGCTCTCATTCAAGGTCAATCATATTCTTTAGGAAAAGTCATCATGCTTTTATTCTTCTAACCATGACTGTAGCAACTAGGGGGTTTTTGAGGAAATTTTGTAGATTCATATATATTTATTAAAGAAATTGTGAGTGCATGAGTATGTGTACCTTGTCATCAAGCTGCTTGTAAAGTTTGACGAGTTCAACCTCACATTTTTCTTTCTCAACATCGCCGAGTCGGGCCCCGAGCATCCCTGGCATGGGCGGCATGCTTGGTGTGGATGCAAATTTATCATTATTAGTTGTGTTATCCAGTGCCAACACTTCAGCATTAATCTTCTCCTTATCAAATTGCTCCTCTGCAGGCACCTTTTCACCTGCGGGAAACAAACAGAGAACTCTGAGGAAATGCGTGTACTTTTAAAAGTTTAAACCTAAATAAAATATTTTAGGACTTTGAAAAATTTTAAAGAAATGTACAATGAATCATATCTATCACTTTAGATACAAAAATGCCAAAAACAGAAGCATTTCACAAGTGGTTTCAGACAGCACTGCAAAGGACAGCCACTGCCAGTTTGATGCATAAGGACAAAACTGTATCATATACTGTATGTAAAAATAATAATAATAATATACACATAATAATCAAAATAGGCATCTGACCATTTCTCCAGCGGTTGAGTTCGTTCTCCAGCCATGTGATGGTGTTTCGAAGGCTCTTGTTTCGTTCCTTCTCTCTCTCATATTTCTTCTTCCATTGCTCTGCTGTCAGCTCTACATTCAAAATCACTGTGTTCTTAATAGTCTTGGCTCTGCAAACACAAACCCAATCACAGCTGTAAACTGGTGTCTTTCTCTTCACACAATCTTTGTATAAATATATAGAGTTGTAATTATTCTTGCATAAATGCATAACAAACAAGTGAGACCAGTGACACCTTTACTATAAATGGTGACAACAGACAAAGTGACAGAGCTAAAAAGCATGAATGTGTCTCCTCACCTCTGTCCGAACATAAGGGTGGATTTGGACTCGGCCTCGTTATATGAGGAAGGAGAACAGCAGATGACGATGGTGGTCCTGCAGTTTCCACCCAGAGAATCCTGCAAGATCCTTGTCATTTTACTGTCTCTGTATGGAACGTACGCCTGAGAAAGAAATAAAGAGATTTATTTTCACATTTATTTATTTGATCAAATTAGATCAAATGAGATCAAATATTAATAAAACAGATTTAAATATATGAATTCCATTATGAAGTAAATGTTAATAAAGTTCAATGACCACAACTAAAAATTATTTGTTCAAATCTTTACCCAAAGGTGTTTCGAGAAGCCCATGTGCAAAACTGTCCTGCCAACGAGGAGAACACAAGGACTGTTGTGTACTATCAGCACGGTACAGTTTGCTGCCCATCATGTCCAAACAGTGAAAACTACAGGGTGCACAATACTGGACAAAACTGACATTGTGTAGGAAAGTACTGGAATTTTCACCAGATTACTTAAAGGGGTCATGAACTGAGAAACAAAAATTCCCTTGATCTTTTCACATATAAGAGGTCATTGTACTATAAAAACAACCTGTAAGTTTCAGAACTCAAAACTCTCTCGGTAGTCTAAAAAACAGCTTATATTGAAGCCAGTCTGCCAAAACGGCACCTTGTGGAATGTGCCACTCTATGATGTAATAGTGTGGCTAAACACTGCCGCCGCTGAGGAGGAGCAACGCCTGCTTCTACATCACTGCCTGTTCAGCCCCGCCCACCAATTTGCGCATGTAGAGTAAATAACAAGAGGGGCGAACGCAGGTCTACGAAGAAATCAAACGCTAAAGATGGTTCCGAATACAATGAGATGCTGTTCAGTGCCAAGTTGTGGAAAAACAGTCTTTGCATTGACCTCATTGATCCCTAAGCTAGGACCAAGGTGGCAAGAACTTATTTTAATGAAATTCCAGACCGCGTCATTAAGAACTTGGTCCTTTGTTCACTTCATTTTACCACGGATTCGTTTAAAAACAAGGAACAATTCGATGTGGATTTTCAGAAAGACTGAAACTAAAAGACGATGCTGTGCCAAATATATTGGATCCGACAGTAATGGTCTTCAACCACCACAAGTGTTTTTAGTAGTGGGTCACATTGCGGTGTCTGTATTACAATTGTTTGATATGTATGAGTAGCGTCCATCTGGACAGGATGTAGGCTGTCAAACATACCACACAATGTTAGCCAATCATATAGCAAGGGTGGCTTACTTCAGAGCACAGTAATACGATCGACAGACAACACGGCACTGAACCAATATTGCAAACAGAGGTGTTCCACAATGAGTCCGGGGGATCAAATAGCCTATCGAAATGTAATCCGAATTACTTCTACTTATGATGTTTTTTGATGCAAAAAAATTTTAACATTATAAAGGGACCCAGGAACAGTACAAAATAACAAAAAAAGGCAGTTCATGACCCTTTTAAATAGCTATATTTAGAAAGAATGAACCATAGTTAGTGGGATGAGTAAGTAGGGGTGAGTGCCTCGCCTAGAAAAAGTAAAACAATACCGAAGCGAAAAAAAAGCAAAAAGAATAAACTTCACGTGATTTTTGAATGGAAAATAGGGGTGCAACGCTGCCTGCTAATTCACTTGAAGGCAGTGATTTTGTTGTGCCACACTTATAAAAAGTCAAAATGTACCATTTTAAACGTTTGGAATTTTTTTAAACATTGACAGAATTTGTACAAATCAAAGTACCAAAGCACATTTGCGATTATTGGAGGAGGAGGCACCATGGCTACAAATGTTAGCAAAGTTTATATTATTACCCCAAGCCCTAGTGCCCACACAGCGGAATGTTTAATCTATTGTAGCTTATCCACAGTGTGTGCATGCAAACAGACACTTCACAGTGGAAAACACAGCATTGGATGGGTGTGGATCATTGGATTCAGTACGTTGTACCATACTAGAAGATTCGACCCATGCTTATCATTACCGTGCAACAATCATTGTGCTATGGGAACGTTAGAAACATGTGCAAAATCAGACCTGAGAACCTATGGACTAAACGTGCACGTAACTTTCATCATTGAAAATGTGTCTGTGGGTTCGACATTAGCCGCCAGTCATCATGGACCAGCGTTTGAGCACAGGCTGTGTGTAATATGAGAACTCTTTGTTATTTTGTTAGCAATTAGATTATGGCCATGCGTTGTAAACTTATAGCAGTGTGTTTACCATACAGTTAATGTATTGATGAGGCGGCCCCATGCTAGCACAAAACATATTAAAATGACAGCCCACCAAATAGATTTTCCAAAAGGTTTCACTTAATTGAATTAAACAGGAGCACTGAAACGTTCAAAATCAAAATGCGGCTGGGTTGTTTTATATGCATGTATCTTTGAAAGAACGACCGTCTTAGAAAAGCTTCGAGTCATGTTTCATTTAGTTTTTCTGAATGCCTGATATAAGTGCGTTTGTGGAGCGCAGCGCTATGTGCTTAAGCTGTTACCAGGGGAGGAAAACCGCAAATTTCTCCCGCTCCAAAAGTGCTCTGCTGGCAGAGAAATGAATTTGCATTGCAAGTCGTGGGAAACACTTGTGTCTGTCAACAACAACAAAACAAAAAAGCAGGCTTCAGAAGGTTTTGATCATATAGCGAGTCTCGGCTGCCCGATTTCTAAATATCGCGCCCAATTGGCCAGAGAAACACCAACAGATCGGCAACCTCTATAGTAAGCTTACCATCGGCCAATGGTTCTGCCCTCCAGTTTCAGCAAAACATGAAAACTCACTAATTATGACTATATTATATTAAATTATCTTAAAAGTATTGAATTATATATATAGATATATATACTGTGTATATGTGTGTGTGTGTGTGTGTGTGTCTGTGTGTGTGTGTGATGTGTGTGTGTTGTGTGTGGCTGTGTGTGATGGGGTGTGTGGGTGTGTGTGGATGTGGTGAGAGACTCACCGAGCCCCTCGGATAAGGCCGATATCACGTTGCCCAGAGATGACAGAGACTTGTTGATGTTTTTGGCTTCATCTAGCACAGCGCCTTCAGCTCCTGTTTTACTGACCTGTGAAAGAACACAAGAGTTTAACACACTCAACTCATGTTTTACTGCACTACAAGATAGGGGTTGCACCGACTAATCGACTTTAATGCCCTGCCATGGCGCTTTAAGCTTGACGTCGACTAGTTGCTGGTCCTATAGAGGGTGCAACGGTAGAAATATTTGAAGTCCACATTTACGCTCCGTTTAATTCGAAAGCACTCCACAAAGTTAATACCTAAATCCCACAGCTTCACTATTAGTAGCGAGATGCTACCAAGTACAATGAATTCACACACACAATAACTCTCTCACTAATGTGTTCATATAAATCCAGTGCTTGAAGTGGAAAAGTGCCGGTACTACCGCCCACCACCACCATCAATCAATCAATCATTCAATCATTAAATAAATGTTTTCAATACAAATAAGCTGTGATACCAAAGGCGCCAAAGACCACTAAAGCTCCTGCCTTGACCTGACTGTAGGCTACTACTATACTATAAGGACCCATTCAGAATCACTAAAAATCTGACCACCACAAACACCTTCAGCCAGCATCAATTATAAAACACTCACTTTTAAGCCAAATACACAATGAAAAGAATAATTTACTGACTGGACGTCATTATTCTCGCCGCAATCTCTGATGAAATCGGCTGTTTTTTTCTCTGCATTAGCGCCGTTTTGAACTTACTGTTTGAATTGCTCACTGGACTTTCCAGGAGTTTACCGGTTTAAAATGATTGCAAAAACCTGCTTCTTTTCATTTATAAGGTATTGTTTTCGTTATCATGTACTGATTCAAATGAGTAATCAATAATTATTTATTATTCTACTACCCTGACATTCTCTCGCGCCCCACACATTGAAAACCCCTGAGGTAGACCGACTCCGCTTGCATTCATTCACGTGATTCATGGTACCACGTCCTGGGTAGTGTGATTTATATAGTGTCATTTCGAATCACCCAGACACTGACACTTTGACTCCGAGTACCAGCAACATGTCAGAAGTGCCAGTATGCATGAAAAAGTGCCAGGATGCTAAAGACTACCGGCTCACTTCAAGCACTGTATAAATGTAATCTTTACTGTGCTACTTTATCTGTATCTGATTTAGAACGAGCAGAAATCTGTGAGAAATATAACGATCCAAAGACAAAAAAAACCTGCTAAAACTGACCTGTTATAGGAGCAATAGTTATGTGGGCAGCGCTGTGTCATATGCCATAGCTGTGCACAAAGTGTTCATCACAGCTCCAGACGTATTTGTTCATTAATGACGTGATCAGCGACTAGTCGGCGTCGACTCGACTTTCATCACATAAATGTACTACAAGACAAAAGTTTGACACACACACACCTTCTCACTGCCTGCCAAGTCGACTAGGTAGAGTTTCCCGCTGAGCTTCTGTTCTGTCTGTGTGTTCTCCTGCTTCACATTGATCAGGAAGATACTGTGACTCCTGGAGCTGTGTTCATTCATGTCTGAGACACACACAAAGACATTATTACAACTAAACCCACATAGCATTGTTTACAAGCATCAGCTCAAATGAAGGATGCAGATGTTAGAGTTTCCTGATAAGATATGGTTTAGTCTCGGTTTATGGAAAGATAATTATATTTTATTCTCTTTATTGAAAATATTTATTCTGAAAGCATTCATACTTGTCACAGCTACATGTCTGTTGGATTTGCCCTCGTCAATAGTGTCCATCACTTCCTCTGGACTGGAAACAAATCGCTCAGTGCAGCCCTAAAACCAGAAAGACACACAATAATAAACAACTTATATTCTTTAAAGATCAGCAGTAATTACCACTTTGTGTAAGGATTTTAATGGGACACTGGTGACAGTGATGGGACATCAGGTTTCATGAACTCACCTTGACATAAGGAACCCTGTTTTTGTCTTCATGTACAGATAAATTAGTCTTTGAAACTACAAGACAACAAGAGAGAGAGATAGAAAGAGAAACATTATGTCACAACAAAAGCTGTACTATTGAGTTTTAGATGATCTGAACATCATTAGAAATGCTTTTAAGATGAAGTGGCTGGCTAGCAGACTTGAGGCTTAAAACAGCTACCACACTCACCATCCAACAGGTCCCGAATCTTATCCAGATAAATCTCAAAATATGACACCTGAAAATAAGTAAAAACACAATCAAGAGAGCAGATACAAATATGAAGCAATATGTCAAGCTTTTAAAGAATAAGAAGAAAGGCTGCTAATAAAATCGTGTGCAAAGGCAAAGACTTACTTTAATGTGGAACTCCAGGTTTTCATCCATAGAGTAAATGTAGTTAAAGATGTCTTGCACTATTCTGGGAATGATTCCCATTCCATCTGTGTCATGGAGATTTCCCTAAAGAACAACCACAATACCTCATTCATAAAAGTAGAATAAACATTGTGTAAAGACACCTGTTTGCTCCATTATATTGTTCACACTACGGCTTAAGAGCTTGGTCAGTAAAATTTATTATGATTCTGAAAGAGTCTTATGCTCACCAAGGCTGCATTTATTTGATCAAAAATACAGTTAAAAATTGTAATACTGTACACTACTCCAGTCTTCAGTGTCACATGATGCTTAAGAAATCATTCTAATATGTTGATTTGGTGCTTTTTTCAGGATTCTTTGATGAATAGAAAATTTAAAGAATAGCATGAAGAAACAGCAAAACAAAGAATTGTTTTGGAACATTATATAATGACTTTACGGTCACTTTAATGTTTCCTTGCTTAAACATATCAATTAAAAAGAAATCTGACCCCAAACATTTGTATACTGAACACCTTAAGCCTCAATCAAGCATGTTTTCAAAGTAAAGCAGCTTTTATGTCATTTGCATTGTATAAATGTACCATATAAATGAACTTGACTTTATTATGAATAAAGCCAGTTGACTATCACACAAATCCAATACAACTAATTAACAAGTTGCACAAGCTGCTATACACTCAAAAACAACCCTAAAAATGAAAGTATATATATGACACATGAACCTAATAGATCTTCCACACATAAGGTATGGGGAAAATATTAATATTTACATGTGATTATGAAATATAATTAGTGCCGGGCGGTATGACCAAAAATTGGTATCACGGTATTTTTCAAAATTATACCGGTTTCAAGGTACATGACGGTATTTTTTTTTTCATGCATGACTGGGTGTTAACCATATTTTCTACTGATTGAGAGAGGAAATACTGCAGTACATTGACTTAGAATGCACTATTTTACTGTTGTGATGAGTGAATATTGTCAAAAAATACAACATTAAATAGTGACTAAACACGACCGCTTTTCATGTTAACCAGGATTCACTCTCATTTATAATCGCGGCATCTTCTGATAAAATCAACGTGCATCTACACTAAAGAGCGGCTATGAGTTTGTTTTGGTTATATTACTTTTTTGTCTCATGCAGCGCACTGCCTGCGTCTGAGTAAAAAAAAAAAAAAAAAAAAAAAAAGTGCCGTGCATGTGATATTAACAGACGAACTATGCTTATATTTATAATTCCAAACAATCAGTGAGCAACAGGTGCTAGGAAACGCTGTTTTGTTTTCATTTATTGACGAGTCGGCTGCGGTACGCTGCTTCTCTGCCGCTCACTGCACAAAACAGACGCAGAGAGAGGTGACACTTCTCAGGGAAAGTCAGACCTCGCGTTCGCGGAACAGCACTGGCGAAATCTTCCAACCATAGCTAAGGTTTATCCAAAAAAGTCGCTAGGTTTTTCAGTATGAATATTCTATGGAAAAAATTCGCTAAAAGGGTCTGAAAGTTGCTAATTATAGTGCTGAAGTCGCGCTTGTGTGTGTGAGACGCGGAAGCTGATGTCAGGGGGCGGTGGATATTTGTGGCGGGCAATGTGGATATTGTGGATAAGTTCTTCTGTGTCATCACATTCTATTAGATCTACAGCTTCAGTTTAGGAACTTTCACGCTTAGTAACACATACAACTGTTCCCTCACCACAGTGAAAAGGGACCCCTTTCAAACAAACAGTTTGTCGTGTTCTGAAATGTTGTTTAAGCGGACATACAGTGGGGAAAAAAAAAAAAGTATTTAGTCAGCCACCAATTGTGCAGGTTCTCCCACTTAAAAAGATGAGAGAAAATTTTCATCATAGGTATACCTCAACAAAGAGAGACAAAATGAGAAAAAAAAATCCAGAAAAACACATTGTAGGATTTTTAAAGAAATTATTTGCAAATTATGGTGGAAAATAAATATTTAGTCAATAACAAAATTTCATCTCAATAATTTGTTATATACCCTTTGTTGGCAATGACAGAGGTCAAACGTTTTCTGTAAGTCTTCACAAGGTTTTCACAAAATGTTGCTGGTATTTTGGCCCATTCCTACATGCAGATCTCCTCTAGAGCAGTAAATGTTTTGGGGCTATCGCTGGGCAACACAGATTTTCAACTACCTCCAAAGATTTTCTATGGGGTTGAAATCTCAAGACTGGCTAGGCCACTCCAGGACCTTGAACTGCTTCTTACGAAGCCACTCCTTCGTAGCCCGGGCGGTGTGTTTGGGATCATTATCATGCTGAAAAACCCAGCAACGTTTCATCTTCAATGCCCTTGCTGAAAGGGAAGGAGGTTTTCACTCAAAATCTCAAGATACATGGCCCCATTCATTCTTTAGTTTACAAGGATCAGTCGTCCTGGTCCCTTTGCAAAAAAAACAGCCCCAAAGCATGATGTTTCCACCCCCATTCTTCACAGTAGGTATGGTGTTCTTTGGATGCAACTCAGCATTCTTGCTCCTCCAAACACGACAAGTTGAGTTTTTTCCAAAATTCTATTTTGGTTCATCTGACCATATGACATTCTCCCAATCCTATTCTGGATCATCCAAATGCTCTCTAGAAAACTTCAGACAGACCTGGACATGTACTGGCTTAAGCAGGAAGACACGTCTGGCACTGCAGGATTTGAGCCCCTGGCGGTGCAGTGTGTGTTACTGATGGTATGCCTTTGTTACTTTGGTCCCAGCTCTCTGCAGGTCTTTCACTAGGTCCCCCCGTGTGGTTCTTGGATTTTTGCTCACAGTTCTTGTGATAATTTTGACCCTACGGGGTGAGATCTTGCGTGGAGCCCCAGATCGAGGGGAGATTATCAATGGTCTTGTATGTCTTCCATTTTCTAATAATGGCTCCCACAGTTGATTTCTTCACACCAAACTGCTAACCTATTGCAGATTCAGTCTTCCCAGCCTGGTGCAGGTCTACAATTTTGTTTCTGGTGTCCTTTGACAGCTCTTTGGTCTTGGCCACGGTGGAGTTTGGAGTGTGACTGTTTGAGGTTGTGGACAGGTGTCTTTTATACTGATAACGAGTTCAAACAGATGCCATTAATACAGGTAACGAGTGGAGGACAGAGGAGCCTCTTAAAGACGAAGTTACAGGTCTGTGAGAGCCAGAAATCTTGCTTGTTTGTAGGTGACCAAATACTTATTTTACCGAGGAATTTACCAATTAATTCTTTAAAAATCCTACAATGTGCTTTTCTGGATTTTTTCCCCTCATTTTTTCTCTCATAGTTGAGGTATACCTATGATGAAAATTACAGGCCTCTCTCATCTTTTTAAGTGGGAGAACTTGCACAATTGGTGGCTGACTAAATACTTTTTTGCCCCACTGTATGTATTGCGGTATTTTAAAAATTCATATCATAACAAAAATAAACACCGGTATTCGGTATGAACCGGTACACCACCCAGCACTAAATATAATCTAAACTATTATGATAAAAGTGTTTTGCACAGAAATGATGACTTTTAATTTTCACCTCAGCAGAGATGTCAACTGTATTTCTTGCTCACCTCCATTGTGTGCGTTTTGCCAGAGGATGTCTGACCATAGGCGAAAATGGTTCCATTATAGCCACCAAGTACATCTGTGAGAACATGATCATGCTTAAAACTTATTCCATGTTCTGCTTTTTGCTTTGATTCAGAGGTCTATCAAGTGACCTTTTTGCTTTTACCTTTGACGATTTGTTGAGCGCAGGCTGTGTACACTTGCTCCTGAGACGTATTGGACTGGAAAACTCTGTCAAACACATACGGCTTACCCTGTGGAGAAAATAAAATAAATATAAAATTAAGCGCATTCAGGACAAGTTCCATTAAATCACTGAACACATGAATTTTTTTTTAGGTTTTCAAGAATTACTGTGACAAAACATGCAACAGCCTGAATTGTTACAGAATAAACAGCTTGGCTTGATTTATCAGCTGACAAGAAGTGAAAGAATGAAGATCTGTACAAGTAATTTGTACAATTAATTAAAAACCGCAGCATGAATGTAAATGACATATACTGCTGTATCAAAGGTATCAAAGGAATGTGGTACTACTCAGGTTATACCAGCATAATTACTATGAAATAATAAAACCATTAAATTTACTGGCTTCCAAGTTGTATGTCATAACATGGCATTATGTACATTGTTTTAGAAGACTGTTTTAACAATTCTCAATATAAACAAGGCACAAACTACAACTTAAAGCAAACCTACTACACCATATATATGCTGTTCTACTGTAAAATAATTTACAGAAGAAATATATTAGACTACTATTGCCTAACAATGTTGAATACTACTAATAAAAATAATCAATAGTACTTTCAATATATTAAAATAACTTACTATTACTAAAATGTAGTATTTAGGTTTGCTGGGATTAAAACTTGAATGGGCCAAAAAAATTATATTAAAAAAATTACAAAGTATGTCAGTCTACCCCAATGCGTATTTGATTAAATTTATTCATTTAGCAGACATTTTTATCCCAAGAGCAAATTAACAAAGAGCAAAAATGAAAAAGCAACAAGCAATTTATCTTAAAGGGGTTGTTGATTGCGATTTCACTTTTTTAACGTTAGTTAGTGTGTAATGTTGCTGTTTGATCGTAAACAATATCTGAAAAGTTACGAAGCTGAAAGTTCAATGCCAACGGAGATATCGTCTTTTAAAATTCAATTTAATGCCTACAAAAACGGCTCGTAGGGACTACAGCGAGTTACTTCCCGGGTTCGTGACATCACAAAACCCTGATAAACCCGCCCTCGGAAAAAGGCAGCAAAGGGGGCGAGGCCAAGCTGCTGCTTTAGAGAAGAGGAGGAGAAAACTAGAAAAAAAAACTAGGGGTTGCCCGTTTTTAAAAATCATATTCATATATGAAGCGCAATTCCTGTCTTCTAACGATTCTAATGGAAATCACAAAGTTTTAAAATCCAGTCTAAAGCAGCGGTATTAATACTGTTCATTGCGTCCCCACTACAATCGGCTCTTTCTCTCTCTCTCTATCTCTCACCAGCTCAGCTCCAACAATGAATTGCTCCAATTATAGAAACTGACTTTTCACTTAGCTATGGAAGCATTAACCAAGGGACGTGTGCAGTGCCATACGTATGAAAGCTTTAATCAGGATTTAAAACGGTATATAAAGCTAACATAGCATAGCATTTTACCAAATAACAGAAGATCTTAAAAGTATGGACACACAACAAACAAAAAAACATAGTCCTTCCATTACAAAGTCGGCCTTGCACAGGGTCTGCAAGATCTCTGCAAAATATCCTAGCTTCTCAATCGGGTCAAACTGATCAAGCGATATTAACGATGCCAGTTGTTTCAGACAACCAGAGCACATGCCGTGAGCATATCTGGTGAGGGGCGGGGTCGGGTACTTAGATGCGCACTAGAGGCGGTTTAGCCAATCACAACACACTGGGCTAGCTAACCAATCAGAGCACATTGCCTATATCTGAGGGCGGGGCTTCATTAAAACAGGAAAAGAGAAAGGACAGAGCAGTGTGGAATAAAGGTAAATTATGTGAAAAATAATGCGTTTTTTTTTTTTTAAACAAAGCATTAACACATGTTAGACTGCACCCCATAAACACAATCAAGCCTAGAACAAAACCAGTGAACCAACCCTTTAAGTCTGTTTACATAAACACAATTTTATTGCACATTTTATTGCAAGTATAACTTTTAATTTAATGTGAATAAATGACTTCTTAAGGTGTAATAAAAAAGACAATTAAATTAAGCAAGATAATTTTATGATATTTTATTAAGTTTTCCAATTGGGGTGATAGTAGCTTAATGGTTAAGGATCTGTGCTGCCAACAAAATACTGCAGATTCAACTTCTGGTAAAGTGCAAAGTGACCAAGAAAGGTTGCCAACTCCTTGGCCGCAAATTATAAGCTTTTCCATGGAGTTTTTGCTGAAGGGAAGACAATTAAGGCCTTTATAACATAACACAGTTTCAGAAACATCTGATTAATTTATACACATATAAACAAATATGCATCATAAAGGTACATACACATAAAATGACTTAAGACCCCTAATCAGGGACACAAATAACAGTCAGGACCAGTAATGGAACAAATAAGCACCGCACTCATCCAGCCATCACACTGGACAAACTGCCATTATGACACAACAATCTACATTAATTCTCTCACCCGATCTATAAAGTTTAATCTTTGACTGGTGCTACCTTGTTTTATCAGAGCAATGTCAAATCATAAGTGTGCAAACGTTGCACTATTATTGCATGCTGACTGGGTCCCATATCTTTATTGTAGGCGCGTTTCCATTACAGATTTGAGCAAAACTTTGCCGATATTTTCTGAATGTCATTAAAAAAGTATTGCGAAATGATGGCGTTTCCATTAACCAATGTTATGAGACTAAAACTTAACCTTTTGCCTCTCGCGATAAGTCATGGCAACGGATTTTGGTGGGATTTTGGCTATATTTATTCAAAGGAGGCTTATGCGTGTATCTTTACAGAAGCAGCAAAGAGAGCCGCTTCAGAAACGTGCGTGGCGCGGCTGGAATAAACCATAACCTGTATAAAAACATAAACACAAGCATTGAGTGGCCGCAATCAGCTTCAGTGATCGTATCAGAGCCACACTGCACCGCAGACGTGTGCAGTGTAAATTGTCCAAGTATTAATAGTAGGGAAAGCCCCTTATACTGGAGCGTGGCCACTTATGAAGTGTTTCTTGGAGGTTATAGTACATTGAAGAATGATCATATGACTTTTTACATACGCCATGTGACCTGTAAATGCGAAAAAGCCATTTCTATTGCGGTTTTGCGAATTATTCCTTTTTCACATTGCCTGAAAAACCACCTCATGCGAGCGTAAAAACTTTTTTTGCGATATATGGGCGTTTTTGCGAAATTGACGCGTTTCCATTAGGCGTATTTTCAATTCGCAATTTGCGCAATTTGAAGGCTAATGGAAACGCGCCTTGTGACAAGAAGCACAACTGCTTAATCATCAGTTAATGATAGATTATTTTAATCATATTCAAAGAAAAAAAAAAGATGAATACTTTATCAACTAATTTAAGCCTAGCCCAGGGGTGGCGAACTCCGGCCCTGGAGAGCCACAGTCCTGCAGATTTCGGCTCCAACTCTAATCAAACACACCTGAACAAGCTAATCAAGGTCTACAGGTTACTAGAAAGCTACAGGCAGGTGTAGGTTTTGTCAAGGTTGGAGCAAAACTCAGCAGGACTGTGGCTCTCCAGGACCGACGTTGACCACCCCTGACCTAGCCTAAACAAGATGCAAAACTCTGTGGAATACGCCTACAATTCAGTGGTATTATTATTATCAATCAATAATATGCTAAAGCATGGCCAAAATAATGGACTCGTTTGATAGATCAGGGTAAAATGACTGTCTTAAGATGACCAAAGTCTAGAGGGAATGACTTTTCACAAGCATGCCACTGGTTTACAGTCTGTAACATGTTTCTGCTATAGCTGCAAGTCTCTAAAATGTGCAGATTTTGAATATTGACAAAGGAGCCAGTAGGGGAAGACTAATGACTGCCACTAAACATGTTCAAATAATACATGTTTCTGTACACATTCAGTTTAACAGCAACCTGTTCATAATGCACAAGAGATCCCCCTGTACCAATTATTTTTGTGTTCAGGACCCACTTTGTATTATAGTGTCATTTTTGACACTATAATGAACTAATAATAATGCAACAATAATTACATATATTATTATTAACACAAAAATAATTTATATGACTGTTAATGTATTTAATAAAAGCAGCATTATCTAATTAAAATATTGCTGCAAAATTATTTTCATATTTGTTTTATGAACTGATAAACATGTAGAAAAGTGTCAATATTTGTGAAACAGATTATCAGTTTCAATCTACAATGCACATCATAATATGCTTTCACTCTTATGCTTGGGCTGGACACAATACTGATACAGAAGCAAGGCCAGACTCTTGTGTGAAGAGAACATTTTCCCAGAGTTCTAATCGAGACACTTTCTTACCTAACCATTTTCTCGCCTCGCTTAGACACACAGAGACCCAGGGGCTGCACAGGGTGGAGCGCTCTCTATTTCCAAAGCATTATCTCACCTTCCTTCTAGTGCTCACACACACTCTTTTCACTCTTTTCAAATTACTGTGGATAAGCCTGAAGGAGTCTCTCCAGTTCCTGGGCATTCTCTCATGTTATCTTCATACACACAAGAGGACTATTAAGAGAGCGAGCACTGAACAAAAACAAACATATCCGTTTCAAAGCCAGTCTTTCAGGAACGTACCCACACACTGCAACCAGACAGGAATACCTGACCCTTAACAACATCATAAAAGATTTGTGAAATTGAAGAGGATGTACAAGAAAAACTGCTCAATGAAATCATTATTTTTTTTTACATGAAAAGGGATGGTAGTCACCTGTATGATTCAGCTTGCCACATGGCATGTTTGCTTTCAAATGTCATTAATCATGCCATAGTTTAGTCAGCCATGAAAAAAAAACTTCAGAGCTTATGGCATATACTGTTATGTTTGAACTGGGTTTAAAGATAATCAACGCACAGTGACAATGATTGATCAATTTCCCACACACAAATACACGTAGATGCCAATGCAACACTAAGAATCATGTTTCTGCACATACGGATCATACCAGGAACATCAGCATCTCTTCTAGGTCCTTTTAAATACGATGTTACATTCAGGTCTTTGGTTCAATAGATGCCTAGTTATATATATATTAATAGGTATATGTGCTAGAAAAAGAGGTTAAACCAAGCTTTTGTTTTCATTTTATCCAATAAGCAGCCTCATGTCCAATTTCACCTGTCATTCACACACATTTACGCAAATGTGACTGCTGATGTTATAAAGAGCAAGAGTTTTCAAACTAGGGTCCAATAAACTTTCGTGGGTCGCAAAAGGGGTGTGTACAAAATAAAATTATATTTAGAAAATTGTAATTAAAAATGTTTCTGTAAAGGTTTATAGAAAAAAAAATTGTATTTGTATTTTAATTATTTGCTTAGGTTTTAGTACAGTAACAACATAAAATGTAGTTAATTTACCAAATAACATATTGTCTTTCCTGTTACAAAACTACAGATTTTAACACACATAAATAACACCATAAATTGGTATTTATGAATGACAATATGTAGCTTTATTATTACTTAATATAGCTAAATATTAGTAAAAGAGATCTTAGCGGTGGGGACATATTTGGTGGATTTTGATATCGAAACGTTTGAAAACATAGATTTTCTCTCAGTATTTACAAACGCCCACAAATATGGACAGTTTCCTGCTCATTCAACATATATCCACACCCAAACTTACACAATTATATGTATAAAATAATAATCAAAACCTACAAGGTGCAACCACTACATATGATAAACTGAATGAATAAATAAAATAAGTTCTCGCTGTCCTAAAAGTGTAAAACTAACTGTGTTTCCGCGTTGAATGTGCAGGACTGGCTAACACGGTTAGCATGAAGCTCATGAGGAAACGACATTGAAATGAACTAAATTAACATTTCTGTCCGAATTAAACGGTCGGTTTCGAGTATCACCGGATCGGATGCAGATGCGGGTGTCGGTGTCAAATATTCAGATTAACAGCTCGTGACAAATTCTGGTTCTGATGGACTGCGGTCATTAGCATTATCCGCTCGCGCGAGAACAACCGAAAAGTAAATGATACAAAATAACTCCGTCCCAAAATATCACTCACCGCGATCACGATGCTGTCCTCTCCCTGAAATTTGGGGATGTATTTGTCCCCCCTCGTCACCTCCGAGCTATTCAATGGCCTGAAACGGCACATGACTTTAATGGTGCACTCCGCCGGGTCCGCCATCTTCCCCCGGTTACCGAATCACGAGAACACCGGCCAGAACACACGCACACGGACAGGGGGAGTGGGGACACCGCCTCGCTCCAAAATCCCGGCCTGGGTTGTTGTTTCCCGGCCCGTGTGACTACTACACAGAAAGAGCCGCGTTGGAGGATCACCCGGCCCCCGGTTCGGTGACGTCACTTCGCATCGTCACCGTCACCGAGTTTAAGGGGTCATATGATGCGATTTCAATTTTTCCTTTCTCTTTGGAGTGTTACAAGCTCTTGGTGCTTAAAGAAGATCTGTAAAGTTGCAAAGACTAAAGTGTCAAATCCAAAGAGATATTCTTTATAAAAGTTAAGAGTCAACCACGCCTGCCTAAAACAGCTCGTTCTAACACGCCCCCACATGTCTACCTCACGATGTGGGAAGATTTGCATAACACCGCCCAAATGTTCACGCAAAGAAAGAAGGCTTAACTTTTATTCTTGCTTTTGCTGCTGCCGCCATGTTGTGGAGACGCTGTTTGTTTCGTTGTGAAAGCGAAACTACTTTGTTTGGTCTTCCAAAAGAGGACACAACTACAAATCAGTGGTTAAGTTGTATTTACAACACTGTTTCAGAACACTTCAACCCAATATGCAGATGTGTGCAGCACATTTTATGGAGGATGAGGACTGTTTCCTGAACCAGTAGCCTACAATGCGTCTGTGCTCAAAGGCTGTTCTATAAAGTGGGGCAGTTCCAACTTTGCAAAGACAATCTGGCGCTTCTGACTCACAGCCTGTAAGATTGTAAGTACGTTTTTTTATATTTAAATAATTTGTCACTGATGATTCAAATGCTAGTTTTGAGAAGTGTAGAGTAGGCTTGTTGTTTCTCCGATCACAAATGCAGACATGGTTTTATGTTTATGCAGCACGATATGCGACGCTACGCGTAAAAAGACAGTATAAGTCATTATAATCAGTAATTATGTCCCCACTGGATGTAACAAATGCCTCATTTGTTATGGGTTTTTTTGGTTTTGTCTTGTCCTGCTGGGAGACGGCATCACAATATGTTAAAAGACTTAACATTTCCATCACACACTTGAGGTACTCGGCCAATCACAACGCACTAGATAGCAGGCCAATCAGAGCACACCTCACTTTTAAGAACGATGAGCTTTGTAAAAATCGACACGTTTCAAAAAGGCGGGGCATAGAGGAGAAACAATAATGTACAGTATGTGGAAAATAATGTGTTTTTTGAACCTTAAACCGCATAATGGCGGTTGCACAATGGCGCCGACGCTGATGGCTGCCTCCGTGGCGTGCTCTGCAGTTGTTTTTATGTTTTTGTTAGTTTGTCCTGTCTTTAGTTATATCCCTGCAATCAGTTTCACCAGAGACAAACTGCTGGACATTCGGAAGTACACACCAACCAATATTTAACCGGTTTTTGATTATTCTGATGTTTAGCTGGACATTGTAGTCGGGGGAGCTGCTGCGCTGATCAAGCGCTTCAGGACGCGCAGACGGGGGAAGCGAGCCGGCGCGCTCGTGAAGCTCAGAAAGCGCGGATTCAGAACGCCGTTGCCGAGCATCCATCTGGCGAACCTCCGCTCTCTACCCAACAAAACAGACGAAATCCTTCTGCTCTCCTGGACAAATAAGGATTTTTCTAACTCTGCTGCTCTGTGTTTCACGGAAACCTGGCTGAAAGATGCCATTCCGGACAGCGCGTTGAGTCTCCCGGGTTTTCAGCTGTTCAGAGCGGACGCGACGCAGAATCAACGGGGAAATCGTGTGGTGGCGGGACATGTTTTTACATCAATGAGAGGTGGTGTACCGATGTAACTGTGTTAAAGAAGATGTGCTGTTCAGATCTAGAAGTGCTCTTCATTAATTGCAAGCCGTTCTATTCGCCACGGGAGTTTTGCTCGTTCATTCTTGTCAGTGTCTACATTCCTCTGCAAGCGCATGTGAGCTCAGCTTTACAGAAACTCTCTGATTTGATCACAGACACAGAACAACAACACCGGACTCTGTTTTAATCATTCTCGAGGACTTTAATAAAGCAAATCTCTCCCATGAACTGCCAAAACACAGACAGCACATCACATGTCCCACCAGAGACAGTAATATATTGGATCACTGTTACACCACAATAAAGAATGCATATCACTCTGTTCCACGAGCAGCTTTGGGGCTCTCAGATCACTGCTTGGTTCATCTTATACCAACCTACAGGCAAAAACTGAAATCAGCTAAACCTGTAATAAGGACTGTAAAAATATGGACTAATGAAGCAGAGCAGGATTTATAAGCTTGTTTTGACTTCACTGATTGGAGCGTCTTTGAAGCTGCTGCCACCGATCTGGATGAGCTCACAGAGACTGTAACATCTTATATCAGTTTCTGTGAAAATATGTGCATTCCTAACAGGACTCACTTAACTTACAACAACGACAAACCATGGTTCACTGCAAAACTCAAGACAGCTCCGTCAGGCCAAAGAAGATGCTTACAGGAAGGGGGATAATGTCTTGTATAAACAGGCTAAATACACACTGGAAAAGGAGATCAGCGTGGCAAAGAGGAATTATTTCAGAAAAAATAAGGATTCAATTATCTTCCACTGACTCAGCATCAGTGTGGAAAAGTCTAAAATAAATCACCAACTACAAGACACCATCCCCCCAAAAAGGGGGGGGGCCCCCCCATGCGGAGAAATCAACACCTGGAGGACGATCTGAACGAGTTTACTGCCGGTTGGAAAACCCCCCACACCCGTTCTGACCATCTCTCTATACAACCATCAACACCTCCAGCAACCCCCTCTCCCCCACACCTGCAATTCAGATCAGCGAAGACGAGGTGCACCAGGTATTCCGGAAGCAGAAAAGGAGAAAGCACCAAGGCCAGACTGTGTTCACCAGCCTGTCTGAATACTTGCTGACAGCTGGGCCCCTCTCACACAGATCTTCAACAGATCAATGAGCTGGGCGAAGTCCCTCTGCTTCAAACGCCTCCCACCATCATCCCAGTTCCCAAAGAAAACCCAAATACTGAACTTAATGACCTACAAGACCTATGGCTCTAACGTCTGTGGGTAATGAAGTCTTTTGAAAGACTGTTGCTGGCCACACCTGAAAGACATCACTGGACCCTGCTGGATCCTCTTCAGTTTGTGTACAGAGCAAACAGATCTGTGGATGATGCAGTCAACATGGGACTGCATTATGTTCTGCAACATCTAGACAGACCAGGGACTTATGTGAGGATCCTGTTCGTGGACTTCAGCTCGGCCTTTAACACCATCATCCCAACCTCCTCCTGCCCAAACTAACTCAGCTCTTTGTGCCCACCTCCGTCTGTCAGTGGAGCAACAGCTTCCTGACAGACAGGCAGCAGATAGTGAGGCTGGGAAAACTCACATCCAACACCCGTACGATCAGCACTGGAGCTCCTCAGGGTTGTGTTCTCGCTCCACTGCTCTTCTCCATGTACACCAACGACTGCACCTCTAAAGACCCCTCTGTCAGCTCCTGAAGTTTGCAGACGACACCACATTCATCGGCCTCATTCAGGACGGTGACAAGTCTGCTTACAGACAGGAGGTCAAGCAGCTGGCTGTCTAGTGCAGTCTCAACAACCTGGCGCTCAACACGCTAAAAACAGTGGAGATGACCGTGGACTTCAGGAGAAAAAAACCCTGCACTCCCCCCACTCACCATCAAGGACAGCACTGAGGCTGCATTATATACATTCTGGTTTCTGGGCACCACCATCTCTCAAGACCTGAAGTGGGACACTCACATAGACTCCACTGTGAAAAAGGCCCAGCAGAGGCTGTACTTCCTTCGCCAGCTGAGGAAGTTCACCCTGCCACAGGAGCTGCTGAAACAGTACTACTCCGCCATTATTGAATCTGTCCTCTGCACTTCAATAAATGTCTGGTTCAGCTCAGCTACCAAATAAGACCTTAGAAGATTGCAGCGGATAGTACGGACTGCTGAGCGAATCACTGGTACAACCCTCCCTTCTCTCAAAGAACTGTACTCATCCAGAGTGAGCAAAAGGGCTGGCAGAATCACTCTGGACCCCTCACTTCCAGCACACTCCCTCTTTGAACTGTAGCCATCTGGTCGACGCTACAGAGCACTGAGCACCAGAACGGCCCGGCACGGGAACAGTTTCTTCCCTCAGGCCATCAACACTTGATAATAACCGTGGAACACACACTATTTATACACTCATACACATATTTATCTAACACACACACTCAGTCTACATGTCAATTTGCACATAATATACCTGTACAAACAAAAACTGTCTATTGTAATATACCCGCACATACAACTGTCAATTTATATATATTTATTCCTTATTTACTTGTTCCAATTATTATTATTATTTTTTTCTTCTGTTTTTTGTTCTGTCACTGTTATTCTGTTACACTGTGGAGCTTCTGTCATGAAAACAAATTCCTCGTATGTGTAAACATACCTGGCAATAAAAACTCATTCTGATTCTTCTGATTCATAATAAATCAACATTTCATTACACCAAATACACAAAATAATGTTCTTTTTAGCAACATCATATGACCCCTTTAACAGAAAAATAACAATGAGGCCTAAATGATAGATTATTATGGTAAACAAAAAATTATAATTGTCTAATAACTTAAAATTACCCCAAAAAATTTAAATTAAAATTCCTTAACAATTAAAGATGACATTAAATTATATTGAAAATTCATTTTTATTGGTAAGAATATAGTTTTATGCTGTTTTTGTTACATCTCTGTGATTATCTGTATTTACAATAAAATGTCATTCAATATTGTATGCGTAATTTTTTCATTATTTTATTATTTGCATTTTTTCATTCAACTATTCTTACTTTTTACTACCTATCTTTAGTCATTTGCAACTTCTCTTCAGTAAAAATGTAGTAAAAAGGCTAAACTTTCTTTGCTTTTATGTTTATTGAATTTGATCACACTTCCACAATGATTCATAAACAGAATGAACAGCAACATCTCCAACTGCAAGGTTGTTAATTCATAACTGTGATGTCAAATTCAGATTCCAAAGGCCTAAATAAATGACATGATGGCCTTTTGTTCGCTCATATTTTTTATTTACAGCGTACATTAGTGACAGTATCAATTATTATATGTGCCATTGGTTACAACAAAGATTGTCGTTATTCTTTCATCCTTACATTACAAACATTATTAGCTTAATGTGATAAGGTTTTTACTTAAATTTTTATTGATAATATCACATGCTGCAATATATGACTTTGTATAATCTATTTTGTGATATCACACAGTTTCGCTGATCCATACACTCTAAACCCAGGATAGAGAGGCTGAGTGAATGTGGTGTGGACTCTGTGAATGAGGGTCACTGTGTCAGAGACGCTGTAGAAGGACAGAGTTCCTGCACTGTGATTTCCCCCCCCCCCCCCCCCCCCCTTTTTTTTTTTTCAATAAACCATTTTACATGAGCTGGAGATGCCAGGAAGCTCAGTCTCTGTGTAATTGTGACAGAATGAGTATTTGCAGTAACTGGAGAGAAAGCAATATAAACTCCAGGACTGATCATTATATCCAAATGCACATTCATCACCCCGTCCTTCTGCGATGATATTAGATTACACTGATATACACACACCTCCACTCCAATCAACATCCCAGTAATAGCGTCCACACACTCTCTCAACACAACACCGGAGTCAAACTATCAAATCTGTCTGGATGATCCGGATATGACTGGTCTGTGTTAGTTTCAGTAATCATTCTGTTCTCCTCAGACAAACAGAGGTATTTATGCACTGTGTTTTCATCCAGCATGAACCGACGGAAATCTGAAAGAGATAAAAACACATAAGCCGCTTCTAAATCTGATTATTGACATTGAATTTTATCCCTTGTATGTGTATGTTGCCATTTTTACTTACATTGTAGAAACTCCTCCCTTTTCTTGGGTTCAGGGGTGCATTTAGACTTGATGTATTTTACTATGAAAACCAACAGAAACTAGAAGTTTAATATTAAAAAAAGAGAACATATGTATGTAATTCCGTATATGTTTTATGCATGCATGTTTTTGCATGATGCTTGACATATTAAATGATTGATCCAGTGCATTACCCATATCAGACATTTTTTCTATCTCCTCTCTGCAGAAATGTTCCAGTTTCTCTTTCAGATCAGACACAGATTTACCAACATCATCAAAAGAGAGACGAGAACTGACAGTGATGCTGGGTGAGTCTGTAGATCCAGGAGGGACAGAGAGACTGGAAATGCTATGCACAGATACAAAGACACAATAGAAAGACTGGATAAAGACATGCTCTTACCTTCCTAAAGACGACTGTCCTGTTTGTCAGATCTCTGTCACCTGGAGGAAATGGATTAATGGTCTGTGTGTGAAAGCTGCTCCAGCTCAGCGTTTCTCCTCCTCAGATCTTCAATCTCCTGCTCCAGTTGCTTCAGTTGTTCTTCAGCTCCACTCACTGCAGCCTTTTCCTGATCTCTGATCAGCTGTGTCACCTCAGAGCGGTTTCTCTCAATGGAGCGGATCAGCTCAGTAAAGATCCTCTCACTGTCCTCCTCTGCTGTCTGTGCAGAGCGCTGTTAGGACACACAGAGAGAGAAGCATCAGAATCAGTCCATTCACTCAGCTCTTACTGCTGCCTCACACAGCCTGTTCTCCACAGTGAGCTTCAGTGGGACTGAAAGAGCTCCAGCACTGGCTCCTCACTGACTGACTGGAGGAGAGTCCTAACTGAGTCTGAAACAGCTCTTCAGCAGACAGCAGTTGTTCTTCTGCTCAAAACTCACCTTGTGAGACTCTACAGCCTTTCTCAGCTCCTAAAGCTGCTTCTGTCTCTCCTGGATTCTCTGGCAGAATTTTCTCTGGATTTCCCCCAAATGTCTCTATAGGATTTAGAGTATAAAATCATACAGCTCATAACACATCACTGTTTGACAGAATATCCAAAGAATGGTTTTAAAGAAGAGCAAATAGTTCATACCTGTTTCTCAGTTCTCTCTGCTGCAGCTGATACAGTGTCGTGGTTTTTATGCTCATATTTTGTACACAGCTCACAAATGCATTGTTGGTCAGTAATACAGAACATTTCCAGATGTTTCTCATGTTTCTGGCAGATCATCTCCTGTAGTCGTCCAGTGGCATTAGTTAATTTGTGTCGCTTTCCAGAGTGAAATTCTTCATGACGTTCAAAATGGGTTTGACAATAAGATTCCAGACAACCAGACAGGACTTGATGGCCTTGCACAAAACATGCCTAAACAGAGCGAGAGAGAGACTGCCTGAATGACTGAACCTCCATCAGTCATTAATGTTTTTGATTAAAGATTACGAGGGCACATGAATTTTAAAAAAATAATGAAGTGCACGGATTAATTATGTTAATAAACCCTACAGTATTCCATTAAAAAATAAGAAATTTCAAAATTCCAATTTTGATTTCATGGTGACTTTAAAATCCAGAGTGACCTGACAGGAATCTGATTGGAAAACAAAACAAAATCTAGAATAGGATTTAAATGATTTAAAACATTAACAGTTGCAAGAGTTTTAGTTTTATTTCTTGTTGTATTCAACTTCAAGATTAACAGAAAAAATGTGTGACTTCATGTAGGTGTCAATCAGATTACTGTCAAGTCAAGTCAAGGCAAGTTTATTTGTACAGCGCTTTTCACGATACAAATCATTGCAAAGCAACTTTACGGCAAATTAAGTTTCTACAATATTTAGTGGTAGCTTATCAGTGGGGACTGTCAGTTAATGTACATACGGCAGAAATGTACAGAAAAATCAATTAAAAACGTAATCAAACAGACGAACACTATTAACAGCAACTATTATATGATGCAATCAAACTTATAACAAAATTTGGTAGTTCTTTATGTTGTTTCAGGGTTGGCATCATCTGAGGTCCTCTGAGGGGTTGGCATCATCTCTTCTCAGGTGTTCTGGATCCAGACTGAAGCTTGAGTAAATCCTCCGTGGCAAAAAACAGAGAAACAAATAGAGACATAATTAGCGTAGCTGCTGTTCCAACCAAGCAAAATTGATTTGTTTAACCCAAACTAAAGAATAATAATGTGCATTTGATCATATATAACTGCAGTATAGGCCTGCAGATATAACTGCAGATTACTATATAGGCCAGGGATCCTCAAATCTAGCCCACGAGATCCACTTTCCTGCAGAGTTTAGCTCTAACCCTAATCAAACACACCTGAACGAGCTAATCAATGTCTTCAGGAATAGAAATTTCACAGGTAGCTGAGTTTGATCAGGGTTGGAGCTAAACTCTGCAGCGCATTGGACCTCCAGGGCAAGATTTGAGGAACCCTGGTATAGGCTATTAAATATATATAGCTTAAGAGCCGGCTGCAACAAAACAGATCTGACAGAAGTAGCCTACTGTTCATATCTGCAGGGCCAAAAGTTTTTAATGTTGGCATTAAACTTCTAAGCAAGTAGTTACACAAAAGCGCAGCAATGTTTTTGCTAACACACACATCATCTCTACCAAGGACTCACATTACTGATACCATGGCAATACATCTACATTCAGTTCTGTGCTTATGCTGGGATAATGGCAATATTAGTGTTTTTAATAATGTTAATGGTTGGTAACATACTGTAATTTATTTGTTTATTGAGTTACAAATACTAAACAGGACATGGCACATTTAATGTCATGCTCATTGGCAATAACCAACTGTAAAAACCAAAACTATGATCAGGTATGTCTAGAAAAAGAAAATGTATAAAACTCTAAATAAAATCCGCTGAACTTTCTTTGAACAACTGATTGTGCAGGTGTCTTTCTGTCCTCATAACTAAAGCACAACATCAAAAGAAATCTCTGATACCCCATGCTGGCATGCTGCTTAACCAGAGACAGCTGAACTCAGCAACTAAACACTGGCTTACTGAACACAAGCCTGATCCCATGAGTGATGACATCAGGAAGAGTAAACCCTGCGGTGAAGTGTCTGAGAATGCGATTTGGGGATGCAGACAGATAAAGAAAGAAAGAAAAAGAAAAGAAAAGAAAAAGTTCCTAACATCTATTGACCAATACATTTTTGTGACTTTTTCCAAGACTTTCTAGTAATTCATAATTACTGTACAAGTATTTTTATATAGGCTATAATTTTCTAAGGAAACAACAATTTTCAAAAACAATTTATAGCCAATAAAATAACCAAATGTATAATCCCTACACATGTGACACTTTTTTAATGATTTTGTTAATTTGTTTTGTTAATTTCCACATGACTTTTCCAAGTTGGCGTGACCTTGGGAAACCTGGAGGAAGATCAATGCTTTCTTTCATGTTTTTGGACAAGAATACCAACCCAAATTTCATTCACAAAGTATTTTTATTTGTCATAGGAAAACCTTTAATGAATGACAAGAATGTCAGTGAGCGTGACCTCAGACTTAACAAGCGGATAGGGCTATAGCCCCCCTAAATTGACTACTCAGCCCCCCTAAAATTTTGCGATTAGCTCCATAAACTGTACACGAATTCGTGATCACCTCAGTCCCCTTTAAATTTCATATGAAAACGGCGGCAGACTTCGATCGTCTCCTCCCCGTCTTTCAGCACGTTCTTATTCAATCCGCACAGAGCGCAGCGTCTCAAAGCGAGAAACAGAGGACAAGGGGTGTGTTTATCTATAGATTGTTATAATATCTGCACCTGTGCAGCTCTTTGTCATAAATCCACTTTACAAAATGCCAAGGGGGAGCAATAATCGGTTCCTCATACTGTAGCCTAAGTTTTCACTGCGTTCACCCCTCATCACACCACAGCTGTTTCCTCCAGTGCAAATGAAGCACATATGAACGCATAGTTTATAAAAAAATCATGTTGCCATTTTCATTTGAAAATTTAACTTTCAATATAATACATATTCCAGTGCATGTGTCAAAGAGGTTTGCATACTTGAGCTAAGGAAAAAGGGTTGTACTAGAAAAGAAAAACGGGTTAAAACGGTGGGTTGTGTGTGAGATCATGAAGACTTGAATTGGGCGTATTCAGTACTCAAATGTTATACCTATCTATGCAATACAGTGGAATGCTGCAATAAGTTTAGTAAACCATCCCTTTTAGTCAAACATTTTTTTTATTTATATATTTATTATTATTTTTTATTATTACCCTCACTGGGAGCTGAGCCCCCCTAAAATGAAAATCCTAGAATCGCCCCTGGTTACAGACCTGTTATATACAACTCTGGCAGTCTGTGAAAACTCGTCTAAAGGACTTGGCCAGTCCTGGAGTCTTAAACTTGGCTGCAAGTTTCACTACTTTACCACATCTCTCTGAATATTCAGTAGCAGTCCATAACATTGCATTGGTGGAGGTGGTCATGGGTTTGAGCTCTGTGTTTTTGCTGATGATGTGGTCGGCACATACTTTCAACACCTGATCTTGTTGCATTTGCACACGGTAGGTCTTCCTCACTGGATGGAAAAGGATCTTGATGTCTCCTACACCACGTTCTTTCCACAGTTCATTTTCACAGTCCCAGCAGTAAAGTTTGGTCCTTTCTTTGAACAGGATTTCCTCATCCTCCTCACCAGACTTCACAACCACCTCTGGCAAGGAAACAATTGGCTTAAAGTGGATATCATCAAGGGTTGTTTCATCACTTCTGCTCTCTACTCCTCCATTGTGTATTTCCTTTAATCCATTTTGAGTTGCTGTACTTCCAAAGTCCTGTGAAGTGATGTATTGATCTACTCTTAGTCAATTTATTTAGATTAAAACCATAACACACAGCTGTAAAATCATGCATCATAAATATTATTGGTGCTGTAGGATGTGAATAAAGGTTCTTGTATGTTCATTATTCTCTATCATATTTCAACCATGATTAGAGTCATCTAATTAAAAAATGTATTCTTATTATATCATGTTACATCAATAACAATAGTTCAACTGTAATATTGATTTATTTATTAGAATGTGAGACTTAAAATGTTAATTATAACATTAACATGATATGACAATACTATTTGCAAAATATCAGTATATAATATGCTAGATCACACAGTTTCACTAACCATACACTCTAAACCCAGCATAGAGAGGCTCAGTGAATGTGGTGTGGACTCTGTGAATGAGGGTCATTGTGTCAGAGACGCTGTAGAAGGACAGAGTTCCTGCGTGGTGATCCACATACACGCCTATTCTAGAGGAGGGCCAATCAGATTATCTGTGGGTAAATCTTATAATTCTAAAATATGTGAGAAGAAATGTTTCATATTATGCCAGAATGAGCAACTGGATTCAGAGTAGAACAAACACCAGGACTGCTCATTATATATGAATCCACACTCATTTCCCATTCCTGTCCTACAGATGCTCTTATATGACACTGATATATCCACCCAACCACTCCACTCCACCTCCCAGTAACAGCGTCCACACACACTCTCTCTATACAGTACCTGCACCCAAAATTCAAATCTATTTAAATGATCAGGCTATAGCTGGTCTGTGCAAGTGTTTTTACTCACTCTGTTCCCTTTAACCAAAAAAGTATTTTTATTTTCTGTATTTTTATCCAAAGTGAACTGATGGAAATCTGAAGGAAAGGAACACATAATCTGCATCAGGAAATATGAATTTAAATATCAAATAAACTGAAATTGGATCTTATTCTTTAAAATATGTTATTGTGTGTCTGAACATGTGTTTGCATAGTGACTTACTTTTTAGAAACTCCTCTCTGGTCTTGGGCTCAAGAGGGGGAAAGTTCTCAGTGTATGTTACTACAAATAAATTCAAATACAAATATATTATGTATATCTAATTTTTTTCTTTTTTGTAATCTTTGCAAATGATACATCACTTAATTCTGAAAGTACATTAATAATTAAGTACTTACATTTACCAGATATAATTTTTATCTCCTCTCTGCAGAAATGCTCTAGTTTCTCTCTCAGATGAGACACAGATTTACCAACATCATCAAAAGAGAGACGAGAACTGACAGTGATGCTGGGTGAGTCTGTAGATCCAGGAGGAACAGAGAGAGACCGGAAACTCTACACAGACATAAGAGAATTACCAGCTAAAGACACAAACATTTGACACACAATCTCTGTACAACATTCTCTTCCCTTCCTAAAGACCAGAGATCCTGTTTGTCATATCTCTGTTACCTGGAGGAAATGGATGTGATGGTCTGTGTGTGAAAGCTGCTCCAGCTCAGCGTCTCTCCTCCTCAGATCTTCAATCTCCTGCTCCAGTCGCTTCAGTTGTTCTTCAGCTCGACTCACTGCAGCCTTTTCCTGATCTCTGATCAGCCGTGTCACCTCAGAGCGGCTTCTCTCAATGGAGCGGATCAGCTCAGTAAAGATCCTCTCACTGTCCTCCACTGCTGTCTGTGCAGAGCGCTGTTAGGACACACAGAGAGAGAAGCATCAGAATCAGTCCATTCACTCAGCTCTTACTGCTGCCTCACACAGCCTGTTCTCCACAGTGGGCTTCAGTGGGACTGAAAGAGCTCCAGCACTGACTCCTCACTGACTGACTGGAGGAGAGTCCTTACTGAGTCTGAAACAGCTCTTCAGCAGCCAGCCGTTGTTCTTCTGCTCAAAACTCACCTTGTGAGACTCCATAGCCTTTCTCAGCTCCTCAAGCTGCTTCCGTCTCTCCTGGATTTTGTGGCAGAATTTTCTTTGAGTTTCCTTCAACTGTCTCTGTTGGGAAACTGCATTGTTTAGTATTTTTTGTTTGATAACCAATAAGTTTTGACTTTCAATAGTATTTAGAAAACACAGATAAACCATTTATACTATAAACCATTTATAATAATATGTTTAAATATTTTTCAGATTTACATTTGATATTTGCATTAGAATCCTTTATATCAGTTCATACCTGTTTCTCAGCCCTCTCTGCTGCAGCTAATACAGTCTTATGGGTTTTGTGCTCATCCATAGCACACAAATAGCATATACAGTGCTGATCAGTGAGACAGTAAATCTCCAGCAGTTTCTCATGTTGAGGGCAGATCATATCCTGCAGTCGTCCAGTGGCGTCCATTAGATTGTGTCTCTTACCTCTGAAGAAAGTCTCATGTTGTTCAAGATGATTTTGACAGTAAGAGTTCAGACACACCAGACAGGACTTGATGGCTTTATGTTTTCTCCCAGTACAGACGTCACACTCCACATCTCTAGATCCAGTATAACATTGAGCAGGATGAGCAGCTTGTAGTTTTGTGTTCTTGAGTTTCTCCAGCGCTTCAGCCAGCATGGTGTTTTTACCTAAAACAGGTCTTGGAGTGAAGGTCTGTCTGCACTGAGGGCAGCTATAGACTCCCTTCTGATAATCCTGATCCCAGCAGCCTGTAATACAGCTCATACAGTAAGTATGTCCACAGGGAATGACCACTGGGTCCTGAACTAGGTCCAGACAGATTGAACAGCTGAACTGATCCTGAGCCAAAGAAATGCTAGATTTTGCCATTATACCGTATAAATGAATACATACAGCAGCTCAACAACAGCTTATTCTTAGGAACTGAAACAGCAAAATACAAGAAGGAAAAACCACTAGGTACAGCTCTTACAGACTGACTAGGAAGCAGGGATGAGTTTCACTTCCATTGAAATGAAAGCAGGAGTGGGTAAAAGAGAGAGAACAAACAAATATACCTGGCTGCCACCTGCAGAACTGGTTGCTCCACCCCACATTATTACATTTTATGTTGGACCTTTTAATTATTGACAGACATTCTGTCTGTTTTGCTTTTGTTTTCATGGACTTTTAGTTTGTATTTGTTGTTATGGGTTTTTCATTCATTTGTCCACACCTGTTGTGTTTAATAAACTTTTTATGTTTTGAACTATTTTTGTGATTTCTTCCCTTTATCATTTGGCTCAACATCACGTTAATATTCTGGGCATATGAATATGACTTTTGGTGGAAGTACATTTAATTAACATATTTCCCTCATTCGCAGTGAAGCAGTTTACTAGACAGTAAAAAAAAAGAGAAATTGTACTGGTAATTTTTTGCCAGGTCCTTATTTAGTAATTTTACGGACATTTTCGCTAACCCTAAAACTCAACACAATGAAGTGCGAAAATTCCACATTCTTTTATATTAATACAGGACACTGTAACTCCTCTGTACCGTTCCCAAGCCTGGGGGCAAGGGCCTTACAAGGCCTGAGCAAGGAGGAGAGTGGTCATCTCGCCAAGATGACCTGAACTGGGTGGCCAGGGAAACTAGGCAGAAAACCGTTGGAACTGTGACAAATCGCAAACACCAAAAATGCTACTGGGGAGCCGATGTGCTGGCATTGGGGTCCCAGGGTGCAGGTGGGAAGTGGATTACTGGCCAAAACCGAGGAGGAAGTATTGGAAAGAAGATCATCACACTGAAACAGAAATTTGCCTCGGAGCTTGGAACATTTGGACCGGCCGGCCACTACATCAGTTAAAAGGAGATCGTTGCCAAAGAGCTGGTGATGTGCAAGATCTAAATCGAGGCATTATTCAAACTTCGACTTGCTGGATCCGGAACAACAACTGTTTACATATCCAGTTCAAATTAAATAAATGGCGCTGTTCTACTCTGGAGGGGAGAAAAGAGTGGCTGGAGTCAGCTTAATGGTGGATGACCAGACAACAAGGAGTGTATTGGCCGTCCAGCTGATATCAATCTGCCTGGCTGTACTAACCATTCACGGCACCAACCAGGCGCACTTTCTAGCCATTTACGCCACAACCAAAACAAGCCCAGACAGGGTCACAGTCAGACGACTTCTCTGACCAATTGCAACACACGCTGGATCCTGAGGACCCAGTTGATCATCCTAGTGGGTCGACCTTAACACGCACATTACCACTAACCGTGATGGCTGGGAAGAGACAATGGGCAAGTTTGGCATCTGTGAAATCAATGACAAGAGATTGCGCCTTTTATTATTTGCCTCAATCAACCAGTTCGTCATCGGAAATAGCATCTTCTAGCAACCCCATAGGTATCAACTCACTCCAGCAGTTAAACAGTGGCTCTGCAAGCTGTGTCAGAATCAGAAATGAAACATCTAAAGAGTTCTCCATCCAAACTGGGGTTCTTCAAGGAGATGTTGCTTTCCCAAACTTGTTCAATGCAGTGATCAACTCGATCTTGAGAAAAGCATTCAAGGATAAGCGAGGAGTCCAATACGGAATCGACAGATATGCGTCCAACCTGACGATTGCAGATGACAGCACCATTTTGGCCGGGATGGACACCAAGGTCACCAATACCTTATACGTCATTGCTAGATTCGCTGAACCATTCGGCCTAAAGATCAACATTGATAAGACCAAGGTGCTCACCTTGAACTCATTAGATTACAATTAGATTAGATTACAAAATCCAATCATCAGTTTGTGTTTGTTAAAACCTTTTAGTAAGATTGGGACACCTTTGATCCAAAAAATCTGGATAATGCTGATTCCAGCAGAAGGTTGGATTTCAGGAACAAAAATTTAATAAAACTTTAAAACTGGTCCAAATATACAATATTTGTAACTTGTACTATATCCCCAAATCCCTGGGGGGTGTATACACGATGTTAATAATATATTAATTGCGCAGTGTGAGATTCATTGGTAACAGAATTTTGTGAGATTGCGATGAACAAAGAGTGACAGCTTTTTAGTGGTTATGAGCGCTCTTTGCCAGCTTTCTAGGCAATCAATTTAAAATGTAGAACTTTGTTTTTTGGCCACACACACACCTTGCAAAGTTTCGGGAATGACATCTGCATATTTATGTGGGATTCGCTCTCAAAGTAGCAGTGTTTGACATGGTGATAACCATAGCAATAGACGGGACAAAATACGGGACAAAATATGTGAAAATGTGCATTAAGACTAGAGCATCCTCACTAATTTCATAAGAACCCTCAGTGATTATTTTTGGAACCTTGTTGGTACACTTTTGTTGTATAACTATATACGAAAACAACAAAATACAAATGCACTAAGTAAAATAATTTAATAAATGCATATTTACAATTTAAGCACTTAACTCAAATAACTGTTTTAAATTCTAAAATAAATAACTACAGAATTGGCTGAAATCAGCTTGCTTCCATTTAGTGGGATAAGCCTACTCTTCACCTGAATTAGAAAAAAAGCTCCTCTGGTCTTCATGATGCTATGACAACGTTTGAACGTACGACGTAATTCTGTGTGAGAGCAGAGGCATCATAAAAGAACATGCATATTAAAAGCACATGTCCGGGGGAGTTTTCTGCTTGCGAGTGGAGATGCAGTTAGAAATGTACTAAAAACAAGCCTATCGCAAGACATTTGGTAGGGGGGGCACCTGGGGTGGCCATCCAAATTTCAGGGGGGGGGGGGGGGGGGGCGTTGCACCCCTGCCACCACGTAACCCCCCTGCCTTTAGTGCTGCGTAGAGCTACGTTAGTAAATATCCATATTTGGTAATCTAAAAAAAGTGTATCTGGATCATTGTGACCCAATCCAATTTTGCTTTGAAAAACAAACAGAAACATTGTGCAGAATTTAAAGTATAGGATACCTGGTGCAGGAGAAGAAGATCGCAGTGGTTGCATCGCTGAAATGGTGCTTTTGGAAGAAGGCCAACATCACGATCGCAACCAATTTGCGATTCAAATCGCAACCATTGCACCTTTTCCGGACCCTGATCATTCTATTCTACTCTACGGATCAAAGACTTAGAACTTTCTGAAGATGGAAATCAACAAACTCAAGGTCTTTCAAATGCAAATGGATGTGCTGAATGGACAACGCCCAACTGCCATTCAAAATACTCTGGCGCTGATGGCCATCAACGTGGAAAGTGCACCGCTATGCAACGGAGAAGACCTGGGCGAAGCAAGTTGATGACAACCTCAAGAATCATCATCTCACCCTTGCGGACAAGTTGTGAAAGACGTCAAAAATCCGTCGGCACCTACAGCAGCGTATGACAGCTGATAATAGAGAGGCACAGTACTGTCACAAGTGTGTAATAATGATAAACACATGACGATGAAGATGAAGTTCCAACAGACTTTAATAATCCACAAGGCAAAACCCAACACAGAGAACCAGTCCAACACAACTCCAACATAGATTTAGGACCTGACAACTGAACTCTGTCATGAATCCTGTCCATGAACTTCCATCTGCTTGCCACCAGAGGTCGCCCTCCCTTTATATTGACTCTCACACCACACAGACTGTTACACATCACCCTGGACTACATTTCCCATGCTCCATTGCACTAATCACAAGCTCACCTGAACCCAATCACACACAGCTGCTACCAATAACACACACTATATAAATCAGTCTCACACCACCATTTAAGGCCGAGTACTGTTCAGCATTTATCGCTCACCTAGGGATAGCTACTTTACAGCTCTCTTCCAAGTTCATGAGTCTAGCCTTGTTCATAGTCTGTTTTCCTGTGTCTTGATCCTAGCCTGTTATCTCGTCCTGTCTGATTTCTGCCTGCCCTGAAGTTTATAGCCTGTCTTGGAATTACCCTTTGCCTTGCTGATTCGGACTGTGTTTGCACCTCGATTGGATTATTGCTTGTTTTGGATTCCTCTTTTGTCTTGCCCCCTACATATCTGTTTGCTGGTGTCCGACTCTTGCCTGTGTTGACCCTGCCTGTAAATAAAAGCTTGCATATGGATCCGCATGCCTCTCGTCTCATCGGCTCCGTTACAAACTCAAACTAAACAGAACTTAAATAGTGGAGATAGCGAGACACACACGTATGAACAAAATGATGAAATCAAGTGAATAACCATTACAACTAAGGAGCAGGAAACGGTGCAAAACGGAGTCCATGTGGTGTGACAAGTACACTGCTACATTTTTTTTTTTTTTACTACACTACTTTTTTCTTCTTTTTTTACAGTGTATAATTTTTATGTGTCTGCTGTGTTAAATTTGTATAGTGTGTCAGCACTGTATTTGTTTACACTCCGTGTCCATGTATTTCCACCACACAGCTGGACTTTCATGTTCCTCAGCACAAAGTGGGCACAGTATTAAATATGGATGGAAGAAAAACACATCATAATGCTTCTCATGTTTACATGCAATTTGTTTTATTTACATTCAAAGGAACAATAATTATTATTTGTATTTTACTGTCAATAATTTTACACATTTATTCTTCTCTCGCTCTTACACTATGACCATAAATGTTCTGATGTCAAGATGTTTAGTCTCATATCTGATGTGTGTGTAATTTCAGTCACACCAGTTGACTGATTTATCAATGTTATTTGTAGAATTTCTGTACTATTGTGTTACATCCCCTAATTTCACTACTGATTCATCATCTCCCCAGAAACCATGTTCTCAAGTTCACACTTACATGTAATCAGATTAGATATGATAATGTATGCAATTTGGCCCAAAACAGTCAAAGTGAGGCATTGTTGTGAAGGAGGGATACTGCAAAACTGTCACTGCACCGAGGTGAGATGGACGGCTATATACAGGTCTCTTTTTACGCTGATGGATTGGATTACCTGTGCGAGCTCCTACCGAACCTTGTTAATTAAACTTCATACAGATTATGAATGAATGTGGTGTAGACTGAGGGTCATTGTGTCAGAGACACTGTAGAAGGACAGAGTTCCTGCACTGTGATCCACATACACTCCTATTCTAGAGGAGCTGGAGACTCTGGGGAGTTTAGTCTCTTTGTTACTGTGCCAGAATGAGCAGCTGGAGTCAGAGCAGTACAAACTCTAGTACTGATGATTAAATCCAAATCCACTAAATATTTTAGTTTTACAATAAGTGTTTTTTTTTTTTGTGAGCGTGATTTCACCAAGTACAACATGTTCCTGGATCAACATTCTTGTTGATCCTGGAACATCATTCCAATCAACCAATCAGAACTGAGAGATAACTTTTCAGGAAATGTCAGTTTTAGGCTTACAATCAAGATTAGGTGCTTCTACACCCTTGATAATCAGCTATCATTTCCCTCTGATTTTAGGAATAAATTATGGGTAAGGTTAGGTTTAGGGGTAGGGATTGGGTTAAGTCTGTATTTTTGGACAGTAATGTTGATCCAGGATCAACAAAAGATGTCACTTTTGTAAAAATCACGGCGAAAATCACGGCGACCGTGTGTTTGTATAGGGACTTTCATTGTAGAAACTCCTCTCTGGTCTTGGGCTCTGGATTGAGAAAGATCTCAATGCATGTTACTGTGAAATAAAAGAACAGAGAACATAATTGTACAATTTCCATGTATGAAAATTTAATATACATACATGTAAATCTATTCTAAATTCCTTTTTTGTTCTCTATGCATGTTTACAAAGACACAAGAGAAACACCAGATAAAGACACAGAAACATTTGATAGAAACACAATCTCTGTTCAACATGCTCTTCCCTTCCTGAAGACCACTGTCCTGTTTGTCAGATCTCTGTTACCTGGAGGAAATAAATGTGATTGTCTGTGTGTGAAAGCTCAGCGTCTCTCCTCCTCAGATCATAAATCTCCTGCTGCAGTTGCTTCAAGAGTCCTTCAGCTCGACTCACTGCAGCCTTTTCCTGATCTCTGATCAGCTGTGTCACTTCAGAGCGGCTTCTCTCAATGGAGCGGATCAGATCAGTAAAGATCCTCTCACTGTCCTCCACTGCTGTCTGTGCAGAGCGCTGTTAGGACACAGAGAGAGAAGCATCAGAATCAGTCCATTCACTCAGCTCTTACTGCTGCCTCACACAGCCTGTTCTCCACGGTGCGCTTCAGTGGGACTGAAAGAGCTCCAGCACTGGCTCCTCACTGACTGACTGGAGGAGAGTCCTAACTGAGTCTGAAACAGCTCTTCAGCAGCCAGCAGTTGTTCTTCTGCTCAAAACTCACCTTGTGAGACTCTACAGCCTCTCTCAGCTCCTAAAGCTCCTTCTGTCTCTCCTGGATTTTGTGGCAGAATTTTCTTCAAGTTTCCTTCAACTGTTCCTGTTTTGGAAAATGTATTGTTCAATATATGTTTTTAATCAACTAACTTTTAAACTTAAATATATATTTTAAGAGTTTATCTTTTTTATTGTTAATCTTCCAAATCACTTTAAGTTTTAATGTTACAACCCAATTTATTTTTATATCAGCCATTACATGATAAATTAAACCCTTTATAATATATATTTAAATTTATCACATTGCAACTGATATTAATAATTGCATTGGAGCTCTAATATCAGTTCATACCTCTTTCTCAGTCCTCTGTGCTGCAGCTGATACAGTCTCATAGTTTTTGTGTTCATCCATTGTATACAGATAACATATACAGTGTTCATCAGTGAGACAGTAAATCTCCAGCAGTTTCTCATGTTGAGCAGGCACGTGCACACATAGACATAAAAGGGGGGTTGAGCACCTGCCCTTTTTCTTCCTTGTGAGAAAGTGCCCTTTTTTCTGGAGAGTTTTTTTTTTTACGTAAATGAATAAATGTATATACGTGTGTTTCTGTTTGCGCACAGCTTTCCCTGTCAAAGTAATAAAAAAAAATCTAAATTCAGGTTCGGTCAGGAAATTTCGAGTTCGGATGCCTTTCTCCCCTCCGCTTCTCCGCGCACACAGCAGTGTAGCACTGATCGGCACATCCCACCCATAGACTGTATAAAAACAGATCACACCACAGACAGGCAGAGAGCCCCAGAAGTGAAGCCCTCCCTTTCCAGTTGTGTTTGTCTTGGTGTGGAGGTGAGTGGTGATGAACAAAAGACTAAGCTACTTATGCCTCAATTTACAGCTAATTAACCAAAAGGCAAATATACTTACTTTATCTTGCTAGCATCCATGACTCATAAGAGCTATGTGTGTTAACTAAAGTCTAGTAGGTTAGACCAATGCGTGTTCTTTCACTGCATGATTCAGTTTACTAAAATGCATTTAGAATGATCACAAATTATAAAATTGACTTCTGCCCCCTACTTACAGTTTTCATTTTACATTTAAAGTGCCTTTTAATTTTTTTTAAAATAATTTTAAATATCTGTATTCAATGTTTTATGTTTAAAATATCAAAAAAGTATGCATTTGTAATTGCAGGTTAGAGTATTCCATGTCCATCAGAGCTTCATTAAACAATGTGTAAATGCATTTAAATGCCACTTCTGATGCAGCTTCTGTGTTTTCTCTGCATTGCAAAGGTTAATTTTGTCAACACTGATTTCATTTGCCCAAATGTCTTATTATATTTGACTGATTAAATATAAGAATTTGACTTAAAAGATAATGCACACTTTTAGAAAAAGGGCTTTATAAAGGTAAAAATGCCCATAAAAGGTAAAAAATCCATTTAAACTTATTAGAAAATATTAATTTCTATCACTGCTGTGAACTGATTACCACACAGAATATGCAGAATATCAAAAAACTTTAGGAGTCAGCTGTCCACGGTCCTTAAGATATCAGCACAATAACACACACAGCAAAATATTGTCTAATTATCGTTATCAATAAAATCTCAGAACATATTGAGATATATATTTTTTGTCAATATCACACACCCCTAATGTATTTAACGTTTTGTTTAGAAAAAAAATAAAAATAAATATGAGAGGTGCCCTTTTTTCCACTTGAGCCCCTGCCCCTCAAAATGTCTGTACATGTCCCTGATGTTGAGGGCAGATCATCTCCTGCAGTCTCATGTTCTTCAAGATGATTTTAAGAGTTCAGACACACCAGACAGGACTTGATGGCTTTGTTTTTGTCCCCAGTACAGTTGTCACGCTCCACATCTCTAGATCCAGTATAACATTGAGCAGGATGAGCAGCTTGTAGTTTTGACTTCTTGAGTTTCTCCAGTACTTCATCCAGCATGGTGTTTTTACCTAAAACAGGTCTTGGAGTGAAGGTCTGTCTGCACTGAGGGCAGCTATAGACTCCCTTCTGATCATCCTGATCCCAGTAACCTGTAATACAGCTCATACAGTAACTGTGTCCACAGGGAATGACCAGTTGAACTGATCATGAGCCAAATATACACTGGATTCTGCCATTTTACTAAACACAGAGACAGCAGTTCTTCAACAGAAACAGTAAAGCACAAAGAAACATCAGACACAATTTCACTGCCAGACTGAGCAGGAAGAAAATAGATTAGTATTTTATGACAGTAAAGGTAGGTGTGCTGGATGGAATAAAGTTCAAACAGGAGGAAATGTATGAGTAACCTTTGCTCTTTCAGATTATTTTGAGCAGTCTGTGAAGAAGAAGCTCAATTAATGTATTGGTTATACTACAGATTCTCTGCACTTCTTTGAATAAAGTTTTAACTATTAATTACAAAATATATTACTGCATATTAAAAAAAATTCTCACAAACACCAATGCCGGGATGTTTGTGTTGTTTTATTGCATTGTTTTTTGTCTCTATTCTATCGTTTGTTCTTTGTATAGTAGCCTATATTGTGATATGTAGTTTTATTTAGGACTGGTAATCCAGATATTGGTAAGTTTTTTTTTCTTTTTTGGTGTGTGTATGAAGTCATTTCCCCTAAAGATCTGGAACGAGGAAGTGCCCTATAGCTAGCAGAATAGAATAGGTAGTTAACTATTGTGTTCTACATCTGACGACCAGACAGTGTCCAAATACCTCCTTTCTTAATTTTTGAACAATATATCTATCGTTTTTATCATTTAGAACCTACCATTTTTTTTATTTTCTCCCTGAAAATTTTGCTTGTACTGTCATTTTTTTTTAAATAGACACTTGTTTTGATAACTTTGTTATCTAATGCAATGAAAACGCCGAGGTAAATTATTTTGGAGAGCACTTGTTTTTGAATTCCCAGTTTCTTAATGATAGCCTACTTATGTGATGCTTTTCATCAGTAGCCTCACGGTGGCGTCAGATTACCGGCATACGGTCTTCCAGAGTGCGTTCTCACAGGCACCGGCCCGTCTGCGCGCTCGTGGGGAAAGTGGGCGCGAGCGTGCCGGAGGAGTTCGCTCGCGCCGCGGCTCAGGAAGGAACTTCGACGCTCAACTGTCCCAGCAAGACCAAAGAACGCCAAACTGGTCATGTTTCTTAAACCCTAGCCCACGAAACACCTGGAATATCTCGTCAGGTACGTTAATCTGTCGGTAACCTGTGGAAATAGAAACAATTATAGGTGTTTAATCGGGTTTACGGATTTTGTGAACGTGTTAGCTGGTTAGCAGGTAGGAATGAGAGCGAACCTGTTTTCTCAGGGCTTCTCACCGCTTTCCAGTGGAGATAACCATGTATACAGACTTTAACGCTGAATTTGCTGAGAAAATTACATTTGAAAGTTTAATTAGAAAAGTTAACCTGTCACACAGGTGAGTTTTAAAGTGTGCCCCTCACCTGAGGGAAGGAACTCCACCTCAGATTAAAGATCTTCTCTTTAGCGTCCTTGTTTTTATCTTTTTTTTTTTTTTTTTTTTTTGTAATAGATTTTTTTTTTTTTTTGGGACTTTGTTTATTCAGTTGGATTATGTTTGACGGGGAAAGCTAATTTCGCGAGATTTGATATTGATGTGTGTCATTGTTTGAAGTGTGTGTATGACAATGATACAGATGTGTGTCATACGCGGAGGTAAAATGGCAAGGAAATTGCTAGTCTTATGTCACATATAGGGGGGAATTATAATTGACAACGGCAAATTGTAAAACGTTTTTTTATATGTACTGCCATGCAGTTTAACACTGAATTTAAACGGCTTTACAGAGTTTAAAATCTATATAACAGCACTTTCAACTGTCATGTTGACAGGGGGGCAGTATGTGTATGTGAGTGATTGTGTTGGAGATAACGAGGTCTCTCTCTCTCTCTCTCTCCTCTCGTCTGTGTGTGGTTTTGGTGGTGGAGCTTCTGTCACGTTTTGCTCTTACGTTGTCTTTTTAAACTTTTTGTGCATTATTTATTTATTCGATTAACTGAATCACTGGCTTTGTGCTCACTGACATTCTTGTCATTCATTAAAAGTTTTCCCATGATAAATAAAAATACCCTGTGAATGAAACCTGGTTGGTATTCTAGTCCAAAAACATGAAAGAAAGCTTTGATCTTTCTCCAGGTTTCCAAAGGTCACGGGAAACTTGGAAAAGTCTTGTGGAAATGAATAAAATCGTTAAAAAGTGTCACATGTGTAGGGATTATACATTTGTCTGGTTATTTTATTAGCTAGAAATTGTGTTTGAGAATTGTTGTTTCCTTAAAAAAATTATATATAAAGATACAGTAATCATGAATTACTAAAAAAGTCTTGGAAAAAGTCACAAAAATATATTGGTCCAAAGATGTTAGGAACCTTTTCTTTTCTTTTCCTTTACCTCTTTGCATCCCCAAATCGCATTCTCAGACACTTCACCGCAGGGTTTACTCTTCCTGATGTCATCACTCATGGGATCAGGCTTGTGTTCAGTAAGCCAGTGTTTAGTTGCTGAGTTCAGCTGTCTCTGGTTAAGCAGCATGCCAGCATGGGGTATCAGAGATTTCTTTTGATGCTGTGCTTTAGTTATGAGGACAGAAAGACACCTGCACAATCAGTTGTTCAAAGAAAGTTCAGTGGATTTTATTTAGAGTTTTATTATACTTTTTTTTTCTAGATATAAAATCAGATTTGGCTTTTACAGTTGGTTATTGCCAATGAGCATTTCTAATATATGACATTTAATGTGCCATGTGCTGTTTAGTGTCTGGTGCTGAAGGAAAATTCTATGTAAACTCTAAACAAATAAATTACAGTATGTTACCAACCTTTAACATTATTAAAAACACTAAAATGGCCATTATCCCAGGCAGCATAAGTACAGAACTGAATGTAGATAATATAATGTAATGTGACAGAGTCCTTGGTGTGTGTTAGCAAAATCATTGTTGCGCTTTTTTGTAATTACTTAGAAGTTTCAGTGCCAACATTAAAAACTTTTGGCCCTGCAGATATGATTAGTACTTATGACAGATATATTTTGTTTTGTGTAATATTGTCATGTTTTGCATAGTTGAATGTATATGGTGTGTGTTTAAAGTTGTTGCCTGTAAAAAAAAAAAAATCACTGAAAAGGCCACTGAATCTGCTATGTATAATTTACATGACCTTATAATTGTGTCTCAGTCAGGATGAGTTGCTCAAGTCAAAGACACCTGAGTCTGGATGTTTGCTGTGTGCTGAAGTTCATATACTGTACCATGAAGCACATTCCTCTTTGTTTCAAAATCCTGGTTTCTCCATAGTGGTGGATGTTTTGAACTCTAAAACAAAAATCAAAATATTCCAAAAAATCCTGGAAAGTTTCCAGAAATTTCTGAATAGGTCCATGTTTTTTGTAAATTTACTGGAAATTTTCCACCCCTTTTGCAACCCTACTTACACATAATACTGTGTGTTAAAATGTGACTAGATGAGAAGATTAGAATTTAGAGGCTAAACTTGCAGGTTTGTATAGAAAAGAGGTCATTCGGACGTTCATGAGAGTAGTTGTTCGTTGACAGAGATATAGAGGTGCATCTCAATAAATTAGAATGTCGTGGAAAAGTTATTTATTTCAGTAATTTTCACTCAAATTGTGAAACTCGTGTATTAAGTAAATTCAATGCACACAGATTGAAGTATTTTAAGTCTTTGGTTCTTTTACTTGTGATGATTTTGGCTCACATTTAACAAAAACCCACCAATGCAAATTAGAATATGGTGACATGCCATCAGCTAATCAACTCAAAACACCTGCAAAGGTTTTCTGAGCCTTCAAAATGGTCTCTCATTTTTGGTTCACTAGGCTACACAATCATGCGGAATTCTGCTGATCTGACAGTTGTCCAGAAGGCAATCGTTGACACCCTTCACAAGGAGTGTAAGCCACAAACATTCATTGCCAAAGAAGCTGGCTGTTCACATAGTGCTGTATCCAAGCATGTTAACAGGAAATTGAGTGGAAGGAAAAAGTGTGGAAGAAAAAGATCCAACCGAGAAAACCGCAGCCTTATGAGGATTGTCAAGCAAAATCGATTCAAGAATGTGAGTGAATTTCACAAGGAATGGACTGAGGCTGGGTCAAGGCATCAAGAGCCACCACTCACAGACGTGTCAAGGAATTTGGCTACATTTGTCGTATTCTTCTTGTTAAGCCACTCCTGAACCAAGTCAACATCAGAGGCTTCTTACCTGGTCTGGATAAGAAGAACTGGACTGTGCCCAAAGTCCTCTTTTTAGATGAGAGCAAGTTTTGTGTTTCATTTGGAAACCAAGGTTCTAGATTCTGGAGGAAGGGTGGAGAAGCTCATATCCCAAGTTGCTTGAAGTCCAGTTTTAAGTTTCCACAGTCTGTGATGATTCGGTGTGCAGTGTCATCTGCTGGTGTTGGTCCTTTGTGTTTTTTGAAAACCAATGTCACTGAACCTGTTTACCAAGAAATTTTGGAGCCCTTCATGCTTCCTTCTGCTGACAAGCATTATGGAGATGCTGATTTCATTTTCCAGCAGGATTTGGCACTGCCCACACTGCCAAAAGCACCAAAAGTTGTTAAATGACCATGGTGTTGGTGTTCTTGACTGGCCAGCAAACGCACCCTGACCCCATCGAGAATTGAGGCAGTACTTAAAGCAAAAGGAGCCCCTACCCAGTATTGAGTACATGTACATTAAATGAACATACTTTCCAGAAAGCCACAATTCACTAAAAATGTCTTTTTTATTGGTCTTATGAAGTATTCTAATTTGTTGAAATAGTGCATTGTGTGTTTTTGTTAAATGTGAGCCAAAATCATCACAATTAAAAAAAAAACAAAGACTTAAACTACTTCAGTCTGTGTGTATTTAATTTATTTAATACACGAGTTTAACAATTTGAGTTGATTTACTGAAATGAACTTTTCCATGACATTCTAATTTCTTGAGATGCACCTGGATATCTTTGAATATATGGTCAAAATCTTGAACTCTAGTATTGTTTGTCTCTTTGTTTACATCATTTAATTAATAGCTTTGTTTGTTTCTTTTTATTTCACTCCAAATGTTTTAAACTATTTCTTTGTAATTTTAATAGGTAATAATTGTATTTGTTTTTTTTTCCAGTTTTGCTTTCCATTTTGATTAGTCTTTATTATCAATTAAATTAACAAGCCAGTTTAATGACATCACGTGACTGGAAGTAGGAAAATCAACAGCATACATTTTATATCATTTGATTGTATATATTTTTTTCAATTTAATTGATCATTTTTTATTATCAGTTTTTTTCCGAATTCAAAGAGGAAACCGAATGACATTGCTTGGCCAAGCATTTATTTGTTAATATTCAGTCATTTCCCGCAACACTGCCATGACTTTGCAATCGCAGAACATTTCAATCCTGTCATCAGTCATTGATATTTCTGATAAAATGTCCTCTTGTATCTCTCTCTTTCTCCTTTAGCTGATTCCATTTCAACACAACACACCTTAACATGCCCCACTCCTTCTGCTGTTGACCTTTGACCTCTGACAGCAATGGCGGACCGCTCGGTGGCTCCAGGTCGGACGTACATAGAGGTGGAGTCTGACTATGAGTACAAATACAAAGACCGTTTGATCACCATTAAACAGGGGGAAAGTTACATGCTTGTGAAGAAGACCAATGAAGACTGGTGGCAGGTGCGCAAGGATGAGGCCACTAAACCCTTCTATGTCCCAGCACAGTATGTGCGGGAGGTGCGACGTGCTCTCATGCCCCCTCCTAAACCCCTCGGTGCAGCAGGCCGAGGGGGGACTGGACCCATTCGACCATCTGGTCTGGAGGTTCAGCGGCCATATGACAACAAAAAGAGCCCGTGTCCCTCTCCCTCTGGCAGTGCTTTACTGCCGCCCAGGGATGACAGAGGCAGCCCGGGCAGCCCAACGGCGCTCGTCCCCCCCACACAAATGAACACTTCACCTGGCTCACTTCCTCGTTCCAGAGCCGAGTCCCCAAGTCACAAAGTAGATGGAGATAAAGAGTTAGAGAAGAGCAGTCGTGGACTGGAAAAAGATGCAATTTATGAAGAGTTTGCCAGAGAGGGAGGCGGCTTGGATAAGACCCGAAATGATTCAGAATCTGGGGATGATCTCAGCAGCGGTTCAACTGATTACCTACAGGTGAGACTCACTTGTATACCCACTCATTAAAGGTGATGTTATTAAGTTTCTGTGCTATTAGTGTCACCTAGCAGAATTTCAAAAATAAAGCTTGTTTGCAAACGCTCTTTACACTCATCACACCCTATCACACAGTATCTTACTATTTGATCTGGGGCTTGACTGTAAAGAGGTAACGTGCGGCAAAACTTGACTTTAACTTAGCTGTTGAGAAGTAGCTCCACAAATTTAGTGTCTCAATTAAAGGCCGAATACTTGATCAAATTCCTCCATCTCGTAAAAATACTGTCAATGTTTACCCTTTTTTTAACTTCATGAATTTTGGCAAGTCTTCAAATTTTTGCTTGCATTTCTGCAACCGAATCTGAATTTATTTTCCCTACAGTAGCCACGCCCCAAACTCTTGCTATTGGTTGATCAAAAAAGTGGCTGATGGATCATAGTAGGCCGCTCTAAATGTTTTGGTGGTGCCTGGGAGGCTCAATGTTTACACTTTTTGGGAGATAAACTCATGTATGGCATACTTATGGTAGTCAATGAGCAATAAACTGGGTGTAGAGAATGTATTTTGACCTAAAAAATATTACAAATTTAGATGAGTTTAATTGGCAAATTTTCTGCTATTTGAAAAGAGATTTAAGAAAAGCTGACACGCATACGATCTGTTTGATACACACAAACATGTAGACTTTCACAGTCGCACTCCCTCCTTTCCCTGAAGCTCTTATTTTCGTCATCTCCTCCCACTGTTTTTCTGTCTTATCCTTCTGCTGTGTCATCACAGCATTTCTGCTAAACAGCAAATATTTGCTGTTGTGTCATCATGGCATGTGTAGGATGGCGTGAATACTTCGTTTTTAATGCTCACTCACACAGATACACTATCGTTCAAAAAAACTTTTAATTTACAAGGATGTGTTCAACTGATAAAAACTGACAGTAAAGACAAATAATATGCAAATCAGCATATTAGAATGATTTCTGAAGGATCATGTGATGCTGAAGACTGGAGTAATGTCTGCTGAAAATTCAGCTTTGCATCACGGGAATAAATGTTCCTTTTACAATATATTCTAATACAAAACAGTTGTTTTGAATAATAATAATATTTCCCAGTATGACAGTTTTTACTGTATTTTTCATTAATTAAGTGCAACCTCAGTAAACATAAGAGATTTATTCGAAAAACATTAAAATATTACGAGTCCCAAATAGGGCTGTGCGATTAATCGAAATCGTCATAAAATCGCGATTTGAGCGTGCACGATTTCTAAATCGCTTTATAGCGTGATTTTCCGCGCCCCCGACCTCCCTGCAGTATGCTATCTGAACCAATCAGAATGCAGCCCGCCTAAATGGAGCACGAGAACAGAACAGACCGGGCGGGCATACAAACGTAACGCCAGGTTCACACACTCCATCTGTGGTGCGTATTTTTTCCGCACCCATGTTAACGGATCAGAGCGTTCACACTGCACGCGATTGCGGTCCGGCAGTGCGCTCCAGGAGCGGTGCGTCTGCAGCAGTCATGCTGCGATCGTTTCCGCACTGAGTCTATTTCTGCTGTGCTGCACGTGCTGAAAGTGACAGCGCATTATTCGCGTTAAAAAATAACATGGATTGGCACTGAAATATAGTAATTACACCATAAATGCATATAATTATAGTCTACTGTTTCACAGTCAACACATGGCTTTTTGGCTAGATTTAAAACAAGGAAAAGTGCACTTTTAGATAAACAAGGCAATAATAGATGGCACTCGTGGTGGTAGTTAAACAAAGTTATATTTATTGAGTTTAAACGTGAATATGTCTATGAAAGATTGTATTACTGTACAGTGATAAAAGAATCACAATGCTGAAAAAGCATTTTCAGAAACAACGTTTGGATTTGAAATCAAAATAATGGATAAATGTTGTGTTTGTGGTAAACAGCCGCGGATCAGGAGCGGACTGCAAACGCGTCCTGTGCGAAAGCAAAATGAGTCTGTGCTGCTTCTGCACCGCGTACACATACTGTTTACGCACTGCAGACGGAGTACGTGTGAGCTTGGCGCAACAAATCTAGTTCAACATCTGAGGCAACGCCACAAAGAGCTCTATGACCAATGCATGGCAAAAAAAAAAAAATCCCTGGACACGGGATTTTTTTCTTTTCTCTGCCATATGTCTATTCTAGAGACATTTTGTTACACCTTTACTTAGTGATTATTTTGCCTTATGTCTGTTCTAGAGACATGTTACAGTTTTTTGATAAAGCTCTAATTGGTTTTCTTTTGTTTCAAATTCACACTGAATGCATTTTTGACTGTAAAGCATGTCTGTGTGTGTTGAAATCGCAAAATTGATCAAAGAAAGCCCTAATCCCAAACCTTTAAACGGTAGTGTATATTTGCTGCATATGTAACTCCTCTTGATGTGTTTGCGATTTGTCGCCCTCTGTTTTTAGCTGGTTTCTTTGTCAATGTAATGTAAAAATGCTGGTGATAGCTGATTAAATATATCTTCTGTTGTTTTAATGGTATAGCAAAATCTCTCTACCAATTTACAAATTTCACATTTTCCGTCACACTAAATACTGTCTAAATGCCAACCTGTTCCCATCCCATCATGATGGACTGCCTGTAAACATCAGAAATCCTCAAACCAAAATAAGGGTCTTGGCATCATGGCATTTCAGTAGTCTTCAGTATGCCATAGGTAAAGACTCTTTGAAACTGAGCAAGGCGTGTTCTGTTTGTGCAAATGTGTCTGTTAATGTGCGCGACCAAAGGTCATGTGGAGGAACATGGAGCACATACCAATATATCTCACTCTCCTGAGAGAGAGAGTTTGAGGAGAGAAAGAGATGAAAACTCTGTCTGTAGTTCCTTCCATCATCTGTGCGTGTGAACAGAAGGATTGTATTTTATGTCACATGAAGATTTGCTTAATCTCTCTGAGAACAGAGGGAGAGCGGGAGAGATTTTGGGTCGGGATGTTCAGCATGACGTGACTGTGTTGAATAGGAGGGTGTGAGGAGAGTGATGCTCTGTGTTTGTGTGCGTGTGTATTTGCGCTCTGCGCTGGCTCTAGCATCCTGCATCCAGCCCAGTTTAGAGTCGCTTGCTGCTGCGTCTCCCATTATAGGATATTCTGCACTAAGCAGCACTGCGGAGACACCATGTACCCAGAGGAACCGGTAAGAAAGACACACACACCTGCGTTTACACCACGCATGGCAGTGTACGAATACACTTACACAAACACAATTTCTGCATTTATCACAGCTATACTTAAAATAGTTCTCTCTCTCTTTATTCTAATTTCTTTCTTTTCTGCCTTACACATACATTTAAAGGGATACATACCCAATCATGACAATTCTGTTATTGTTTACTCACCCTCATGTGTTTCAGACGTTGTATTACTTTATTTCTTTTTGGAACATATTTTGGAAAATGTTTTTGTCTATACAGTGAAAGTCAATGGAGTCCAGTGTGAAAATATTATATTTCCTCAATCTCTTCTTTTGTGTTGCACAAAAGAAAGTTAGAATTTTTGGGTAAACTATTCCTCAAATTATTGGTACATAGACAACTTAATGTTTATGATGGACTCTGTTCTATCTAGCCATGCAAATGCAGTTGAGCTTGTATGTGCAACACAAATGTTCACACAGGTCGCTCGATACACATTTACACACGAACAGCAGTTGCTTTCACAGAAATAAGCAGAGCCAGAACATGATGTGCTTGTATTATTGTCTTGAGCTACTGTGACATGCTGATGTGACCAGGATGTGCATGTGGGCGATGTGCATTGCTGTATTACATAAACTTTGCTACATAACAGTTCAGTGGACAGCTGCCCTGAGAAACGCTCACACAACTGCATCAAGAACACACACAATTTAGGAAAGCATGCACTCAGCACATACATCTCCACACAAGCAAGCTAAAACACACAGTATTACCAAGCTTTGGCTTTAGTGTGTTTTTGTCTTTGCTTTTTACACAACTGTAATGATGTGATTGTAAAAAACAGTATGACTTCTGATTCCTCTGCCCTGATGCAGATGAAACGGATAAGCTGTTTTAATCTGTTTGCTCTGTCGACCGAATGTCAGTGTTCAACTGCTCCATGGGCCTATTGGCCTGTAGCTTATATAATACTATAATGCTAATACTGTACGGTAGCTACTGTTAATACACTTCACTGTAAACATGGATCATTATCACTGCTGCAACAGCTTTATTTAACCTTGTTGTGCAGGTTTTGAAAGTTTGTTTTAATGTAATTGTCCCCTGACAAAAGTGTACAAATAGACAGCATTCTAATGCTAATTCCTATTCTGCTTTTAGAAGGCTGCTGTGAGCTCATGGTTTAACATGCCTTAAGCTTTGTGCATCCCTGCACGGGGCTGATTTAGTGTACTGAAACCTTGTGACACAGATGAGTGGAGTCAGCGCTTGATTTGCATGCTGAGTTTCTGATAACTGGTGTTGTATCTTTAAAATTGGATTTTTGCAGTCTCAGCCACAGATTTGATCTCAGAGTTGTCAAAGTCACAAGTTTCAGTTTGATTGGCTGGCTCTATGCAATTTCAAGGAGTCAGGGTGCACAGGTTTTTATCAGTTTTTTAACAGATTTTTTATTTTTTATGAATTTTGAGAGTCTCTTAAGGCTCTCAAGTCGGCATTTGTGATCAAAAAAATACAGTAAAAACAGTAAGATTGTGAAATATTACAGTGTGTAGAAATAACTGCTAAAAATGTTATTTATTTCTGTGATGACAAAGCTGAATTTACATCAGCATCATAATACCTCTTAAGGTCCAAACTGAAAAAAAGATTCATTGGAATTTACTCACTTTTTTTAAGTTAAGTGTTTGCAATCAATTGATTTTATCTAAATTTAAACAAACCAATTTAGTTGAACTTAACCAATTTTATTTAGTTACCTTAGTATACAATTTTTTAGTAATTTCAGCCCTATTTAATTGTCACTTCCTCTTAAATTATTTATTTATTACTGATAAAAAATTATTAATTGAATTTACTAAATTTTTTAAGGTAAGCAGTTGCAATCAATTTATTTTAGCTACATTTAAATAAACACATTTCGTTGACTAACTTTCAACATTTTAAAATAAATAGTTTGCAACCACTTACCTTAAAAAAAAAAATTCTGAAGGAGAGATCCTTAAATGGCTTTGCAAATACAGACAGTAGTAAGTTTAATGTTTTAAACTTATCTTTAATGTCATCAAATGAGGTGCATGTTCAATAACAGTTTCTTTGTGGGTACAAATATTTCAAACTTAACATTGCACATTCACAAAATAAAAAACAAAAATTCACAGGTGGAAAGAGGCCACAATGTGAATCATTAAAACAACAATGCTAAAACTGCATAAATGTTAAAAACAGTAGTGCGGACTTAACATTGCACAAAAATTAATAAAAAAAATTCATGTGGAAACGGACAACATTACGTTTGTTTGTGAATCATTAAAACAGTGCAATGATTCCAATAGTCTCCAAGAACACCTTCCTTTTTAATGACACACATGCCCATGGTGATGTTTTCCAGGTCTTTCAAGAAGTCATCTCTTTGACTGTTCTATATTTAAATAAAAAGAAACTGTTATTATACATTGTTTAAATTCATAACACTTTGACAAGTCTATACAATCAAGGGTAATTAGGACGAAAAATATGACACCCCTTTCCCATATATATATACAGGGGTACGAAAGTATTCAGACCCCTTACATTTCTCTCTTTATTATATTGCAGCCATTTGCTAAAAATCATTTAAGTAAATTTTTTTCCTCAATAATGTACAACAGCACCCCATATTGACAGAAAAACAGAATTGTTGACATTTTGCAGATTTATTAAAAAGAAAAAACTGAAATATCACATGGTCCTAAGCATTCAGACCCTTTGCTGTGACACTCATATATTTAACTCAGGGACAGTCCATTTCTTCTGATCATCCTTGAGAAGGTTCTAAACCTTCATTTGAGTCCAGCTGTGTTTGATTATACTTGATTAGGAAAGCCACACACCTGTCTTTATAAGACCTTACAGCTCACAGTGCAGGTCAGAGCAAATGAGAATCATGAGGTCAACGGAACAGCCTGAAGAGATCAGAGACAGAATTGTGGCAAGGCACAAGATCTGGCCAAGGTTACAAAAAATTTTTCTGCTGCACTTAAGGTTCCCAAGATCACAGTGGCCTCCATTCCTTAAATGGAAAACGTTTGGGACGACCAGAACCCTTCCAAGAGCTGGCCGTCCGGCCAAACTGAGCTAGCGGGGAAGAAGAGCCTTGGTGAGAGAAGTAAAGAAGAACCCAAAGATCACTGTGGGCTGAGATCAGAGATGCAGTGGGAGATGGGAGGAAGTGTAGAAAGTTCAACCATCCTGCAGCCCTCCCACAGTCGGGGCTTTATGGCCGAGTGGCCGGACGGAAGCCTCTCCTCAGTGCAAGACACATGAAACCCCATGGAGTTTGCTAAAAAACACCTGAAGGACTGCAAGATGGTGAGAAAAAGATTCTCTGGTCTGATGAGACCAAAGTAGAACTTTTTGGCCTTAATTCTAAGCGGTATGTGTGGAGGAAACCAGGCACTGCTCATCACCTGTCCACTACAGTCCCAACAGTGAAGCATGGTGGTGGCAGCATCATGCTGTGGGGGTGTTTTTCAGCTGCAGGGACAGGACGACTGGTTGCAATGGAGGGAAAGATGAATGCGGCCAAGTACAGGGATATCCTGGACAAAAACCGTCTCCAGAGTGCTCAGGACCTCAGGCCGAATGATTATGAGGCCGAAGGTTTACCTTCCAACAAGAAAATGAACCTAAGCACACAGCTAAAATAACGAAGGAGTGGCTCCACAACAACTCTGTGACTGTTCTTGAATGGCCCAGCCAGAGCCCTGACTTAAACCAATTGAGCATCTCTGGAGAGACCTAAACATGGCTGTCCACCACCGTTTACCATCCAACCTGACAGAACTGGAGAGGATCTGCAAGGAGGAATGGCAGAGGATCCCCAAATCCAGGTGTGAAAAACTTGTTGCATCTTTCCCAAAAAGACTCATGGCTGTATTAGATCAAAGGGGTGCTTCTACTAAATACTGAGCAAAGTTTCTGAATACTTAGGACCATGTGATATTCAGTTTTTCTTTTTTAATAAATCTACAAAAATGTCAACAATTCTTTGTTTTTCTGTCAATATGGGGTGCTGGGTGTACATTAATGAGGGAAAAAAAAATTAACTTAAATGATTTAACAAATGGCTGCAATATAAACAAAGAGTGAAAAATTTAAGGGGGTCTGAATACTTTCCGTACCCACTGTATATATTAGGGGTGGGAATCACCAGAGGCCTCACGATACGATATTATCATGATACTTGTGTCACGATACAATATTAATGCGATTTTAAATATATTGAGATATTCTGCGATATATTGCAATTTATTACCTTTTTCCAACTTCAAATTATGTCCCCAAAGGAAAACTTTGACAAAAATCTGCTTTAACTAAAAAAAAAAAACATTTCTCAGTTTGTTTATCTCACTCCAGTTTTATTGCTGCAGTGCAAAATGGGATTGTCAAAGCAGACAAACTGACCAACACTTTCAAGAACACCTGTCATAAATGTTGTATGCACCTAGCAAACTCAACTATTTGTATTACAGTCTAATCTAGTCCACCTTAATTAAATGTAAACAGGTATGCACTGCTGTGCTACTACAGGTATTTTGAATGGTGTAACTTGAAATTGTACTAAAAAGTTGTGCAGACCCTTCAGCAATTGGGGCATTTGAAAGTAAATTACTGTTAAATTTAAATTAAATAAAACATGTAGTCTTACATCTGCATGAATGAAAATTCTGGGCCGAAACGGAAAACAAAAATTCTGGATGCACTTGGCCGAAAACCGAAACTGCTTTGTAATGATTGTTTATTATTTAATTAAATAATATAAAGTAATTTTGTAAGACTTTTAAATTTAACTCAATTTTAATGAGACAAAAAAAAAAAAAAAAGCTTGCACATGGATTCTCATGTCTTGTCAGCCCCGTAACAATGCCGTACCTCGAAGCCTTCTTATTAGTTTTGCTAATAAACGTTCTACGTTTACTTATTTATTTGGTATATGTTATACATGTTAATTATTCCAGTTTTGGGTATACGTATTTAACTTTATGTAGTATTGTTATTTTTATTAGGCAAGCCTGCCTATAGCATTTTTTTTTGGTGGGTATTTGTATTTGTTTGGTTAATAAAAGCTAATGTTTATATAGGATAAAGGAGTTGACGTTGTTTTGTTGTTGCATCAAGCAATTGGGCCGAATTGCCGCTGTTTGAAAGTGAAAGTAAAATGCGCACAGCGCTTAAGCTATTTAAAAGGGGGAAAATTCAAACGAACAATTGCTTCACTCCGAATTGCCGCTATTTGAAAGTAAAATGCGCATGCAGCTTTTACAAGCTATTTAAAAGCGAGAGGAAAGACGGGAAAACGCCCCACTGCACCCAAGCTGAAACCAGTATATGGGTTTTGTCACACGTCGATAACCGGTGGGAAATTTCCTCACCGTCACAACCCTAATTACCAATTACAAGGTCTCCCATACTTTTTCTTGCCACTTAATTCTATTCACTTTTAATGAAGTATTGACTTTATGATCCAACTAGGGCAGAAAGCCAGTTCTGTAATCAGCGGTTAAATCTCCATCACGTGCGTGCTTTCGCATTGAGCAGCATTAACTACTCAGAGCTGTTGTTCACTGAGGAGCTGCGCTAAACCACGTTCATATTTGCGCGATTTTTTTGCGCAGCTCGTCAGTGAACAACGGCTCGGTGTAGTAAATGCTGCTCAATGTGAATGCACGCACGTGATGGAGAATTACCGCTGATCACAGAACCGGCTTTCTGACAAAATGCGCATTAAATATACTTTGAATAAATACGTTTCTGCGACATTAAACTGACAAACACATAAAAGAAAAACACAATGACTTTTTAACCGGGTATGCTGACATATGACCCCCCCAATCAGCTTTTAAAACACTCAAAGAGGGATCACAAATAACAAAATACACCGTGGCAGGTGTCGATTTAAAAGTTTGCACATTTCCTACCTTATTTGTTAATGAAATTCATCTCCAATCCTCCTATCTTTTCAGGTTTATCCATTGTTATTTGAATGCAAGAAAAATACAGCTGGTTTTCCAAGCAAAAAACGCTTACACGTAGTTACATTATGATACATAATATTCAGAGGGTGAGGAGATGGGGGGGATTCCCCCAGTCTATATGACTCTGCATCCGCTCAGTGATTTGTTATTCCCAGTGAATGAGTTAAAACTCCCACCCAGGTGACACTACTCCAATAACAGACCATGAAATTTTTTTTTAAATTAAACAAAATAATAATATCTTTAAAATATTGCCAAGTAAGTTGCAACGTTGCAAACAACACTAAAATCAGAGAACTGTATAAGCGACACGAGCATACAGAAAACAAAGGGAACAATAACCTAGTCTAGTGATTTAGACTTTGGTTTACTGTTTTAGGGTGTTATTCAAATGCTTTTCTTCCATCTTTACTCTCACTCTCATTCTTTTTCTCTCCCTTTATAATTGCTTTTTCTTCTTTTGAACATCTCTTTCTTTGATTTCCTCATTCTTTTGTGTTTTGGGTGCGTGCCTATTAGAGAGCGGCACAGAAACACACACGTCTGTGTCTTTAAGGAATGTTGGCACACAGTGTTCTGCTGATTTGAGATGTGGAGTCTCCTCATGTCAGAGACAGTGCCGTGGAGTGGAATAAGGGGGAAATGATGACAATGTGAAGTTGAAATAATGGAAGAATGAGTCTTACATGTCAAAATGCTCTTATTTTAATATGATTCATGCTTTTATTTGTTTATTTCTAACAGTTTGTAAGTCACCCATTAACCCTTTTTTGTCAATCACTGTGTATATTATATATTATGCATTTTTCTTTTTCCTAATTTAAAGGGGCCATATGATGCGATTTCAATTTTTCCTCTCTTTGGAGTGATACAAAGCTCTTGGTGCATAAAGAAGATCTTGTAAAGTTGCAAAGACTAAAGTCTCAAAACCAAAGAGATATCCTTCTAAAAGTTAAGAGTCAGCCAGCCTACCTAAAATGGCTCGTTCTAACACCTCCCCCCATGTCTACATCACGATGTGGGAAGATTTGCATAACGCCGCCCAAATGTACACACAAAGAAAGAAGGTGTTGTAACTTTGATGCGCGCTGTTGCGCCAACGCCATTTGTGTGTGACGCTGTGTGTTTCATTGTGAAAGCGAAACTTCTTTGTTTGGTCTTCCAAAAGAGGACACAACTAGAATCAGTGGTTAAGTTGTATTTACAACACTGTTCCGGAAAACAGTCAACCCAAATATTCAGATGTGTGCAGAGCATTGATGGAGGACAAGGACTGTTTCCTGGAAGAGTAGCCTACAATGCCAGTGTCTGTTTCTATAAAGTTGGGCAATTCCAACTTTGCAAGGACAGTCTGGTGCTTCTGACTGTAAGTACGTTTTCATATTTAAGGATTTGCCACTGATGATTCAAACGTGAGTTGAGCAGTGTAGAGTAGCGCTTGTTGTTTGTCATTCTCTGATCACAAATGCAGACCTGGTTTTATATTTACACGGTGCGATGCAACACAACGCGTAAAAAGACAGTATAAGACATTATAAATAATAATCAGTAATTATGTCCACTGGTTGCAACAAATGCCTCGTTTGTAATGGTTTTATTGTTTTTGTTTCGTCGTGCCGGGACACGGCATCACAGTATGGTAAGGGCGTACAATTCCGTCACACGCTTGCGGCATTCAGCCAATCACAACGCACTGGATAGCTGGCCAAACACAGCACACCTCACTTTTTTAGAACGATGAGCTTTGTAAAAATCAACCTGTTTCAGAAAGGCAGGGCATAGAGTAGAAACAATAATGTAAAGTATGTGGAAAAAAATGTTTTTTTTTTTAACCATAAACACATTGCATTACACCAAATAACGTTCTTTTTAGCAACGTCATATGACCTCTTTAATTTCCCTTTTGTTTCTTCAGCTTAGCTATAAATGCTTTAGCAGTACAAATATGCACATATTTGTAATAGCAGTAAGAGTTAGAATAGGGTTAGAAAGGCTAAGAGAGGGAGTTATATAGGTTATAAGAGAAATAGAAGGAGTTTTTCTTTTATATAGAGGTAGAGAAAGAAGTGGGGGCTACGAGAGGTAGTTAGAGGTAACGAGAGGGAGAAACGGAGTTAGCTTTGCTCTCTTCTGCTTTCCAGGGATTCTGTTCTGACATGCTGTGACTTCACATACGCTTCCTCATTCCAGCAGTCTTCTACTCGCTCACATACACATAATTCAGTGCTGTGAAAACGTCGTCTTTTGGCTCCAATTATAAATAAATCATAAAATGTTCACTTAAAGCTTCTAAAGCTAAGAAATGCTTTTATACCAGAATTTGTCATGTGTAAAATACTACAAAGATAAGATAATACACGTGGTGTCTTTGCTGTTGCATGTCAAATCAAACCTGCAGGTCCATTTTTTTCTTTAGTAAATGATCAAGTAAAGTATACATTCATGCATCATAAGTGCTTCACAATGGTTACTGACTACACCTTCACATTGATGAAACCTCAGTGAGTCAGACAAAAGCACAGATCAACTTTTGAACAGGGGTGGGGACATCAGCCAGTAAGTGATGGGCAAATTTTAGGAAGGCATAATCAAATCTTCAAGTAATGTATGGCCCATTGATTGGCATGTGAGGAGTCATGTTTGATATGTCATCTGAAGGCCTAGTCCCCAGCTCTCAATCTTGAGGATCTACACGCATACAGGGTCAGCACTGCGCCACCTGCTGGCGCTATCTACACGTCTCTCAACACCAAGCTGGTTTCTTGATGCTTTCCCTTCTAATATCTAATTTTGTTTTGAATTATCAGGTCAGTTTTGTTAATTAAAGACATAGTTCTCCTGAAAATGAAATTTTGCTGAAAATGTACTCTCACTCAGGCCATTTAAGATGTAGATTTGTTTGATTCTTAACAGATTTGGACAAATTTAGATTACTTCACTTGCTCAACAATGAATCCTCTGTAGTGAATTGGTGCCGTCAGAATGAGTTCAAACAGCTGATAAATACATCACAATGATCCACACGACTCCAGTTCATCAATTAACATCTTATGAAGTCAGAAGCTTGATCTGTGCATATTTCCCTCCTGATTCAGATAAGAAGACTTTTTCACTGGAGAAAGCAATATTATGGACGCAATACTATCCATTTTATGTTTGGATGAACTATTTCTTTAGTTTAAACAAAAATTTGGTTCTCTCTTGATGTGCTATTCTTTGTGTTTGTGTTCATATGTTTATATATTGCTTGTTTTCTTTGGGTGTCTATTGTTGTCATTGTTATACATATTTGTTTTGGCTCCTGATCGTTATTCAGTGTGTGTAAAATGCTTTATTGGTGAGTTTCCATTGTGGAAGCTAGTTGGACGATTTTTGTTTTCTTTGCCCCAGGCTGTACCATCACTTATTTTGACTCAAACACATTCAGTGGTTTTGTTTAAAAAAAAAATGTTTTTTCCACAGTGTCCTTTTTAAAATGTTTACTCTTTTTCCAAGCCATTACATAATCCCACCCACAGCATATGTGAGACGGCGTAATTGGTTGGGTCCGGTTTTAGTGAGAGATTAGCTACTAGCAGTATTACCATTAGTTCTCAGTTGTGTGACATTGTTAGCATTCACTATTACTTGAATGTTTTTCATTAGTTATGGAAATGTTACTTTGTATATTAGCTGTTAACCTGTGATTATCCTTAATGAAAGTTGTATCATATTTTGATAAACTATTCAGTGCACACTAGTATTAATTAAAGAGCCAAAGATAATTGAAATACGGATTTTGTGGCGTCGTCTTGGCCAACACGTCATCACTGCTATGAGCCTGTTGGCCCCAGCAGCCTGAAACTAGTGCTTATGATCGTTAACTATGATTAACTATGAAGACTCTTTCTCTTTGACACAGACTGCCTTTACTTTAATTTTCAGTACAGTTGTTGATGAAGTCTTTTATATGAAGTCATTACATTATCATTGTGATCACATGATTATTTTGGGGATATCGGGTATAGGTTCTCCATGTTTTTTCCTCTCTCGGTGAACCAGGGTTTCCGCGGGTCTTAAAAAGTAATACATTTACTTTTTACATTGTACAAGAAAGTCTTTAATTATGATTTCAAGAGGTCTTAAATTTGGGGACAGAAAGACCAGAATTGCGATATGGCTGAATGTGACGATTAAACTTCAAAAGGCTATGATTTCATTGATTAAACACGAGCGCTGCATGTTCAAAGTCCGGTGCTGCGCTGCTTTGTGTTCTGCCGTTACCGGGAAAACGGTTATATTTCTACCAAACGCTCCACCTGCTGTCAGAATGAGTGAGCATTTTCAATAATACTGTTGTTTTGTTCAGAGTTCAGACCAATGCAAAAATCGACCCATGTTTTTACCCTGCAAGCTTTAAATGTGAACTGGTAGAGCGATAAGATAATGCATTATAAAAATCTAAACCGTATAGGGGTGTGCGATTATATATGGTCTGCGATTAATATCGTAATTGTTTTTAACTATGTGCGATTTGATATTATCGAGTATATTGCGAAAAACAAACAAAACACCTACAGAATGTGCGCATACATTACGTGATGAAGTCTAGCAGGTTAGACTAGTGCGCGTGCGCATTTATAGTGCGTTCTTTCACTGCATTAATCAGTCTATTAAAATGCATTTAAAATGATCACAAAAATCAAGATATGGGGGCAGAAATGTATACATTTATATAATTTCATATAGTTAATATCACACAAAGAGTGACGTTTTTTTTCTCCAAAAGTCAGCATGATTACAAATGTAATATTAATTTTGTACAACAGTCAATAAACAAGAAGTTAATATTAAGAGACTTACACTTTAGACACCATATTTCCAGTTTTTGCTCTATTTCTCCAACAAAAATCATTCCAAACACAGTCACAGCACTGTTTTGCGTCTCTGAGCAACATGACGGTGTTACGTTCTTGAATGAATCAACCATTTAAATGATTCAGTTCAATCACAATGACTCACTTAACAGTGACTTGCTGCCACCTACTGGAGTTTTAATTTCACATTACGGTAACTTTCATTTTTAAATAATTTAAAACATCAGGTTTCAATGTTTTGTTTAACATATCAAACCTTTTATGCATTTGTAACTGCAGGTTAGATTATTCCATGTCCCTCAGAGCTGCATAAAACAGTGTGTAAATGCATCTAAATGAGCTTCTGTGTTTCCTCTGCATTGGAAAGATCAGTTTTGTTGATACTTATTTCATTTGCTTGGTAACAGCCCAAATGCAAGAATTTGACTCAAAAGATGGTGCACACTTTTAGAAAAAAATGGCTTAAAGATAAAAAAAAGCCCATTAAAAGGTTTAATTTCTATCACGGCTGTGAAGGTACCACCACAGACTATAAAATCAGGAGTCAAGCTGTCAGCACAATTAGTATAAGATTCGCACAATAACACACTTATAGCATTATCGAGAAGATCCAGAAATTATCAGATAACTTTTGTTAATATCGCAAACCCTATTTGGTAGTTAATTGAAAATAATTTGTTGTTAATAATTAATACTTTTGACTCTAAAAATGGTTTAAAGGCTGAAATGTAAAGTTTATAATTTTATAAAACTTTTTTTTTTTGTGAAAACTTGTATATGAACTGTAAATTATGCTTTTTACAGTTTAATATGGAACTATAGACATTGCCCTACCCCGCTCAAATGGTATTAATTTTATTTGTGCAGGTCTTAAAAAGGTCTTACATTTGAGCTTAAAAATCCTGCAGAAAACCTTTTGACCTTTAAAAGTCTGAGTTTGATCACACCACACCATTAGCTTGTGTTTGTGCGCTTTAGCCCAAATCGCTAATCTGATGACATTATCCTCTGTGGCTTAAACTGTTAAGTGCCATCCAGATTCATCATGCACATATTTATGTGAGCTCATTACCTTGTTTCAGATGGTGCAGTGATGCATGCTGGGATTCTTTGGCTTTGGAAGCTAGGACTGGACTGGTTCACTTCACTTGCATTATAATTTATTTAAAAAAAAACCTTCAACAGCTTTGCAAAAATATCAAGAGAGCTTTCTCTCTCACACACACTTATATTAATGTGCTTTGTCATAATTAAATTACCCATGGGGCTGTTGTGTAACAGGTTTGATTGAATGACAAGCCGTAGAGTTCACTGTTTGGACATAGTCGTTCACTTCCTCCATCTCTCTTTAGCTCTCTCTGTTTCAGACTAGAGATTTCTCATTTTATTCAGTGCTTTTAGCTGTACTGTGTGCTTTATTGTGCCATATTCCTCATAATCCAGATTTTGTTTTTATGCCTTTAATCTAATCTTGTTGAGAGACCTGGTGGTAAAATAAGTGTGAGTTCAGTTGTGTGTTGTAAGGATCTGGAATGTAGTTGTGCAGGTTCTTCTATAAATAAGTTTCAGGTATGAATGACAGTCTCATTCTCTCTCTCTCTAATCTGTCCCCTCTGTTTCCCTCTGACTGTGACTCTTATCTATTGTTTTAGTATCATAATGTCCCTCATGAATAAAATACTATTCTAATCAGTTCCTGTGAGCAATAGGGATGCATCGAAAGTTGAGCTGCCACAGATGCCATAAAATCACATTTTCGGTCTTCGCTCAAACAAGCAAATATGTCAAAAATCTGGAAAAACAGAAACTTTAACAGGTTGGATAACAGGAATTTTGACATGGAGAAAAATATGTGTGCACATGATGTATGTAATACATTTTAGGGTATAATTGTATTTCAAAGTCAGTATGGTTTGCGGTTTTCTGTTTTTTTTTTATACAGTTTCTATACAATAACATGTTTAAGCTTGTATTTTCATATAAAGTCACAATAATTGAGCCTGTAAGCAGCAGAATAAGTTAATTTTATCCATCTTCAGTTCTCTGTTATGTCATACTGCACTACTAGAGGGTGGAATAGAGTAAATGTGTCCAGATGCGCAAAAAAATTATATATATAATATATATATATAATATATATATATATACACACACATACAATATCTCACATAAGTGAGTACACCCCTCACATTTTTTAAAATATTTTATTATATCTTTTCATGTTACAACACTAAAGAAATGACACTTTGCTACAATGTAAAGTAGTGAGTGTACAGCTGTATAACAGGTGTAAATTTGCTGTCCCCTCAAATAACTCAAAACAAGCCATAAGTCGAAACCGCTGGCCACAAAGTGAGCGTACACCCTAAGTGAAAATTCCAAATTGTGCACAATTAGCCAGTTATCTCCCGGTGTCATGTGGACTCATCAGTGTTACAAGGTCGAGGTGTGAATGGGGAGCAGGTGTGTACATTTGGTGTTTACGCTCTCACTCTCTAGTACGGATCACTGGAAGTTCAACATGCACCTCCTGGCAAGAACTAGAACAAAAAAGACATTGTTGCTCTACATAAAGATGGAGTCGGCTATAAGAAAGATTGCCAAGACTCTGAAACGGAGCTGCAGCACGGTGGCCAAGACCATACAGTTGTTTAACAGGACAGGTTCCACACAGAACAGGCCTCGCCATGGTCGACCAAAAAAAGTTGAGTGCACGTGCTCAGCATCACATCCAGAGGTTGTGTTTAGGAAATAGACATATGAGTGCTGCCAGCACTGCTGCAGAGGTTGAAGATGTGGGGAGGTCAGCCTGTCAGTGCTCAGACCAAACACCACACACTGCATCAAATTGGTCAGCATGGCTGTCGTCCCAGAAGGAAGCATCTTCTAAAGATGATGCACAAGAAAGCCCGCAAACAGTTTGCTGAAGACAAGCAGACTAAGGACATGGATTACTGGAACCATGTCCTGTGGTCTGATGAGACCAAGATAAACTTATTTGGTTCAGATGGTGTCAAGCGTGTGTGGCGGCAACCAGGTGAGGAGTACAGAGACTAGTGTGTCTTGCCTACAGTCAAGCGTGGTGGTGGGAGTGCCATGGTCTGGGGCTGCATGAGTGCTGCCGGCACTGGGGAGCTACAGGTCATTGAGGGAACCATGAATGCCAACAAGTACTGTGACATACTGAAGCAGAGCAATATCCCCTCCCTTCGGAGACTGGGCCACAGCCCGCAGGGCAGTATTCCAACATGATAAAGACCCCAAACACACCTCCAAGACGACCACTGCCTTGCTAAAGAAGCTGAGGGTAAAGGTGATGGATTGGCCAAGCATGTCTCCAGACCTAAACCCTATTGAGCATCTGTGGGACATCCTCAAACGGAAGGTGGAGGAGTGCAAGGTCTCTGTGGAAGAGGACTCCAGTGGCAACCTGTGAAGCTCTGGTGAACTCCATGCCCACAAGGGTTAAGGCAGTGCTGGAAAATAATGGTGTCCACACAAAATATTGACACTTTGGGCCCAATTTGGACATTTTCACTTAGGGATGTACTCACTTATGTGGCCAGCAATTTAGACATTAATGGCTGTGCGTTGAGTTATTTTGAGGGGACAGCAAAATTTACACTCTTATACAAGCTGTACACTCACTACTTAACATTGTAGCAAAGTGTCATTTCTTCAGTGTGTCACATGAAAAGATGTAATGAAAATATTACAAAATGGAGGGGTGTACTCATTCTGGGAGATACTGTACTATATATATATATATATATATATATATATATATATATAGATATATATATCTATATATATATGTAGATTATATCCTGCATTTTCAACCCTCTACATTGCGAGTAAATCACGCGCATATGCGACTAAATCTTCACTCTAGCGACTAAATGACGTCTAATATTAGCCAATTGCTAATAAATTCTCAGATTTTACTCGCCAGGGTGTGAGTTGGAGGCTAAGTATAAGTATATATGATATATTTTCACTCGCCGAACACTCAGACTCAGCGCTTCAGAGTTTCACTCTCCATCAAGCAATCTGTGATATTTTTCAGTTCATCTGAATGGATGTGCAAACGGACCTGTATTTAACGTACCGTAAACTCTAGTGTGAAGGCGCATGACTCGCCGTCGCTTTGTTTCACACACACGGAGACCGATGATGAGGGAGAGAGAGAGAATTGCGCGCTACATGTAAACGATATTATTTGTTATATTTTGCTGTCAAATTAACGGAGTTCCTTTGCAATTCTTCCGCTTTTAAGAACTACCGCTTTCTCCGGTAGTGGGCGGAACTAATGCCAATCTCATTGGCTGGTGCTCACCTATTATCGTTCCTGTTTTGATTTCAGCAAACGCACACAACCTGATTAATACTAATGAATCCAGTAGCTCATTAATCCGTGGTGCGTTTTATATTGTTCTTATTAGTAAAATTCGTTAAAATATCGTTATTATCTTATCAGTAGTTTTGTTATTTTTTTCCCCAATTTTTTATTTTTTTACAGAAACACTGAATGACCAAAAAAGCACCACCACCAGTCTGAAGTTCAGTTAAAATGACTAATATGCATTCATACATGGTTATCAAGTTTAAATTAAGTAATATTGATTATCATATTATAATGCTTGACTGACTGATGTTAAGAGTGTACTTTCAGATATTTATAAAACTGTGCCATTTTAGAAACAAACAAACATATATATATGTATCAGTCTGGCGAGTAAACTAAAAAATTTACTAGCCAATGGCGATTCAATTGCCAAGGTGTTCGTAGAGGGCTGATTTTTAAACAGTGTTGCTAGGCACTCCAATTAAACCTTTAAGACTTTCTGGACCTTCTGTGTTTCTGTGTCTAGTTTAATTTGCTCCTTATTCCAGATCTGGTAAAAATTCTGTAAACTATTCCTCTGCCCACAAAACTCCTTTGTTGTTGCATTGCATTAAATTTGTTTAGTAAGTGTATTAATCGCAAGCTTTTTTACAATTTTAGTTTTACTTGATTATTTGTGCTATATCAAACAACCATTTCTAACAACGATTGTCTCTCTCTCTTGTAATGCAGATTTTAGGTTCAGGGCAGGGTAGGCCTGGCTCTCCGGTCTACACAAACCTACAGGAGCTGAAGATCTCTCAGTCCTCCACTCCTCCACTGCCGTCCTCCTCTCCGCTCCACACCAATGGCGACTGGGAGACTCACAAAGACCAGAATGGCAGACACTTCTACTACAACCGCAGCACACAGGAGAGGACCTGGAAACCCCCACGGGCACGGGACAGCTTCACCAGGAAAGAAGAGAAACAAGACATGACTGACACTGAGGTACACACACCCTCTGATTAGACTCAACACAACAGACAGTGATGCATGCACGCACAAACACACACGCATGTATTGGCTTCATCAGGGACAAAATATCTGTTGTGGTCTTGGTAAATGCATGATGGGATAGCTAAACTCTTTCTCAACCTAAGCTGTATATTTATATGCATGCAAAGCATTCTGTGTAATTGATTTTCTCTTATCTTTTGGGTGAAGGGTTGATTGACTGACTGGTGATTTATTTCTCATCTCTCTTTTCCTTGTCTGCCTCTCTGAATTAACTCTTTTACTTTGTTTCTCTCTATATTTCTTTCTACTCGTCTTGCTTTTTTGTGATTGGATGGGTGAAGGTTCTGTCCTCAGACGAAAACTGTCTGAGCAGCCAATCAGACAGCCAGTACGGTTCGCCCCCTAGAGGCTGGTCTGAGGAAATGGATGAGCATGGACACACTCTCTATGTGTCTGACTATACTAATGAGAAGGTACAAAGACAAACTCAGTGTGTTTTCATGGTTGACTTTTTTTGTCTTAGTAAGCTCACAAATGGAGAAACAACTAACTTTTTAATCAACGACTGCAGGGTGTCCTTTTTAAGACTGCAGGTCTTAAAAAGTATTAAAAGTTGATAAATAAATTTAGAGAAAATTAAGGCCCTTAAAAAGTCTTTAATGCCATTTTGCAAGGTATTAATTTTTGTATCATCTTTTCATTATGTATATTTGTTGTGTATTTTATTTATGAAATCCCGCAAGATTTGACTTCATCTGTTACGGCGCTCACTGACTGACTGCGCTGCTGCGTGATGGCGCTGGGCTTGTTGATCCCACTCTCGCTGAATTTCTGACCATTACCACATGCTCCCATCCGCTCCCGCAAACATTCTAATATTGTATATAATTTTTGCGCATCAGGGTGCCACTATCAATATGTGAATGAGCGCTTGCAGTCGCAGTTCACTTTCACTTTCGATTTTGCGATCGCGCGCGCACTGTGTAAAGGGAGCACATCTTACGATATAAGATATTTTTCAATGAGCTCAGGATCTGTTGAGGAGCAAATCCTCCAACATCTTGTCAGTTATCTCTCCTTACTTTTGACCCGTGATCAGTCAAATCTGACTCCTTCAGCTTGTGTTGGATGCAGGGTTGTTGTTGTTTTTTTACACGAAATTGGGCTGCTTTTAAACTGTTGCCATGGGCTGATTTTCCCCAGTGGGTTAAAGGTTTGAAATATTGCATAAATTACATTTGGTTGAAATGCTTTTACTGAAACATTTTGCATGTAATAAAACTGCTGAATGTTTTGGGCCACACTTGTAGGAAGCATTTGAGGTGTTTTGATTAATATACTTTAAAAGGTATTTATAAAAAAAAAAAACTTTGATTTTAGGGAGAAATTAAATTTTATATTTTGGACATGGTAATTGCGCTACTTTGGGCTGTTTTTTTATTACTGGCATGGGTTTGGGATGCACAATTAAAATGATGTAATAGTTGTGATCATTATTTTACCTTCCATGATCATTCAGCCACGATCAGGTGCAGTATTACTGACACTCTGTCAAGTCTACATCAAATCAAGCACTCCGTTATCACAGCTAAACTGTCTGATCAGTCAAATGTTTGTCATGAGAAGTGTTCCACAAAACAGCTATGGTTTGCAGACAGTTATTAAGAGTTGATGTGAAAAAGAAATCTTTTGAAATATACTGTGGGAACTTCATGCCCCGTTAGCTCGGAGGATTTATTTTCCCTCTCATAAAGTTAGGTCAGTTGTTTTGTTTTGGTCTAAACGTTTGTCACACCGACGCAATGAATTATTCGCGCGAGTAGATTACGTACAAAGTCAATGCAAAGACGCGAATAGAGGCGAATTCGCGCCAGGCGACGCGAATGATGCGAAAGGCGCGACGCGTTTGCCGCGAACGCGAGATATTAGCCTCAATCGCGTCTTTCGCGCAAGTTAAAAAATTTAAACTTGAGCAGAAAATTCGCCTGACGCGTTCTCCCGCAAGCCAATCAGCGAAGAGCTTATAGGCACTTGAATCAGACAATAGAAGAGAGCATTATTGCAGCCGTCTGTTATTATATAGGTCTGGAGCATAGAAAACAATTAAAATCAGTTGTAGTGGTAGTTGTATTTTATTAGCATGGCTACAGAGATGCTGCTATCAATAATACAAATAATAGTAATATCAGTGTATATATACAGTAGTAAAATGTAACACACACATTAATACAGAATCCTAACGTTATTCATCCTCCTCTGGATGGTGCTGTGAACCCAGACACGTCTGCATTTGGCTTTCCATTGTATTTGGGACTTTCTGACAACAGGAGCAAAACAGCGATTGTAGTTATCTCCACCACGGTTGATTGCGCTGTTTTCATTCGCGCGAGTGACACAAAAAACATCCCGCAAGTAATCTAGAGCGAGTGATGCGATGTGCATATTTGCTTCGCGTCTGGTGTGAACACACCATAATTCTTGTTTCTTGGGTTGCATTGGTTAGTCACTCAATTAATTCTCTTGTACTTCATTCCCCCCTTCTGAATTATGTTTTATTGATAAGGAATTATCACAAAGTATCTTACAATCAATATATATTAAATGTAAGTTAAAGTGTCGCAGATGTAACCGGTTAAAACTTGGAGTGGCGATGAGGTCTTAAAATGTATGGAAAGAGTCTTTTAAAAAGGTCTTAAAAGGTATTAAATTAAAAGGTATTAAATTTAACTCTATGATTCCTGTATATACCCTGAACTGGCTTGTTTATTGTTTTTATAACATGGCCACACTTCCTCGTTTCTATGGTTAACAAAAATTGTATGACCTGTCCAAACCATTGATTCAGTGTATCTAGAGATGATCACAGTGGTTGAAAAGTCGACAAGTCACAGAACTTTTTTTTTTTGGATAGTTTTATTTGCGCTGCTTTATATGGTGCATTCAATAAGCTGTGAATTAGTTGTTAGTTGAGTGTGTTTTTTATTGCCATTACAGGCCTCGCATGCTGTTTTTTTTTAAACCCCTTGTCATGTCTGTTACATTTTTATGCATTACGTTTTAAAAACTTCCTTTATGTTGCATTCTGTGAAGCCACCTTTTTACTGTCTCCGACAAACAGTTTCCAACAGATTGGAGAGCAGTAGTACATGAGCTGTGTGGAATGTTTGTGAAATTTTCTAATAAAATTTAAGCTTCGTTATATGAAATATTTGAACTTTTGCGGCTAGACTGTATGCAACCACTCAACAACAACACGTATTTTAATCAAAACTATGCGCGCAAGGTAGTGTTGGGTGATATGGTCATTTTTCAAATCGTCATATCGCCAGTCAGTGAGATCGCCGATAGACGATATTATCGTGCATGGGTGGGGGCAAGAGAGAGACTCTGTACTTGTCATAGGCTATTTCATAACTATTTGGGGTTATAACCATACAAATCCAACAAAAAAAAAAAAGAATCACTAGAGAGAGACAACCAATATAATACACCCCAACGAATCTAATATATCGTTTCAAACATACTGATAAACTAACATGTTAAATACAAAAATATTTAAAAAAATATTACAATATTTCCTATCTATCTGATACAATCAATAAGACACATCGCTATTAGACCACCACAAAAAAAAAGAAGCGTTCCTTGCAAGTTTGCCGCATCAGACCGCGAAATTCAAATCCTTACATAAAAAAACGCCACAGTATGTAAATCAGTCACCGAAAGTCAAAAGGTCGAAAAATGTATAATTTTAAAGACTCACAGTTTTTAACACTCACTATTGGCATAACCGAACACGTATAAAACTCAAGTATAAATTAGAAACAGGTATATAAATATAAATATATTTGGAATAAATTTAAATTAAACAGATACGTCAGTCATACAGCGCTCCGGACTGCGCGCCCCATGATGAGCCTGACGCACCGCCACAGAAACAAGAATGAGATGCGTTCTAACATAACTGTGGCATTAAACTCAGTTAGTGAGGGATCGGTTAATATATTGCACATATATCAGGGCTCTAGACTCATTCTTCCCACTGGTCGCTCTTTTGTGACTTTCTCAGTTGGTCGCACGAGCACGTTTTTTTTTTTTGCTCTACAACATGCTGTTAATCAATGCACTCTGGTTAACTTTTATCATAGTTTATAGTTATATGGTGACGAAAGTGTTCAACATTCAACCCGTTCTTTTTCATCATCAGTACTTCTTATCCTTCGACCTACTCGTACTGCCGTTTCAAACTTTTGTGAACACGTTTCCCTCTTTTCGCGCACTACTCGTCCGGATGCTCTTTTATTAATCGCTCTCCACTTTCAAATTCGCGATCTTGGTGTCACGTTTTACAAGAAAAGATAATTGTCTGTTTTGCTTATGTCCATACACCTTTCACTTTTTAAGACTAAAACAAAAGATGGATTTATTGTTATCCTTAATTAAAAAGCATAACAACAATAAAACATTAAGATACAATGACAAACTAGCTTACATCCTTTATTAACAAAAACGAATAAGCGCGCTGGCATAGAATAGTCATCACATCTGTATATATGAGCAAGCCTCCATAGCGTAACGCGCGGTAAACTCAATATAACAGGTTTTCAAAACCAAACACAAAGAAGAGTAAACTAAACTTGCTGTCGCTGACAGGACTGCATGTTTTTTTCCCACTCAAGAATACCAACACAACATTTCACCTCTCTGGTTTAAGAAGCGTCTTTTACGTTATTTTGTACACCAAATCTCGAACGGGCACACCTTCGTGCTCAGCACTCTGAAAGCGCCTCTCTTCACATCTCATGACATCTCACTGCGTGCGTGCGTGTGTGTGTGTGTGGTGTGCTGTTAGTGAATACATTGCTGAATGAAAAGTTTGGCAATCCTGTGATATCACCAAATTAATTGTTCCGCCTATATACTCAGAATAATAATTATTATTTTAATACATTTAGGAGAATGAGCCTACATATCCGTCCTGTGACTACGACAAAGACATCTCTATCGTCTATCTCTGACTATCCGATACCACATAATCGTCTATCTCACAAAACCCTAGCAAACAAGGTGAGACTTAACAAATATTTTTGCACATTACCCGTTAATCGGAATATATATTCTACATATCATTTTACAATGATTGTCAATAGGAGGCGAAATGCGGCAATTGTACTTGAATGTTGGATGTAGTGGAAGGGTGGCTTTAGCTATGCCTTTGTGTCGGACAAGGAATCGAGTCCCAAGTGAACCCGAAACCTACCTGCCCTTAACAGGCTGTTTTATATGTATATAGTGGTTGAGACACAAAGACGAGCGAGGCCGGCTGTATTACTACAGCGCAGATGGCTCCAGATCTGAGTGGGAACTTCCTAAAATCGGTCTCAAATCACAGGTGAGACAACAGATTCAGGTGCTACATCATTAAATATCTTGTCAGGAAATCCCAGAAATCCCTTTCAATTTGGTTTATTAAAACCTACTAATCCTGGTTTCAGTGCCCTGTGCAGTGCTTAATTAAAAGTGTGTGTCTGTGTGTGCATGTACACGTTTTGAGAGCATTTCAGTTTGTTTCCCTGACATACCTCATTATCAGTCCTAATAATCTTGCCTTTTCTTGTTCCACCTATTTTAGTCTAACCACTCAGCTCTGCTACCAGGAGATGTGCACAAAACTCGTAGTCTTGACCGGAGACTGCCTGATTCCATTCCTATCAGGACGAGACACAGCGTATATTTACACGAGTCCAATGACAAGGTACACATGCATATGCATACAAAGAGGCATCATCCTATTGCACACGAGGCAATAACAACATGCATAATGAAACTGCTCAAATTCAATACAAATGGCAAGCTTAATGAAACAAATAATCAAACACAGTTTTAAGATGGTTTTATCTTCATTTAGTGGTTAAACTCTTATTTTTCAGTTTATTATGAAGATTTGTTTCACCCAGTGCTTAAAGGGTTAGTTCACCCAAAAATGAAAATTAGCCCATAAATTACTTGCTCTCAAGTCATCCTAGGTGTATATGACTTTCTTCTTTCAGACGAATCCAGTCGGAGTTATATTAAAAATGGTCTTTGATCTTTCAAATTGTTTCATGGCACTCAGCGGGTGTTGCATTACTTCAGTTCAAAACAAGTTAAATAAAAAGTGCCCATCCATAAAAAAAAAGTGTCTCACACGGCTCCGAGGAGTGAATAAAGGCCTTCTGTAGCGAATCGATGTGTTTTTGTAAGAAAAATATCCATATTCAAAACGTAATAATCACTTTAATGTAGTTTGCGCTCACTGTTGTAAAGGGAAGCAGTTCCAGGCGAATGACCTCTGAAAGGTTCCCCAAGCTTTGCAACATTGGGCGCCAGTGAGTCTCGTGAAAACCAGCGTTTGTTTACAGGAGCGAAGGAAGCAAAGTTTCTTTACTTTAGCAAAAGAAAACCAGTCTCCTCTTGGCTTATATCGAAATCCTCCGACATTCTTCTTTACAAATCCTCATTTTGTTCTTCTAATTAGTGACCGTTGTTTTGTTTTGATCTCTCCGCTGCATTTCTGCATGCGTCACTTCTGAGCGGCGCATGCGCAAAGCTGACCTCATACGTCATCCGCCCGGAACTGAGTGAGTGCAAGCTACATTAAAGTATTTATTACGTTTTGAATATGGATATTTCTTTTCGCTACAGAAATTCTTTTCGCATCAATTCGCTACAGAAAGGCCTTTGTTCACCCCTCCGGAGCCATGTGAGACACTTTTTTTTAATGATGGGCGCTTTTTATTTAACTTCTTATGGACTGATGCACTGCAACACCCACTGAATGCCATTAAACAGCTTGAAAGATCAAAGACAATTTTTAATATAACTCCGACTCGGATTCGTCTGAAAGAAGAAAGTCATATACACCTAGGATGACTTGAGGGTGAGTAATTTATGGGCTAATTTTCATTTTTGGGTGAACTAACCCTTTAAGCTGATAGCTGAAACAGCTGATATTTTAGTTTATCTAACTGCTACATCTGTTTCTTCTACAAGTTTTACTACAAGCTTCTAACTTCTGCCTGTAATATCAGTATATATTTTATTTTAGCTTGACTATGATTTAAATAATTCATTAGGTTTTGTGTTATCATAAAACTGCTTAGGGGTGATTATATTTACAAGCACTGTCAAATGCTGGTCTGGTTAAAATGAACACAGTTCTTTTGGTTATAGTGATGTGAATGACTCCCATCCTGATTTTGGTGATGATGTTTATATGTGCTTTGTTTGACTGAAGTTAAAACAGAAATCCGTCAAGGACCGGCAAACCTTACCCCCGCACCGCAAAAGCACCTTCCACTCTCACCCTTATAGGCCACAAGTCAGTGTTGCCTCACCCCTATATCCCAATAACCAATCACGTCGTCTGAGATGATTGCATGCACACTCTCACCCACTGCAACTCATTTCAGTATATACAATTTCTGCACAAATCCTGTACAATATGTGTTTGAACTGCATGAGAAATTACACATGAATGTATTATTCTTAAAGGAATCGTTCACCATAAAATTTCAACTGTCATCATGTGCACACGCTGATGTTGCTCACAACCTTTTGTCTTCAGTGGATGGTTTTGAGCAGCATAAAGTTGAGCTGATGACAGAATTTATATTTTTGAATGAACTCTGTAATGATTCGATAAATGCTTTACACCTGTGTGATTAATCACATTCTTTGATTAAATGATCAGCAAGTCCTGTCTAGTTTTAGAATGGGTGGTTTTTACTTTAAGAATTCCAGCAAAGATAGAATATCCTGACTTCCCCTGAAATGGAGGTATATAGTGTATGTAATGCTTTCTGAATTGCATAATGTCCGGTATTGATCCGAATTAATAGGTACAGTGATTGATTACTATTGACAACTGTGGATTACTTTTCCTGATTATTACAGGTGTTGATAAAATTGTACATGAGTCATGTGGTTTGTTGTTTTCCTGTGTAGGACACCAAAACTGGCTCACCTGACTCTGACTCCTCCTGTCCCTCCTCTCCTAAAACCCCACACTCTGTTAGTATTAGCATCATCCCTCTCTTCTCCTCCTGGTCCTCCTTTATGTTTGTCTTTGTTGCCCTGCCTTATTTTCACTCCTCTCTTAATGCTGAGCTTTTATGTGTGCTTGTGGTGTGGGTTTTTATTAAATCAATAAGCCATGAGAACCCAAGCATTAAGGGTTTAAGGGTGTTGGATTGGCTCAATTTGAAGTGGAGTGCTTTAATGGTTATGGATGGTTAAATCACTGGACAACCTCTAATGGATCAATGCATTTAGAATGCCACAGCAATATGACAAAACTGTTTAAAACGTGATTACATTAGCAATGATGTAAAAAAATAAAGTCAGTTTTGTGCATTGATACAGAATTAAACTGATGTGTGATGATCACAGGTGTGTGTACATTTGCATGTGGTTTGAATGCAACTCATCCAATCAGATTTTAAAACTATCCATTTTATAAGACTTTTTTTTTTATATCCATTTTATATTTACTGGTTGCGTCTGCTGTGCTGCTTCCTTACTAAATACTGAAGAACAGAATGCAATGTAGCTCAGTACAACATACTGCAAACAGGCCTAAACCATCACTATGCTTATGTATGGTAAATTCTCTTTTATGGTGGTTCAGCCTCTGTTGCGACTAGACAAAGTTAGGTTTCTTCTAACTCTGTTCTTGGTTGATTCTGTGGCCGCTTGCTGTTCATCAATCTCATTGTAGTTTGTTTATTTAGGTTTGTCTTCTTTCTCTCTTCTCACATCTGTTTCTCTGTTCTAGCCATCAGAGAAATGTGGCACTTTAAACATGACTAAAATCACTGAACATGGAAAGAAGGTCCGGTAAGTAAAAGCAAACAGGGAAGGGAATGGTTTCATTCATTTGACAGAGCGAACAAATGCTTAACCATGCTGTGCTGATATTGTTTTGTTTGTTTGCCTTTTGTCATGCCCACAGGAAGAACTGGACCTCCTATTGGACAGTTTTGCAGGGTTCTTCACTGCTATTTAATAAGGGCCAAGGGGGCGGGACTGGTTGGGTGAGTGACAGTTCAGTGCTGAGAGAAAATCATCAGTAGCATATGTGATATACTCAGTTTTATATGTCTGGTGTGCATTTTATGTGTTCATGCTTTCTCAACAGTTTGGAAGAGACCAGAAGCTGGAGTTTAGTGTGGAACTCAAAGGCGGTTCAGTAGACTGGGCATCTAAAGACAAATCCAGCAAGAAACATGTTCTAGAGGTAAAAAGCTGGTTGGAAACTGGTTCACCTAATTCTCTCTCTGATTGATTTGGTTAAAAGAGATATGAATGTTGAACTGCTATTAAGGTCATGCAGTGGATTATCCTGTCCTTTTTGCACAGAGCTTGGCTGATGCTGTGGTGCACAGCTTGATGTCTAAACGTGATTAATTGTGTGACAAATATTGTTTGATTTATTGTGTTCATGTGTCTAGCTGAAGACACGACAGGGCATGGAGCTCCTCTTGCAGTCAGATAGCGAGAGCCTCATCAATGAGTGGCACAAGGCCTTTACTGAAGCCATACACACATATGTAAGATCACTCTTCTATATGTCTTCACTTGCATTACCTCGGCCCTGTAATTATTCTGAATTCTTGTATGTGTGTTTTGTGTTGCAGGCTTGGGAGTCTGATGAGGCCATTGAAGAAGACATGCCAGAATCTCCTGACACTGAGAAACATGACAAAGAAAAAGAGCAAAGAAACTCCAAGAAGGGCAGAGGTGTGTGTGTGTCTATGTGAATAATTCTGTAGAATTGTTTCAAAATCTAGGCAGCTTTTTGGTGTATTGCTAAGCTAACAACACAATACTCTAAGAATAAAAATGCATGAGACAATCAGCGGTGAGTGATTTATTTATAATACAGCCCACTCACATCATTCAGCCCAGTGCACTTGGAGTTGTGTACCATTCCTTAAATAGACTTCTCTTTCCATGATGCTTTAGATATTAAGAAATCCGTAAGCATGGATAATGCAGAACAGAAGAAGACCAAGCTGATAAAGCTCCTCACAGGCAGACCCACTTTACAGGCCGTCAAAGACAAGGGTTACATTAAAGGTACCACGTGTACATATACACACAGAACTGGGTGAACACAGAGTTACTGGTAAAATTCAAAGACTGTTATTGTTTGTTTCTCTCTCTGTAGATCAGGTGTTTGGCTCCAGTTTGAGCAGTCTTTGTCAGAGAGAAAGTACCACCGTCCCTCACTTTGTCTCGATGTGCATTGAGCAGGTGGAGAAGAACGGTACACTTCTGTTCAGCCCATGTGCAGCTGAATATTGACTACATCTAAATCCTAAATTTATTCTTACCCCAGCTTTGAATGTTTATGCTTAATAAAACTTTAATTACTATTTTCAACCCATGTCACTGACTAAGGTTATATGCACATCAAATTCCATGTAAGCATCGTAATATTCCTGTACATCTGCTTTCTTTCCCACTGTTATTTCCTGGGCACTTTAGTGCTGTCATTGATTGTACAGTATTTCAGTTATTATTAGTTTTCTTACTACTTAAAAAAAAAAATATTAATTAGGCCTTGAATATTTCTTAACTTCAAAAATGCCAGAAAACATCGCCACAAAATGGAAAAGGTTGTGCAGTCAATAATGCTAATTTTATTTTTCTATTTTAAAAAAGGTTGTCACCGTTACTAAACGTAACATGTACATTTCATTACTTAAAATGAAATAAACATTAACTGAAATTAAATATATACAAATTGTTAAACTTGTTTTATTTCACAGTTACCAAGGCAACTTTCTCAGTTTTTAGTTAACTTGAAGTAACATAACTAAACTAATAACAACAAATAAAAATGACTAAAAACTACATAAACACATTAAAAAAAAAAAAAAAAAAACTAATAAAATTAACACGAGTCAACAACATTACTAAAACTTCAAATGAAGGTGGAAAACATTAAATATAGAAATAATCCAATTTGAAATATAAAAAACTATAATAATGAATCGATAGTAAAATGACTGCTTAATATCACAGTATTGATGTGCATGTAAACTGGATGAGTTGATACTCACTTCTGTGAACTGCATGCTAACATGCATTGTGATGTTTTGTAATGCTTGTCATTTTTTCTCTTTCTCACCTCCTCTAGGGTTAGGAATGGATGGTTTGTACAGAGTCAGTGGAAATTTGGCCATTATACAAAAACTGAGATTTGCTGTTAATCACGGTACGTCCTGCTATCTTTTACACCCATACTGATTTATACGTAACAGATTACTCATATGTATGATAAAAACAGATGATTATTTTGATCACTTTGATCTACATAAATACAGATGAAAAAGTGGATTTAGGGGACAGTAAATGGGAGGACATTCACGTGACCACTGGAGCCCTGAAGATGTTTTTCCGTGAGCTGCCAGAACCTCTATTCCCCTACGCTTTCTTCAACAACTTCATCACCGCTATCAGTGAGTGGAGATCAATATTTAACACTGGGGTTTAGAGGGAGATGTTTCACACTCATATAACACTATCGTGTGTTTCTGTGTAGAAATGCCGGATTATAAGCAGAAAGTTCAGGCAGTTAAAGATCTGATGAAGCAACTGCCACGGCCAAACCACGACACCATACTGGCACTCTTCAAACACTTGAAGAAGTGAGTATAAAAGAAGGAGAGAGCAACTTACTGTAGACGGCACATAAACATAAATGGAAATGATTATAATTCTCTTGTGTGTTTACACACAACACTCTTTCTCTCTGTAGAGTAATCCAGCATGTTGACGAAAACAGGATGACCACGCAGAGTGTAGCTATCGTGTTCGGCCCGACGCTCCTACGCCCAGAGGTAGAGACGGCAAATATGGCCTTGCACATGATCTACCAGAATCAGATCGTTGAGCTCATTCTTATGGAATACGAGACCATATTCGGCAGGTAGGTCACACGCACAGGAACCCTTTGACCAAACCCAACGGGACAGTTACTGCTGAAGACCGACAGCCCATTGGCTGCCAGACTGAACACTGAACATAACGTTTGGTACGTTTACATGAGGAACACCCGTATTAGAGGAAAAAAAACAGCATTTTGGGTTCAACATAAACAGTCAAATCCTTTCTCATATCTTTATTGGACTAAATTATAGTCATTTTTTTCTTGGCTGAATGTCGTATTATTTTTATATACCAAAATTCATTGGACTATGTCATTTTTGGACCATCTTTGGATTAATTTGGAGCAACGAGGGCTTGAAATATGAAAGTTTTCTGTCCGACTGAAAACCGTGTTGCATATGGGAGATATCTGAGGCTTCATTTTAGATTTCCGTTCATTACAAGTACTACATTTTGCATCACGTCTTTCCTTGGTAATGCTGTAATATGGTTTGGAACAACACATCAACTGATTGACTGACATGATAGACATGGATTTTATTCTATCCTAACAACTAATTTTTATGGGAATGGATTGTAACCCTGAGATGACCGCTGCTTAAGATTTGGATACACAATCTTTTGTTTGAGTCTTGGCCTCAATTTCCTGATTATTGATCCAATATCAAATGATGTACAAACTTCTGAGCTATGAAAATATATGTCAAGTATATTTCAGGCTGTGTGAGTGCATATGTCCCCTTCGGTCCTTAGATAGACATTGAAATTAAATGTGTGCAGGACACATTTTACCCCATGATGATATTAGACTCGCTACTGTTCCTGACCAGACCCCAGTCATGCATTGAAAACTCCTACAGCCTATTTATGTATAGTCCATTAGCTGTAGACAATACATTAAGATCTGTATAGAAGAGAGAGGAGAAATTGTGAGTGGATAAAACTTGATTGCTCTTTCTAAAGATGTCTGATGGACATACTGTGTGTGTGTGTGTGTGTGTGTGAGAGATGAGTAAAAAGAGCCACAATTGTATTAATACAGACAGGTTTATTCAAATGTTTTAATGAGAATTAATTCAGATATGGTTATTTGGTAAATGGCTGTTGAATGTAATTCGTCAAATATTCTGCTGTACCTTGCAGAGCTTTGTCTTGATCAAAATAAAATTGACAAGGCAAATTGGTCACCTTATTGTGTTGTTACTCCCCTCCACCAGGGGGCAGCAAATATCTCAATAACACTGGTTTTGTTTTTAATGTGTTGCTCTTAAACTTCTCATATATAATTTAACTACTGGTATACAAACCAACTCTTATGTATTTTATATTATATGGATTTAATCAAAGCACAGCCACATCATAAAGGAATGTTCAGACTTATAGGCTTTTACTGTAAATGCTTTTTTTTAGGGACTTGTCTAAATTGTTGGACCTGGAACATTCCTTTCATGCTGTTGATACAGTATGACAGTTTATATAGTTTATATAGTTATATATAGTTTTTATAGATGAAGATGCAGACTGACCACTATGAGGAAAAAGAGGATTTAGTCTGACGCATTTTGTTGCTGATTTCTTGTTCTAATATTCACTTATTTCACTCTTAAGTGGAAATTGCAATCTATTTCGTCTCCATTCCAATGGATAAATTTTCTTGCAAGTCTTTGCAATAGTAGAGTTTATCCTAATCCAGTGTTTTGCTGGATTCTTACAAAACCTCAAAACGGGATGATGTGTCACTTAACATGTACTCTGTTTGCTTTTTAAGATTTACATATTAGAAGCTTTAATTTTTTAGGTCAACGTTTTAAATGAAACGCTAAACACCTTGGATACCCACTGTCGTGCGGAAAATTTCTAAATGTTAGCACACGTTCACTAAATTTGTTAGAGAATGAATAAGTAATTTAGAAATGACCTGGTGCTTCACTTCATTTTATTTTATGGGGCATCAAAAAAAGGAAACAAAGGAAGAAAAAAGCCTACAAACTGGCTTATCACCTCATGGAAAATGTGACATTTACACACACAATGCAAAGTTGGCACAAATAAAAACAAAGACAAAATGAGTTGACTACTTTTGGTTCCAAAATGGCAAATTCAACACCAGTACAACAACATGAATCCATGCTCTTCATCACAGGTTTAAGGGTCATTTACTATTAATTACAGTGAAGCTGTTGGAAAAGGGTCAGGGTTCAAGAAAAACTGAAGCAATGGGTGCAAATATCTGCCTGATTGACTTTTTGTGGTAGAGTTAAAAAATAAGTTGAAATTATAAAACTAATACTGTTAAGTTCGGCTTTATATACTGTATATCAGGGTTTAACCTCCATCGTGGCACTGAGATTAATTCTAAAATACATTGTGTTAAACTACAGTGTTGTGTATTACACACGCAATAAATAAAGCAATACAAAAACATAAGACGTATATAAAAAGGTTCTACAAATGAAACAATTTTCGATGACAATAATACTGATGGTATTACACAATATACACATGCATAAACACAAAAAAGAATAAACATTTCGAAATACATTGAAATTAATAATACTGTAAGGTCTACTAAAACATTTTTAATCCTATGCGCCTCTTTCAAAGTGCTGCTTTCTTTGTGCACTTCACAGTCATATTACATTTGCCTTCTGCATGATTTCGGGATGCTATATTTTGTTTCATCTATAGGGCCGTGCAAGTTGGAAATCTTAATAACAGAGAGAACACTTGCTGATGATTATGGGTTGTGCTCTCGTATACAATCCTATGGTTCATACATTTCTTTCAAGTATATTTCTTTCATCATTGTTCATCAAATAATCCTTAACCTGCTTCTAATTGGTTTGAATTCATTACTTGGTTTGGCTAGTTGTTTTAGGTTATTATATGATTCTACATATGTAGGGCTACATATGTTATATTATCTTTTTCCTGGCAATACCAAAGTGGGCTAAAAGAGAGAAAACAGCTTTTCTAAACACTGAAAACCAGCATGAGCTGTAACAGCTTGACAGTGTGCCATTTGATTACAAATGAGGGCAGTGTTACAAACTTGTTACAAAATTTCTGTACATTTGTCAAATCTGTTGGGTTGGGTCCTTGAGCAGTGTGGACATTTTATGTGTCTTTAGTTGTCTAGATTGTCCGGTGTGACTGTGGAGCACTGTGTTAATGTTTGTGAATGGCACTTACAGCTTGGCGGTCTTGCATAAGGCTGTGGGTGTGCAGAGCATCTCCTATGAACACAGACTGACACATTACAACATAAAGCCACGCAAAGATGAATGAAACAACAGGTGAAACTGCCTTTTGAGGTTGACACTTTTTTTCCTGAAGTTTTTTGTTTTCATTCATATGGTGTCATGATTGTGAAAAGTATGTTTTCAAAACTTTTTTTTTTTTTTTTACAGTTGCCAACAAATATTTTGGAGTGCTTATTACAAAACGTCTTTTTTTAAATCGAATTCGAATCTGATTTGAATTATTATTCAGTTGAGTAGTTCATTACAAATAACCAGTTTAAATTTAATCAAAAAGCGATTACATTTTTTAAAATGATAATAAGCATTCCTATGAATATTTCCATAATTAATTATTTAAATTTTCTTCTTTTTATAAATGAGCTATTAATAGTGAAGTGCCATTTAATTTCCTTCATAAGGCAGACAAACAATCAGATGGGAAAACGAGGCAATGCTAACAACAGCTTGCCTGATTAACACGACAAAAATACTGAATGGTATCTTAAACTTGAGGCATTAAGTATCTGTGGTTAATCTCACAAAGAAATGTCCAGGTCATATTTCACCCCCCAATTAAAATCAGCATGAATTAAACTTTATTGCATAAATTAAAATCAATGTATATTTACAATTGTTTTTAAAGTATTCTTTAAAAAATGTATGTGATGGTCTTAAAAATAGGCTTTATTGTCTTCATGCCAAATATAATTTCTTAATGTTTTTTCTTTTGACTTTTCAAGTGAAATATGACCCTTCTTGACAGTTTATGAGATTCACCCCCGTAAGTAAACCAGTTATACCTGCAGTGCAGAATTTAGTTTTGTTTCTCAAAACTTTTAAATACTTCATTGGCAAATATAAAGGTATAGAAATCTGACTGTACAGAGCAACAAAAACACGTGAACACTGATAAATGTAGATACCAGGGGCGGTTCAGTAACGGAACAAAGCCAAACAACTGAAACTTTGAAGTTCTACGAAGTCTAGTCGAGTTGGGTGTTTGTTTCTCCTTTTTTTTTTTTTTTTTTTTTTTTTTTTTTTTTTTTTTTTAAACAAGGAATATTGTTTTGGTAATCATAGCACCCTGTGGTTTTACAACCGGAAAGAGCTGAGACACAGTTTACATTGCAACCGATGACTGTAAGTTTACGATGAAGAGCTCATCACCTCCTTCATTAGTCCCACGTGAGTGACTGTAAAAAGAGCATTCATCCTTCAGTCCACGGTTGCCATCTCTGTGTTTTCTTCATTATTTGTGAGAACGGTGTCCTCCTTTGATTCCTCCGTCTCTATAGCATCCTCCGCTTCCACGGTTTCCTCCTCCAAAGTGTCAGTATCTCCGAGCTCCACTTCCATCACCATTCCTCCTTCCTCTGTTTCTTGCTCCTCATGTCCTCGGTCCTGCTCCTCCTCTCCGCCGCTCTCCTCATCATCCTCGTAATCCTCTCCCACTCGCACCACTCTGATATCGCTCATGTCCAGAGCGGATAAATCCTCTTCCTCCTCTCCGTCGCTCTCTCTCTCGTCCGAGTCGAGCTGAGAGGGAGGAGTGGAGGTGCTGATCTGCTCTGGCAGCTCGTGAGTGTCTCTCTTGCAGTAGGAGTATCTGTGGTTCATGTGCTGAGAATAAGAGCCCGAGTGAGAGAAGCGTTTCCCGCACTTGTCACACTGGTAGGGCTTCTCTCCGGAGTGTAGTCGCGTGTGCTCGATCAGGTGGTGCTTGTGTTTGAAAGCTTTATTACAGATGCCGCACTCGTGAGGTCGCTTACCTGGAATGATGATGATGCAATACGATGAGGTTAGCATATTAACAGGTACAGTGGCAGGAAAATGTTTTGGGACACTTTAAAAATGTATGAATGCCACTGCATTAGATCAGGGGTTTCAAACTTTAATAATATATTACTACTGTAATACAACTTCATTGTAAAATAAATGGAAATGGAAAGGAATAGTTATATTTTACTCTAGAGTTGGAAAAATTTAAATTCTTTTGTCTTAATTTCTCTCTAGCAAGAGTTAAACCCTCATGCTTTTATATTAGCGGAAAACTAATTTGTGTATTTATGAATTATATCTATATATTTTCCCCCGGTTCATCATATTATTCATTCAAAGATTATAAAATTGTTCAAAAAAAAGTTATGAAATTTTCTTACATTTTATGTTTTTCATATTCACAGACTCCTGGTTGAAAACCCTGGCAAATATCTTACCTGGTTGCATTTGCAAACAAATGTTGTGTAACCAGGAGGTGGCGCTATTGCAGCTAAAATATAACAATTTAAAAAAACGGATGAAAAGACAAAAAAAAAGGGAGAATAACGATAATAAAAAGAAACTAAGCAACCATATGTTTTCAAGTTTATCTTCCTACTTTATTGCAACAGGTGTATGCTTGCGATATGATACTGGAGTTACATGACCAGAACAGGAAAAAAGCTTCTACAGACTCTCTCATTCTCCTAACCCAGATGCTACATAATTTTTACTGAGATTGCCTAAAATAGATTGATTATGGAGAGCTTTGTATATGGAGTTGGTGATTGTTTTTCTGTTTCTTTGTGTTTGGACAGAGAGGGAAGCAAGGTTTTGTAATCTTTTTGCTTTTTTTTTTTTCCTTAGAAAACTAATACTGTTTTTATGTTATATTATCCAGTCCCTGTCCCCTCTTTTTATTTCCTTGATTATGTTTTTGTTTTTATTTTCTTCTTTGTTTTTTCCAAAAAAAATACTATGAATGATATATTGTTAATTAACTATTGACTTATTTTTTGTTATTTGAGGGCCTGTCCCTCTCCTGATTAATTAAATTACTCCCCTGGTTTATCTAAACTTATTTATTTAGCCTTATTTACATTTATTTATTTATTTATTTTAAAATATCAGCATGTGCTTTCTTTGGAAATCAAACCCAACACTTTGCAAGTACCACCAGCTGAGGTATATTACAGGTACAGTATATTTTGGTTTCTAATATAATCTAACATGAATACATTTTTAAGTGTCTAGTTTCTGTAAATCGTGTCATTCACAAGCGTTTTTTCGTACCTGTGTGTTCATACTTGTGTCGCAGCAGTGAGCTGCTCTTCTGGAAGATTTTGTCACACAGATCGCAGGCGTACAGGCCACCGACGGTCTTCCTTTTCTTCTTCATTAGAGGTGAATCTTCATCATTCTGGTCCTCTGACACACAGTCTGAAGCCGTGTCCGCCACCTTCTGAGGGAAAAAAAGATGGAGCGAATGAGTCTGGAATGACGTCATCATGAAAGGTATGTGCAGAACCTAACGTTTGTGTGTATTTGTTGTGCTTACTGGACAGTTGTTGAGTATCACCGTCCCCATTGTGTCTGTCAAAGATTTGTCGGGTGTTTGGATGCTGGGGTTGGTGGTGTAGGTGTAGGTGAGCTGAGGGATGAGGATGGTTCGTTTGTTACCGGATATTGCTGTGCCGATGCACGGAACACCACCTGGCTCTGCTATGGCAATCAGCGTTGGCAATGATGCTGTCACAATGTTTAATGGACCCGTGCCGGCCTGCGTCACATAGATGGTGCTGCCTGGCAACGGTTGCTTCTTGAGACAGGTGAGGTTGAGCGGTTCCTTTTGGGTGGAGACCGGCAGCTTAGTGGTGGTGCTGGCTTGAGCGGAGCTGGACTTGGGGAGCGAGAGATCCAGAGGTTCACACTGCAGCTCCTCCTCGACGTCTTCTGTCTTGACAATGACGAGATCATCGGTGGAGACGCTGGCTGGAGGGGAGGCGGGTGAAGCGGCGCTTCCATTTTGGGTGTCCGTCGAGGTGTCATCAGGGAGTTGAGTGGGAGTGCAGGTGGCTTGAGTGGAGTTCATTCCTTCAGGTGCAGCAGATGGTGTAGTTTTCTTGGTCAAAGAAGCAAGACATTATTAATATGTTTAGGAAAAACCCATTAATTTTCAAAAGCATCATTAATGACAACCTTAAGAAAATGTCTTAAGGTTAGGCTTGACAAGATTATTACATAATTGCTTGATTGTGATTATTTCATCGTCTGAAGCTGTGATTAACTGCACTTTACAAAATTAAGTTCCGTATCAGTTACAAAATATTATGACTTGCCTATAAGGCTCTTAATGGGTTAGCTTCTGCGTACCTAACTAGTCTTCTACCATGCTAAAATCCATCACGCTCCCTAAGGTCGCAAAACTCTGGACTTTTGGTAGTACCTAGGATAGCAAAGTCCACTAAAGGAGGTAGAGCTTTTTCTCATTTGGCTCCCAAACTCTGGAATAGCCTTCCTGATAACGTTCGGGGTTCAGACACACTCTCTCTGTTTAAATCTAGATTAAAGACACATCTCTTTGGCCAAGCATTCAAATAATGCATCTCATAATATTTTACTGCAGTTATATCTGATCAAATTCAGCATTTATTATTCTTTAGTTTGGGTTAAACGAATACATTTTGCTTGGTTGGAACAGCAACTACGCTATTTGTTTCTCTTTTTTTTGCCACGGAAGATTTACAAGCTTCAGTCTGGATCCAGAACACCTGAGAAGAGATGATGCCACTCCTCAGAGGACCTCAGATGATGCAAACCCTCAGACAACATACACAACTACTAAATTTTGCTGTAAGTTTGATTGCAACATATAATCATTTTTGTTAATAGTGTTCATCGTCTGTTTGCTTACGTCTTTAATTGATTTTTTTTTCCGTACATTCTGCCATATGTACATTACTGACAGTCACCACTGACTAGCTACTACTAAATATATTGTAGAAATTTAATTTTCTGTAAAGTTGCTTTGCAAGGATTTGTATCGTGAAAAGCGCTGTACAAATAAACTTGACTTGACTTAACAAAAACAATATTTGTAATCCAATTGCATTTTGCCATCCAAATATTTTTAGAAGCGAATATTGGAATGCCATGAAAAGTGAAATAGGAAAGAAAAGTTTATTAACTTATATAATTATTATAATAGTGCGATTTAAATATCCATACTTTAAGTATATTTTTTCTTAAATACTACCGTAAAATCAGATTGAGAATATTAACAATTTTTAATAATTTGTTTCTGTTTGACTATATCTAAAAATTGGTTCTCAACTTAACAAAAACATTACTGATTAATATTCTTTGTGGAAAAGTAAAAATCAACATTTATTTGAATCTATAATTTTTTAATGTTAGTCCTTTACTGCCAACATTATTAATAAATTCAGTGTGTCGTTGTAAGGGGTCATATGATTTTGCTAAAAATAACATTATTTTGTGTTTGGTGTAATGAAATGTGTTTTTGTGGTTTAAGGTTCAAAAAACACATTTTTCCACATACTGTCTTAGTGTTTCGCCTCTATGCCCCGCCTTTTTGAAACGTGTCCATTTTTTCAAAGCTCATCGGTCTGAAAAAGCGAGGTGTGCTCTGATTGGCCAGCTATCCAATGCGTTGTGATTGGCCGAATACCTCAAGCGTGAGACGGAAATGTTACGCCCCTCACATACTGTTGATGCCCTGTCAGGCTGGAGCGATGATTTAAAAACATTAAAACCCATTACAAACAGGCATTTGTTGCATCCAGTGGGGAAAAAATTACTGATTATAATGACTTATACTATCTTTTTAAGCGTTGCATTGCATCGCGCCGCGTAAACAAAACTCTGTCTGCATTTGTGATCAGAGAAATGACAAACCACAAACACTACTCTTCACTGCTCAAAACTCGCGTTTGAATCATCAGTGGCAAATCCTTTAAATAAAAACGTACTTACAGACTGTGAGTCAGAACTGCCGGCATTTTAGTCTAACGTTACTCTCCCAGGATCAGTAAACAGTCCTCCATAAAATGCGCTGCACACATCTGGATATTTTGGGTTAAACTGTTCTGGAACAGTGTTTTAAATACAACTTAACCACTGATTTGTAATCGGGTCCTCTTTTGAAGACCAAACAAAGTAGTTTCGGCTTTCCCACAACGAAAAACACCGCGGCCTAGCGTGAGGGGAAGCCCTGGCTTAACGTGCGCTGAGTCCGAGATAGAGTGAGCTGAGGTGGGCGGGTCAAGAACAGTGCGCCCAGCGTATCCGACGAATGAGCGGCAACTCACATGTGACTGTTCAGTCACTGGATTCCGCTTCGTCCCGGTGAAGTTGATGTATTTCATTAGCGACCAGCACGGATCAGCTCCAGGCACGACGAAGCGATATCGTCCTCTTTTGGAAGACCAAACAAAGTAGTTTTTTTTTTCCCCTTTCCACACGAAACACAGCGTCTTCACAACATGGCTTTAGCGTCATCAAAACTACAGTGAGACTAAAAGTTACGCCTTCTTTCTTTGCGTGAACATTTGGGCAGCGTTATGCAAATCTTCCCACGTAGTGAGGTAGATATGTGGGGGCGTGTTAGAACGAGCCGTTTTAGGTAGGTGTGGCTGACTCTGAACTTTTATAAAAAATATCTCTTTGGCTTATGAGACTTTAGGTCTTTGCAACTTTACAGATCTTCTTATTGCACCAAGAGCTTGTAACACTCCAAAAAAAAAATTTTTAATCGCATCATATGACCCCTTTAAAAAAATATTAATTAATTAAAAACAATTTGAATGGTTGTGTGTACACAGTATATATCTTTATTTGTAAATATTTTTTTGCATTAAAAAATTTGTCATAACGTTTCAGAGCTTTAAAGAAAGTCCTAACAGCTTCCAAAAAATCCTAACATTTTATCATGAATCCACGTTAGATAGGAATAAATTACTTTTTAAGGTGTATCTGTGTTAAGCTTTTACTTAATTATGCAATGATTAGTACTTATTGTCAGAAAAGACAAAATTCAGAATTGTGACGGCCCTATTTTACCATTATATAAAATGTTTTGTACTTACCCCCCCCTGCAAAAAAAAAAAAAAAAAACCTCTTTGGTTGTTTTTCAGGTTGCCTGCAGCCTGGAGCAATATCTTCTTGGAGCGCATCTTCTGGTACCACTTGCTGACCGCCTCAAGAGGTAACTTGACTGTCTTGGCCACCTGAGAGAGCTGCTCCTCGCTAGGATCTGGGTTCTGACTGTAGGCCTTCAGAAGAGGAAGGAGGCGTTCCGCTGCTCCACTCTTATCCTTATCCAGTAGAGAGGAGAGAGAGATAGTTGTGGGCGACCCTTTGGCGTCACTGTCTTGACAGTCCGAAGGCTTACGTTTGCTCGAGGAGCTGTCGCAAAGCAGACACGTCGCGTAGTTATGGAAGTTATCTCCACAGGTGACGCCGCTGTGAACCGTTCCAGAGTGTGCCACAGGCTCAGTTGTCGCTGTTGTTTGTTTCCCTCCTTTATTTTCATCTGTTTGCATCTCATTGTCGTCTTCACTCAGCATTTCGGGCTCGATCTCGGATGGAGAGGTCGGTTCGGTTTTGATTATGATTTTTGGTGGTGCAGTCAGGTTTTGTTTTTCACATTTATCCTCAATCGAACCAGTATTTTCAGTTGTCTCTTTCTTCTCTGCTGGAGGAGTGTTTGTAGTCTTCTCTGGGGTTGATTTAGTCTCGGCGCTCTGTGTGTTGGAACTCGTGACAGGTATTTGTCGAACCACGAGGCTCTGTGTCCCATCTGCCCTTCTCACCAGCAGTAAAGTTTGCTGGGTGAGCTTTGGTTGTGCCGCCCGAGCTTGAACTAACCTGGCGGCCTGCGCAGGCGTTATCTTGATGATAGATGGCAGTTTGCTGAGGTTTCCGGTTTGGACTGGTTTAATGATGTTTACCTGTGTAGGTTTCGGTGTCCCTGATGTTTGTGTTTCAGTCGAGTTGGACTGTACCGACTGAAGCTGCACCACGTTTGGCTGTGTGACATTGGACGCTGTAGATTTTGCTTGCGCTATACTGGTTTGTGTCGCTGTGGGCTGCGTTGTGTTCACTTTTACTGCCCCCTTCCCCCCCCCACAGACAACACCCCCAGAAGCCCCAAACTGCCCTTGAGTTGTGAGTCCAGCTGGGGGTTGTAGTTGATGATAATTTTGGCATTTCCGTCTTGTCCCACAACTGGCAAAGAGATGGCGGAGATCACCTGTGGCTGCGCCTGCTGCGGCTGCTGCGGCTGCAACACGACAGCTTGCGCCTGCGTTGGCACTTGACCTACGATTTTAGCGCTCGTTCCGTTTGCATTGGTGCTAGTCAATACCTGTCTAATGACATTACTGTCCATCGCTGCATTTAGCGCATTTTGTAAGTCACTTAGGTTGATGCTGATTGGCTGGACAAGCCCGACAGTGGGGAGGAACAATGTTTGGATGACACCTTGCGGAGCCACGACTCCATTGGTAGTGGTAGCGGCTATCGTAGGTGTTGCTGGCGCAGGTTTGGGTTGCTGTTCGATAGGCTCCTGTTTGATCTGTTTCAGGGGGAGCTGCTCTTGCAGAGGTTTGTTGGTAATGTCCACCTTCTCCCTCAGAAGGATGTGTGTGGGGCGAGAAACGGTAAGAGCTGTTTTCACTCCAGGTGTGCGAGGCAGGCCGTTGACCGCAGGGGTCACGCTCGCACACTTCTTACTGCTGATGTGAGAGCTGTAGGACCCCGAGTGTGAGAAACGCTTCCGACAATTAGAGCACTCATACGGCTTCTCACCTGGATAAACACAGAGAGACAGAAGCTTATAACTTCTAAGTATATATAGTTCACAATTTTGGGGTCAGTTGATTTTTGAAAGAAATTAATACTTTTATTCAGTTAACGTTGCATTGAATGGATCAAATGTGTCAGATATTTACACTTTCACTTTTTCACTTTCATTAGAAACACTCACAATCAATTAACCTGTTTAAGAAAGATAGCAGTTTTATATATCCCACGTACAATGTAATTTCAGAGATCTTACATAATTATTTACATGCAAAACTGATCATTTAAAAAAAAATGACAAACTTGGCGTTGCTTTGCAACCATGTGAAAAAAAAAACAGAGGGGTGCTGCATGCCCCCTCTCCCCTCTACTTTCCCCGTCCCCGTTCCCCTCCCTCCCCTCGTCCCGCGTACCCTGTTTTACAGCCCTCTCTCCCCTGGCATATGGCTGAACGCTCAATATTCCTGTATCAAATGAAGGCCCGTCTCTAAAAGAACGAATTCGTTTTGGTTGCTGGGCCAGTGTGTGCTGTGATTGGCAGCACTCGTCGCCTGGTCGGGAAATGTCATGCCCCTTACCTTGCCTGTGAGCTTCAGTGTAAATATTGAGTCAAAATCTAATCAATTTGAGCGCGATTTAAACCCGAATGACTGTAACCACTCTAAGTTTGTCTGCATTGGGAAAGCTAGCATGTCTCAGACATAGTGATAACACCCGTTGCCTTCTCTAGTGCAGCTCAACCAGTTCTTCGTGCCATTCGTCGGTATTTGTGATATCACAAATCCCGGAAAATTTGCATTGTAGTCCAAACGAGTCGTTTTTGTAGTTTTTGAAAAGTGATTTCTGTCAAATTAAATATCTCCTTTTGAAGTGAACTTTGAACTTGTGGTCGATCTTTATTCTATACAGCTATAATATTCCTACTATAGAATAATGGTGCCGTTTCACGTTTTCGTATTTCAACACTGTGACCATTTGTACAAAAAGGTTATTATTAAGGGTGCCTTTTTAAGCGAAATGTTATATCTCACATGGCAATTCTAAGGTTGCAATTTTCATTTTTTTTCTTTAGTTTTTTGTCAAACTACATAAAAAAGTAATACTGTCCTCTGCACTCCGAAACATATTTTACGATTGCCAGTATTTCTCCCCTGGTGTTCCCTCAGACACTGCAATGACACGCAGCGTGAGGTGTCTGCGCTTGTACGATCTCATTAATATTTAAAGAGTTCATATTTGTTCGTTCCGATTGGGGTGTTTCTGTACAAAGTCTGTTTAACTGCTACACTTAGCAAAATGCAGGGCTAACCCTTCTGTGATGCAGGGTTTAATCCTAGTTACACGATTTAAACAAGGTTACACATGGAAATGAAAATCCTGTCATCATTTACTCGACTTCAGTTGTTCCAACCTGTCTCGTTGATCTTTCTGTCTGCTGAACATGAAAGAATATTTAAAGGTTTTTGGTACCAAAACATTGTTGTTTGCCCCTTGGACTTCCATAGGTAATGGAAAAAGACTAATGGAAGTCATGCGGACGAAGACCTTTTCAAAAATATCAATCTTGTTTTCAGTAGAAGAGAGACATTCATACAGGTTTGGAACAACTTGAAGGTGAGTAAATGATGACAGAATTTTCATTCTGAGTTTACAAAGACGTTAAACTAGAGTTACATCCACTGCCAGAATAATTTCTGTACTTCACTGACCGCTGTGTATGCGTAGGTGCTCCTTCAGGTGATGTTTGTATTTGAAGGCCTTGGAGCATTCTGTACACTTGAACTTTCTGTTTCCGCCTGACTGAGAAATAGTCCGCTGAGAAAAGAGAGAGACAGGAAAAAGCAATTGTTTGAAAGCGTTTGAGTCAACATGTGACTGTGAACAAAAGCTCTGTGTGATTTCCTCCACAGAGGTGTGAACATCGTGAAGGTGTGAGTGCAGCGCTGTACCTGCTCCCGGTTGTGTCTGTGTGCGGTCATGTGACGGACGAGCTGCGTGCGGTATGTGAAGGTGTAGCTACAGAGGGAGCAGCAGTAGTTGTCCTCGCTCTTTTCATGGCGTAGTTTAATGTGATCCTTCAGCGACGTGTGGCGCTTGTAACTGCGGGAACAGTGCGGACAGGTGTGCAGCTGCGAGAATGTGTCAGGAGTACCTGACAGACAGATGCATAATTCAATAAACTGTAGCCAAAAAAGCAACTAAAGGAAAGACAAAAAACTTGGTGGCTACCATTCTCATCGTGAACCCCTCGCTCTGGCGTTCTCTGATGCTCCTCTGGGGCGTCTGAGTAAATATGCTCTGTTTCTGTCTGCTTTTCCTCACTGGCCAGTTCATCGTCAGCACCATCTTCCTCATCAGTGACACACTCCTCTTTCAAACACACACAGGCAAATTAGAACACATGCATGAAATACAGGTGTTGGTCAAAATAATGTGAACACCTGGGAAATAAGCAATACTTCTTTATTAAGGTGTTTACCACCATTTGTCTTTAATACAGCTTCCAACTCTCTTAGAATAGATTCATTCAATGACTGAATGGCCTACAGTGGAAAGTCATGTTGAAGGAGGCAATCTGCTTCTCACTTTTTTTCTCCAAATCTGCCCACAGTGGTGATATAATATTCAAGTCAGGTTACTTGTCTGGTTAGGAAAGAAGCTGAAGTCAGAGAGTACAGACAACTAAAAAATTGATAAAAGATTATCACAACATGTTTTTTCGCTGTTGCCTATCCAACCCCTTTGCCTTTTGGGTTGAAACATACACGTACTGATATACAAAAAACAACCTGACTGCATCTTCGTTCAGTGAAACGCAAATTGGGTTTAATCGAAACAGATTAACCTACACACAGACACTGAATTTGTGGGTTGGATGGTAATGTAGCAGTCTTATAAAACTACAGTGTAATTATGTTAGACCGGGAAGTGGGCCAGTATGGCCCATAAGGACCAGGTGACGCATTACGGATGAATAACGACCTGAGAGAGGAATGAGCTCACAGTCACCTGATCCAGCCATCCTACACTAACACACTCTCACAGACATGTCAGTTCAACAATTTTTCCCTTTACTAAAGTAATTCCAAGCTCTTTGACTTTCCATGACAAGCAGGCCTAAGTAGAGTAAGAAGCCATGCCTTCCCCAGTTATCAGCAACTTGAGTGAAACTGAAAACGTATGTGTTACATCTAAAACTCCCTGTTGTTTTCTGCTCTGTGTCGGAATGCCCTGTCTTAAGGTGGAATATAGTACATGCACATGCCGACTTTGTAAATAGTTACAGAGGAAAAACTGGGCATCATACACTAAAAGACTGAGGAAGAAACACTAGACTTTCAAGTCATTCCAGACACAACAAACTCAAGCAGAAACAGTTTGTGCTCAACAATATGTGATCTAAAACCATCTCAAAACATCAAATGCATTTGATATCTTCTGACTGGATGAAAAATTCTGAAGCTAAAAAAATCTCCATGCCCATTACACACTACGCATTTTTGTGAAATCTGTCAACTTGGATTGCCCAAATCTGTTGTTTCTAGCATTGATTCCCCCCAGACTGCATATTGGGGCAAAGATTTGTGCAATGTTGTACTTATGTAGTGTATTCCAGCCTTTATACTGGCAAAAGCCTAAGAAATAAATTAAAAAATTTTTAAAAATCCATAAGAATTCTGTGACTGTGTTGCACTAAACTGACCTTTGACCCTTATTTCTTGTATTAAAGCATCTGGCCCCAGGCTGCCATCTGTTGAAAAACATTTTTTTACCTCAAAGTTTTGATAAAATCAATTTATTATTAAAATAGGATTTATGACATTAATTTTTGTTTTAAATTTTGCTCCAACTGTTGTTCAATCATTGTTTGTGGGGATTAGAAACAACCGAACCGGAAAAAAATGTTTTTTTGCAGAACATAAAATGTAAATCCTTTTCAATTGTTTCAGAGTATTTTTAATGCTAGTAAACAGTTAACATTACTAGTTTGTTCTGATCATGAAACCAAATAATTTTTTACAATAAACTTTCAGAAACGCCACTTCTTGCCTCAATCCCACTCTTATGAGGGGAAAAGTTCACCTATCTAGTGATGAGTGCAGCAGCTGTACTAGACTCTGCACCACAAAAGCCATGCTGTGATAAGATGTTATATATCAAACATTAGTTACTCTTATTCTTGCAACTTTATTACACAAATGTTTACATGGTTCATAATAGAGCTTTACAGTTTCTGCTCAGAACTAACCAAAATAATTACATTAAATGCATTAAGTTAATAATCTCTTATTGTTTTACTCACCGTCCTGTGTGCATGTGTCAGAGAGCTGCCGTGCTGCTTTGAGCTGAAATACTGAGGACTTTTGGTCAGGATCGTCAGCAATACTGTCCTCCTCTACAATGTGCAGTTTGTCTTCATCGTCTGAATCTGAGGTCGCCTCCGACACACTGCTAAAACTCCTCACTACTGAGAGAGAGAAAGAGAGAATGACCTGATTAGTTTAGGATCACGGATGTTCCCAAATTAATAGATATCCTTACTCTTTTTGCACTAATGGCCATGTTTGATGCCGTTAAATCACATGTGCATGTGTTTGCAAACAGGACACTTGTTTGTTCTGTTCAAGCAGTGATGTGTCTATAATCAGTAACAGCTGTGATTTTTGGCATAATAGAGGGTTCAAACATGTAAACACACACGCACACACACACACACTCACTCGCATGCAGAAATATATGATGAGCACACATACAATACAAGGTATAATCTGTGCCCTGAAGACAGGAAGTGAAATTCGGCTAATTTTAGATCAGTTTCCTGCAGCCTAGAAAAGCTTTTACCTGCTGTATGACATCATCAGAAACACAATAGTAAATGAAAGGACAATATAAAAATGTTTTCAATAGTATGTCATTGTCATCACAGATTTTGACATATGGATTCTTTCTCTAAATCTGAGAGCACTGGTTTTAAAATGCCTTTCAATTGTATATGAGCTACTGGAAAACTCATTTCTGATGTGAGTGTGTGTGTGATTGTGCGCACATGTCAGGATATGAAGAATACTTCCAGATGTGCATGTCAAATTTGTGTTTTTTAATACACACAGATGCATACATGTTTGGCTTCTATGGAGCTCATCCAGTTTTTTCAGCTGGCAGAATTAGAGGATGTCAACAGGAAGTGATGTAGAAGTGATCCGATAATAAAAATTTTTTAAAAAACAGTTCCTGTTTAAGGTTTCTGTTCCTTGAAATGACCTGCACAAAATCATTTCACATACCTGTGCATGTCAGAACTGAAAGTTATACATTTCTGCCACACAGATGGAAAAATCATTCAAAAACCTTCTACGTTCTTACAGCTGATTCAGATCGCTGCTGAATATCTGGCCCATTTCAGACAACAGAAATCACAGTATTTAGCTATTTAGCAGGTGCACAATAATCAGAGATGATAGAAATACATTTAAATTGCATCTAATTTAATTTCATTCATTGTTCCAGTCACACTGAAAGGACCTGTTGTCTCTGAATGAAAAAATTATGATCAAGACTGATGCTTCCTAGACTGCTTGATGTTTCACGGTCAAGAAAACAGGTAAATTTCATAGTTTTATAAAGTACTTAATTCACAAAAACATTTTCCATTACTGCTAAATTTCTGTCTGTTTTTCACACAAAGCTACTGTATCAGAAGTGCATGAGTTATACACTGCTTTTTGTCTCTTTTGGAGCCTGACTGTTTCTGAACTCCTTATACTTTCACTTTTTGACTGTTTGGAAACAAGCAGCGTGAACATTCTTCAGAACATCTTTTGTGTTCCACAGAATGGAAGTCATACAGGTTTTGGAATGACATGAGGGTGAGTAATATACAATAATTTTTTCTTTGTGGTCACTGACATTCCCGTGCCTGTCCTCCTTTGGTGTGTTTCTATGCAGCACCTGAGCGGCAGACAGTGCTGGCAGGTAGAACCGTTTCAGTGTGACCTCATAATCAACATAATCAGTTCACCATGGCAACCTCAATTTTATGTGACATTTCCTGGGATGAGGTGATTTGGCTTGTTATAAAGTGCACCTGCCACCATATGCACAGACACGCACAGAAACTCTGACTTCACGCAAGAGAATACAGTTTAAAATAGGAACACCTGATATTCTGAAAGATAAGCAACTGAAAACACAAATAAAGCACTGAGCGCATAGTTTTCTTAGATAGCCATGAACCTTTTAATTTTTTTAAACAAGATACAATACAATGCCCCAAGACCATCCTGTGTCCATAAGCAATTGTTTTAACTTTCTATTCATTCAGTTTTCCCCTCAAAATTATTGAACACCACTTTTTTCAACAGTGAAAAAGATAAAGCTTTTCTTGAGCAGCAAATCAGCATATTAGAATGATTACTGAAGGATCATGTGACACTTAAAGGGGTCATATGATGCGATTTCTATTTTTCCTTTCCCTTTGAAGTGTTACAAGCTCTTGGTGAAAGAAGATCTGTAAAGTTGCAAAGAAAAGTCTCAAATCCAAAGAGATATTCAAAGAGTCAGCCACACCTACCTAAAAACTTCTCGTTCTAACACGCCCCCACATATCTACATCACGATGGGGGAAGATTTGCATAACGCCGCCCAAATGTTCATTCAAAGAAAGAAGTTGTAACTTTTATTCTCGCTGTAGTTTGTTGTTGCAAACCGCCACCGCCATGTCATGGAGACGCTGTGCGTTTCGTTGCGAAAGCCAAACTTCTTTGTTTGGCCTTCCAAAAGAGAACGATATCCGCTTCATCGTAGTCCGCCCGGGGTCGTCACATGTGGTGCCCAAGCAAGCCCGCCAGACGCTCTTTTGTCGAAGGCCGCGCCGTTCTCAGCCCGCCTCGCGCCCCCCCCCCCCCTCCCCTTGTGAAAGCGAAACTACTTTTGTTTGACCTTCCAAAAGAGGACACAACTACAAATCAGTGGTTAAGTTGTATCTACAACACTGTTCAAGAACAGCTCAACCCAAATATTCAGAATGTGTGCATCACATTTTACGAGGACTGTTTCCTGATCCGGGTAGAGTAGACTACAATGCCGGCTGTTTCTGACTCACAGACTGCAAGTACGTTTTTTTATATTTAAAGAATTTGCCACTGACGATCCAAACGCGAGTTTTGAGCAGTGTAGAGTAAGTTAGCGCTTGTTTTTTGTTGTTTCTCTGATCACAAATGCAGACCTGGTTTTATGTTTACGCAGCGCGATGCAACGCAATGCATAAAAAACAGTATAAGTCATTATAATGCTAGGATGTGGGGTCCTATTCTACTAAACGGTACAGCTCCTACTAATTAGACACTGACGCAATAGTCGTTCCGAAGAAAAAAAAAAAAACTGATTTTATCATTCAAATTTCCATCATTTTAACATTGCATTTAAAACTTTTTAAATAACAAGTTAAAATAAAACATTTAAAAAATAAAAGTTTATCTTCGGACACCTAACTTTTGACCTCAGAACTATCGTGAGTTTTCTTTGTGCCAGTCGCGGCGAGTTCAAAAATGACCATGTGAAAGACGAGAAGGTGTGGGATTATTTTGAATTAGAAGGAAACTGAAAAGTTTTGAGTAAATTGTGTAATGTCAAATTGTCTTACAATAACTCTACTGGAGCGATGCATAATCATATTCAATACAGGCACGTAGGCGTTAGCTTAGAGGCTGGCCAAAGCCAGCAAATGTCAATCACATCATTCACTACAACCTGCAGCCACTGCTATCCCGTCCGCAGGCCCCGCGTCGCCTATTCCTCTAACGAAGACCCACTTCGGTGGTGGTGCGGGATGTCCAGGTGTTTTCTGAAACTCTATCGGCTTGCTTTTTGTTATCTCTGCATGCCTGCGACTTCAGTTCCTGCCGAGCGTGTTTTTTTCAAGTGCAGGAATTTTATTGTTAATCGCCTCAGGTCCTGTCTTTCACCAGACCAGGTTGATAATTTCACTGAACAAATAACGCATGGTCTGAGTAAGTAAAATGGGCATTGTTGCATTTTGTTTTTAGACGATATAGCCTACACAAAGTAAGTTTTTAAAAGCCGTTTTAATACTATTTCTTGATAAACCTTTATTGTTTTTGACTTGTTTTAATATGTTGGCTAACGCTATATGATTTCTGTCAGGCTATTGATTGATTTTCCGTTGTTCTGCATTTCCCCAGCTGATTTGAACAAATAAACTATGCTTTGACCGACGTTGAGTGCATGTTCTTTTTTTCTTTTTTCTTTTTAACGACCGCCTAAAATTAAATGATGATAACGCGAGGCAAGTGTGCGGCAAGCGGAATTCATTGAGGGATTTGACAGTGTGATTCCTAGATTAAGTATTTGAAATATAGGCTATTATATGCTACACGCACGCACAGAGTTTTTTTTTTCTTACCATCTTTTGGGTGGTTTTCTTTTTTGCTTTTAGACTAGTCGATATACAAAACCGTCGTTGTAACGACAGTCAACATTAGGTACTTTTCCGCGCACATCCCTATTATAATCCGTATTATGTCCCCACTGGATGCAACAAATGCCTCGTTTATAATGGGTTTAAATTTTTTTTGTCTCGTCGCTCCGGCCGGGAAACGGCATCAACAGTATGTGAGGGGCGAAACATTTCCGTCACACGCTTTAGGTATCCGGCCAATCACAACACACTAGATAGCCGGCCAATCAGAGCACACCTCACTTTTCAGAACTATGAGCTTTGTAAAAATTTACGCATTTCAAAAAGGCGGGGCACAGAGGAGAAAAAATTATGTTTTTTTGTAAACCTAACCGCATAAAACACTTGCATTACCCCAAATACACAAAAGAAATGTTTCTTTTTAGCAACATCATATGTCATGGATGTTGTTATCGTTTAAAAGTGGTTTTTAACCGGTATTACTAACTCTTATCGATACTTTAAAACGGTAATCTTATCGTTACTTTTTTTTGTTTCTATATCATATAGAATATAAATAATATATATAGAATCTAATATATATTGATGACAAATTAATAGCTTATTAACTTGCTTTTTATTCTAATGTAAAATACACATTTTAGTAAATTAAATCTAAAAACATCAATTTGTAAATGCCCAATTGTTCAGCATTTTTAATGTGTTTAGTACATAAGATCAGTAAGAACATGAACAAAGAACAAAGTAACAACTATAACAAATGAAATGGAAAATGAAACTACTGTCATTTTTTCCATGAAAGTTTCTACTACATTACTGTTCGTAAGTAATATAGCCTACAAAAGAAATATAATAAAGTAATCAAATGTAAATGAACATTGCTTAGTTTTCAGTGTATGTATTGATAGATTAAAGCTATAGCGTTATTCAGATTAAGAGCAGATTTGTATTTTGATGGCCCAAGCGCCAGTCTGTCTCTTTAAGACAATATATTGACACGCATCGGATTTTCTCCCAACTGTTCTCATCCACTTAAGACATAAAATGTGTTTAATTAAATACTCTCCAAGCCGGCCATTTTAACATATTTTTGTGTGTATTTGATCGACTGGACATGCGCCTGAAGCTCAAAGTGTAATTTGTTTGTCCGTTTCAGCCTGAGGAACAGCGTCTCTTGTGCAGATTGTGCTTTCAACGTTTTATTATCAAACATGTCCCGCAATTTAGCAACAGTAAAGACAGCATCTTACAACAATCACAGACTGAGCTGATTCTGACGTTAAGTTTGTGTTTTAGGGAGGAACAAATGTGCACCGCTGTGAAGGGAAAGAAGTTGCGCAAGACGAAATGCTGCTAGTTTTTAATAGCTTTACCTCATGTCTTCTTTTGTATAAACCTTAGAAGCCAAAATCGAAATAAAAAATTAAATTAGCTTAATAAAACAGCCTCAGGCCTAAAGTGTAAGCAGATGTTTAGTTCTCTCTTCTATCATAATTAAACATGGCTTTCATGTTGCGCGTGCTGAAGCTCCTCCGCGTGGGTGCGATCTCGCTTCTGAATTGCGAATAGCAAAAATGCATCATAGACAAATGTTTGAAAAACAGCTGGCGACTCTGATGAGATAGAATTTGCAAGATAATATACAGTATATATAGCAATAATAAATGTAAGTGTGTTTTATTAATTTCTCCAGTACCGATAGCAGAACCTTTAACGTCAGAGCTTATCGATAATAATTTAGCCCCGGGACCGATTAAATACCAGGTTTCAGTACCCATCCCTAATCATATGACCCCTTTATACTAGATAATGAGGCTGAAAATTCAGCTTTTCACACAGAATAAATAGTTTGTAAACTATTATATTAATAATATTACAAATTGCAATACTATTTTTTTACAATAGTACGTTTTTACTGTATTTTAGATCAGATAAATGCAACCTTGTTGTGCATAAGAGCTTTCTTTTAAAAACATTTTTAACATTTGAACAGTATGTTTTCAACTGATACCAGATAATCTTGATTTTTTTATGTTTATACAAGCATTTGTATGTTTATACGTGGTTGAGTGCATAAGTTTGCATACCCTTTTTGCCTCCTCCTTTCAGAATTATATATATATATACAGTGTGTACGGAGAGTATTCAGACCCCCTTATATTTTTCTCTCTTTGTTATATTTCAGCCATTTGCTACAATCATTTAAGTTAATTTTTTTTTCCTCAATGTACACACAGCACCCCCTATTGACAGAAAAACACAGAATTGTTGACATTTTTTTGCAGATTTATTAAAAAAGAAAAATTTAAATATCACATGGTCCTAAGTATTCAACCCTTTGCTGTGACACTCATATATTTTAACTCAGGTGCTGTCCATTTCTTCTGATCACCTTGAGATGGTTCTACACCTTCATCTGAGTCCAACTGTGTTTGATTATACTTATTGGAACTTGTTAGGGAAAGCCACACAGTCCTGTCTATATACGCCTTACAGCTCACAGTGCGTCAAGCAAATGAGCTCATGAGGTCAAAGACTGCCTAAGATCTCAGAGACAGATTGTGTCAAGGCAAGATCTGCCAAGTTACAAAACCGTTCTTCTGCTGTTCTTCTGCTGCACTTAAGTTTCCTAAAGCACAAGGTCCTCCATAATCGCTTAATGGCAGACGTTTTGGAATGACCAGAACCCTTCCTATAGCGGGCCGTCCCGTCCACACTGAAAGCGGGGGAGAGAGCCTTGGTGAGCGATTAAAGAAGAACCCAAAGATCAACTGGGTGGCTGAGCTCCAGAGATGCATCCTTGATATTGAGAAAGTTGTAGAAAGTTAACCATCACTGCAGCCCTCCACTAGTTGGGGCTTTATGGCAGAGTGGCCTGATGGAAGCCTCTCCTCAGTGCAAGATACATGAAAGCCCGCATTGAGTTTGCTAAAAACACCTGAAGGACTCCAATATGGTGAGTAATAAGATTCTCTGGTCTGATGAGACTTTTTGGCCTTAATGCTAAGCGGTATGTGTGGAGAAAACCAGGCATGCTCATCACCTGTCCAATACAGTCCCAACAGTTAATCATGGTGGTGGCAGCATCATGCTGTGTTGGTGTTTTTCAGCTGCAGGGACAGGAGGACTGGTTGCAATCGAGGGAAAGGTGAATGCGGTCAAGTACAGGGATATCCTGGACAAAACCTTCTCCAGAGTGCTCAGGACCTCGGACTGGGCCGAAGTTTTACCTTCCAACAAGACCATGACCCTAAGCACACAGCTAAAATAAAAAAGGAGTGGCTTCACAACAACTCTGTGACTGTCTTGAATGGCCCAGCCAGAGCCCTGAAATTAAACCCAATTGAGCATCTCTGGAGAAACCTAAAAATGGCTGACCACCAACGTTTACCATCCAACCTAACAGAACTGGAAGGATCTGCAAGGAGGAATGGCAGAGAATCCCCAAATCCAGGTGTGAAAAACTTTTTGCATCTTTCCCAAAAAGACTCATGGCTGTATTAATTCAAAAGGGAAATCGAACCAAACCCTCATACAACTAAAAAAAATACTGAGCAAAGGTCTGAATACTTAGGACCATGTGATATTTCTTTTTTTTTTAATAAATTAGCAAAAATGTCAACAATTCTGTGTTTTTCTAACAATATGGGGTGCTGTGTGTACATTAAATGAGGAAAAAAAATTAACTTAAATGATTTTAGCGAATGGTTGCAATATAACAAAGAGTGAAAAATTTCAGGGGGTCTGAATACTTTCCGTACCCACCGTATATATATATATATATGTATTATATAGAACATATACAGATCTCCATACACATATATTATTACATATATATATACATATATATATAAATACTAATATCCTATTATTATGTATTACATATATACGTATACATATATCGCCATACATAATACGTATACATCATACATATATATATCGTATATATATAGTAATAATGTCTATATAATGGTTTGTAGATATGTATAATATATATGTGTATATATGTATAGATATATTATGTTGTATATCTGTATATTTATAATGTGTATATATGTATAATATATATATATGTGTAATATATGGTATAATTTAGGGGTATATAGTGTATTTATATATAAATGTGTAAAATATGTATATATAATATATGTGATTATGTATATTATAGATAATTTGTATATATGGTATATATATATGTGTATCTTGTATATATATATGTTAATATATGTATATATATAGTGTTATATATGTATATATCATTTGATATATGTCTATATAGTGTCTAATATCTATATATATATATATTAATATTTATAATGATATGTTAGTTTTATATGTAATATATATGTATCTTATATAAGTATATTTTAGGTATATAGTATAGGTATAATATATATGTAATTGTATAATCTTTATATGTATATTAATGTATATATATATAGGTATATGTATATATATGTTCGTATTGTATAGTATATGTTTATAATATATAAATATATAAATATATACTTGTGGGTATTTATATGTATATATATATATATATTATCTATGTGGTATGTATATCATATATATTATGTAACTATATATTGATGTACTATATATATATGTGTTATGTATATATTATATATATGTGTAAATTATATATAATTATTGTGTATATTCTAAATGTTTCTTATAATATATTATAATGTGTATGTTCTATATTATATATTTGTGATGTATATCTATATATTTATATATATGTGATGTATATATAGATATATATATAATGTAAGGTTATAGATGTATGTAATATATGTATGATGTATATGGTTTTTTTTTTTTATTTCAAAAAAAAACAAAAATTTTGGTTTTGTAATTATGTAATATATATCTTGTAATATGTAATTATGTATATGTAAATTTAGTCGATATGTAGTAGTGTAATATAGCGTATCTCTATGTATATACTGTCATATATAGTATGTCATCGTATATATCTGATGTAATATGTATTATATATGTAATATTAAGATAATATAGTATATTAAATGTAGTATCTCTTGTATATATGTATATATATAAGTTATATATATATAATATATCATATATAGATAGATATATATGGCTTATTTACATGATATATTTATCATAACGTAATAAACTTATATCTAGATATATTAGATATATATATATATATTTACAGTGGGTACGGAATGTATTCAGACCCCCTTAAATTTTTCAACTTCTGTTTTATTGCAGCCATTTGCTAAATCATTTAAGTTTTTTTTTTCCTCAATGTACACACAGCACCCCATAATTGACAGAAAAACACAGAATTGTTAACATTTTTACAGATTTATTAAAAAAAATAACATGAAATATCACATGGTCCTAAGTATTCAACCCTTTGCTGTGACACTCATATATTTAAACTCAGGTGCTGTCCATTTCGTCTGATCATCCTTGAGATGGTTCTACACCTTCATTTGATTCCAGCTGTGTTTGATTATACTGATTGGACTTGATTAGGAAAGCCACACACCTGTCTATATACGACCTTACAGCTCACAGTGCATGTCAAAGCAAATGAGAATCATGAGGCTAAAGGAACTGCCTGAAGAGCTCAGAGACAGAATTGGCAAGGCACAGATCTGGCCAAGGTGACAAAAAAAATTCTGCTGCTCCCTTAAGGTTCCTGAGAGCACAGTGGCCTCCATAATCCTTAAAATGGAAGACGTTTGGGACTAGCACCGCCCCCCGCAAAACTCTTCTATATCCTGGTCCATAAACAGCCAAACTGAGCTATCGGTGGAGAAGAGCCTTGGTGAGAGAGGTAAGAAGAACCCAAAGATCACTGTGGCCGAGCTCCAGAGATGCAGTCGGGAGATGGTAGAAAGTTGTAGAAAGTCAACCATCAACGCAGCCCTCCACCAGTCGGGGCTTTATTTATCCTCAATGCCCAAGAAACATGAAAGCCCGCATGGAGTTTGCTAAAAAACACCATCTTGGAGTCCTTCAGGTGTTGAGAAATAAGATTCTCTGGTCTGATGGGACCAAGATAGAACTTTTTGTCCTTAATTCTAAGCGGTATGTATGGAGAAAACCAGGCACTGCTCATCACCTATCCAAGACAGTCCCGACAGTGAAGCATGGTGGTGGCAGCATAATGCTTTGGGGGTGTTTTTCAGCTGCAGGGACATGACGACTGGTTGCAATCGAGGGAAAGATGAATTAGTACAGGGATATCCTGGACGAAAACTTTTCCAGAGTGCTCAGGACCTCAGATTGGGCCGGAGGTTTAACTTCCAACAAGACAATGACCTAAGCACACAGCTAAAATAACGAAAAAGTGGCTTCACAACAACTCTGTGACCATTCTTGAATGACCCAGCCAGAGCCATGACTTAAACCCAATTGAGCATCTCTGAGAGACCTTAAAATGGCTGTCCACCAACTTTTACCATCCAACCTGACAGAACTTGAGAGGATCTGCAAGGAGGAATGGCATAGGATCCCCAAATCCAGGTGTGAAAACTTGTTGCATCTTTCCCAAAAAAAAACTCATGGCTGTATTAGATCAAAAGGTGCTTCTACTAATAGTGAGCAAAGGGTCTGAATACTTAGGAGCATGTGATATTTCAGTTTTTTCTTTTTAATAAATCTGCAAAAATGTCACCAATTCTGTGTTTTTCTGTCAATATGGTGTGCTGTGTGTACATTAATGATGAAAAAAATTAACTTAAATGATTTTAGCAAATGCAATATAACAAAGAGTGAAAATTTTTAGGGGGTCTGAATACTTTCCGTACCCACTGTACATATATACATGTATATACGTATATATATATATAAGATTTTTTTTTATTTAGTACAGAAATTTAGTACCCTTCAGAAGCTCATAAGATATTATGTATATATCTGTCCCAAACAACAGATAATGAAAAAAGCTACTAATAATCGTATAATGATTTCTGTAAATTGTCCTATGGAATAAATATAAATATCTATTATGTGAAATGGCTTACTCTTTTTCCTTTAGTGAATTTAATCACCAAATAAAATGTGAAATGTAAAAATCTTGGAATTCATGCAAACATATGCACTCATCTGCATAAATATATTTTAATGTTTGTGTACAGTATATAAAAGAAAGTAGGACAGATGACAGTCACTGTCTATGGCATGTAATGTAGTGTGTGTGTATGTTGGGACATATATAATCAATTTAGAGTAACTTGGGAGCAGCGGTCACCTGAGATGTCTGTTTCTCCCAGCTCTTTTGGTTAATAAGAGTCCTCAGGTATGCACACTATATGAGCCACGTGAGACCAATTAAACACACTGTACCGTCTACCGGTGCGTTTTCTTTCTCTCGTCCATGTAAACTCATTCAACAACATATCACTGCTTCGTTCTATCACACAAACACAAGTCCCTCCCAACCCTCCCCCACCGTAAAAAAAGAAAGAGAAAAGCCCTTCCCTTTACCCTGAGAAACTTTCCCCCTGCCGTACAAAGAGGCGGCAAACCGCCGGGAGAGATTAGCATGCAAAAAGAGATGCTCAGCAGTCACAAGCCCCCCCACAAACACTGAGTGAAATGTGAAAAGCTCTTTAATGCCCTTCGTATCCCTTTTCCATCAACAGGGAAGTGTGAGAAGAGCTCAGTGCTACAGGTGTTTGTTTTGTCTTTGCTTGTGCCATTCATACATGCATTCACACCATACCTTTACAACACACATTAACTCATGCATTACAATATACTTGATTGTTATAAATGTAAATTGATATTTAGGGTTTTTTGTATTGTTTAGAAAATTGAATTCACCTCACCCTGTAAACATATTAGATATTCTACTTTATCAGAAATATAATAATAATACTAACAAGACATAAAATTACCATAAAACTATTTCAGATTATTTTGTTGTGTTGTTAATGATAAAATATCTGACAATAAATCTGTGAGAAATGCAACACTAAACTATTATCTAAGCTTGGTAGATACATGGGTGTATGTATATATATATATATATAATTATAAGATATATATATATATATATATATATAACTGGTATATATATATATGATATATATGTTATATATATATTATATATATATATATAAGGGGTTACTGACAGTATCAGACCCCCCTAATTTTTCACTCTGTTTTATTGCAGCCATTTGCTAAAATCATTTGTTCATTTTTTTTTTCCTCATTAATGTACACAGAGCACCCCATATTGACAGAAAAACACAGATTTTTTGACATTTTTGCAGATTTATTAAAAAGAAAAACTGAAATATCACATGGTCTTAAGTATTCAGACCCTTTGCTGTGACCTGAGTTATATATTTAACTCAGGTGCTGTCCATTTCTTCTGATCATCTTTGAGATGGTTCTACACCTTCATTTTGAGTCCAGCTGTGTTTGATTATACTGATTTGACTTGATTAGTAAAGCCACACACCTGTCTATATAAGATTTTACAGCTCACAGTGCATGTCAGAGCATATGAGAATCATGAGGTCAAAGGAACTTCCTGAAGAGCTCAGAGACACAATTGTGGCAAGCCACAGATCTGCCCAAGGTTACAAAAAAAAATTCTGCTCCACTTGAGGTTTCCTAAGAGCACAGTGGCCTCCATATCCTTAAATGGAAGACGTTTGGGACGACCAGCCGTCCTAGATCTGGCCGTCCGGGAGCCGGCCAAACTTGAGCTATCGGGGGAGAAGGACCTTGGTGAGAGAGGTAAAGAAACCCAAAGATCACTGTGGCTTAGCCTCCAGTAGATGCAGTCGGGAAGATGGAGCAAATTGTATAAAGATCAACCATCCCTGCAGCCTCCACCAGTTGGGCTTTTAATGGCAGAGTGGCCCGACTGAATCCTCCTCCTCAGTGCAAGGCAAAAAACACTGAAGGGACCTCCCAAGATGGTTGAGAAATAAGATTCTGTGGTCCTGATTAGACCAAATGAACTTTTTTTGGCCCCTTAATTCTACGGTACGTTGTGTATAAAACCAGGCCTTCTCATCACCGTGTCAACAGTCCCCCAGTGAATGCAGTGGTGGCAGCATCATGCTGGGGGGGTGTTTTTCAGCTGAAGGGACAGGACGACTGGTTGCAATCAAAGGAAAGATGAATGCGGCCAAGTACAGAAATCCTGGACGAAAACCTTCTCCAGGTGGCTCAGACCTCAGACTGGTCCGACAAAGAGGTTTTACCTTCCAACAAGAAACCTGACCCAAGCACACGCTAAAGTACCTAGGAGTGGCTTCACAAACCTCTGTGACGGTTCCTTTTGAATGGCCCAGTCCTAGCCCTTACTTAAAACCGCAATTAGCTCTCTGGAGGACCTAAAAAAATAAAATGGCGTCCACCACGTTCACCATCCACCTTACAGAACTGGAGAGGATTCTGCAAGGAGAATGGCAGAGGATCCCCAAAACCAGTGTTTGAAAAAAAACTGTTGCATCTTTTCCCAAAAAGACTCCTGCTGTTTAGACAAAAGGTTGCTTACTAAATACTGAGGCAAAGGGTCTGAATACTTGTGTAAATGTGATATTTCAGTTTTTTCTTTTTAATAAATCTGCAAAAATGTCAACAATTCTGTGTTTTCTGTCAATATGGGTTGCTGTGTGTACATTATGGAGGGAAAAAATTAACTTAAAGAATTTTAGCAAATGGCTGCAATATAACAAAGGTGAAAAATTTAAGGGGGTCTGAATAATTTACATACCCACTGTAGATATATATTTAGGGGTGTCTTGCCGATTGACTCGGCCCCATCCTATCTGCCGTACTCAGTGTGGGTTGATTGATTCGGCCCCAGTCCCTCTAAAAAGGGGCCAAAAGATCTCACAAAACCGATCCTCATTCTGAAGGCGCTGCTGTGAGAGGTTTGTCATGAAATGCAGGTGGCAACCGTCCTCCGTCTCCCTGTCCGGCACGGGTAATAATTATAATAATGCTGAGGTGAGTACTCACCTTCATATTTCTTCATAACTAACTTATCAAGTAATTTGAAAACCTTGTGTGAGATGTAATTTTCACAAACAGCGTGAGTGAATCACCGCGCGCGCTGTCTCTCAAAATACGCAAATGGCTTTAAATCCCCACATCGCGTCTGTCTATAAGTGAGCTGCATGTAGGCCTGTCGCAATAATCAATATATCGACTTATCGCGCAATATATGTACATTAACTAAATTTTTGGTGATGCAATATATCTCCCATTATATTTACTTAAAAATTAATGTCACAGTGTTTTGTACATTCCACTTGCGCCTGGGTCTTTTGCAGCTTCTCGTACATAACGGTGTAGTCATGAGGTGCTAGTTCAAATTTTAAAAAAGCTTCTTGCATTATTATGCTGTTACATTATGATTATATATTCAGTGGCATAAAATGGTCTTTAAAATGACAATAATATCGCTTATCGCAATTATCTCTGGGGCAATATATCGCACAACAAAAACTTGTTATCGTGACAGGCCTAGCTGCACGCTGCACATTTGACACAGGAATTGTCACTTGCACGTCGAGGGCTGTCCATTGGTCACTAGTTTTATAATTGCATTACTTTTTCATCTGCTGAATGGCGTTTATTTTAATGTCAAATTCGGAGCGCATTATTGTAGCGCAAAGCACCATTAAATATAATGCGCGACGCAAATCTCCCTGGCTCGCACGCGGTTCCTTTACAAAACCGGACGCGCGCGCTCAGATACATGCGGCTCTCGCCCAGAGCGTGTGCACGCACTTAAAACGTGTCTCTCCTCTCACTCAAACTGTCCTGTACCTCGCCAAATCTCTCTGTGCTCATAAAAGCGCTACTATTCTCTTTTTCCGCACCTGAATGAAACGGTGTCAAATTTATCAACCAATCAATTTCAAAGATTGATTCTGTAATTCTTTATAATTGAATACTACTCTAAGTCTAATAATCAAATATAGAAATAATCGGGAGCTTTGGATATTTGTAAAATACCCTAGTTTAAAAACCTTTTGGTCCAAACCCCTTCTGACCTTTATCTAAACACAACCAAACGTAGGCCTATCTGAGATTCTTAAAAGTTTCATTTGCACTTTGCACATAGCTTGCAAATAAAACATATAATTCTATATATATATATATATATATATATATATTAGGGCTGACAATTATCGAATGCGACTGTCTGCTCATTTTGTAGTAAAGCCGGTCTGTAAATCCAAGCAGGAAATCATTATCACTTGCTTTTCATATGCAGCATAATTTTAACTACACATAGCGTAGTTCACCTGAAAAAAAGTACGCCAAAAAAAAAAAATCGCAGAGATTTTATGGCGCAATTATGAAATCGAAACAGAATCGTTGGCGTAATGACGCTTTTTGCATAGCTTCTCAGTGACTAAACGGCTCTGTGTGCGTAAATGCTGCTCATATTTAAAGCAGTGAAATACACTATTAATAACATTTTTACTCCAAACCTCCTTCCTAACGTCAGCGAGGTGGTTTGAAATAAATCCTCTGTGAGATGATGTGGGCTTCTTACACAGCTAGGCACCAACATTTCATAAGTATTTAACATTGATAAGGCATTTGCAGTATAAATGCTACGTTATTTTTAATGAAAATTAAATATAAGCGTTTTACACAACTGTTTATAGTCATGTGAATCATGAAAGCAGGTTGAATCTTGTTTATTCAGCTGCACGATAGGCCAATTTCTGGGTTTCTTTCTTCTGCGAGCGCCCCCCCCCCCCGCTATTTGAAGTTTCGCACGAGAGCAGCACCCTCTGGCCTTCGGATGGAGCTTTACTGCTGATCACAGAACCGTGCTTCACTGAAAGATACGCTGGACAATCGCAGCTTCTGTCGATCGCGATCCTCGATTCCATTTCGATTTAATTATCGGCAGCCTAATATATATATATCTATATTCACTGTTTTGAGAGTGCCATTGAATGTGTAGCTATATAAAGTAGGTTTCAATGAAAAACAAATCCTAACGTCATCATAACTGAAAACAACCCTGGATTAAAAAAAAACAAATCCCAATAAATGTCCAACAGTGATATCAAACCCTTTATTGTTTTTATTCTTTGCTCCTTTAACGTCTATTTTTTTTGATTGATGTTTGATTTGACTTGTTACATTGCCATCCTACCAACTGAGAATTTATTGCAAATGATTTTTTAAATTTCGTTGAGGTATCTGACAAATGAACATAACATTGATCTTATATTAGTATTTTGTTGTTTAGAGCTAGCTTAATATTGTGTGTTAGATAAATGTCAGAACCAACCGAGGTTGGACAAAGGTTTATTGATATTACATCTTCCAAGTAGAACACGCCAAGTCCAACCATTGCTATAAGGCCCCAGTTCATTAACATTGCTAAATATTATTAAACTGGAAATAAATTAAAGATCCATCTTTGATTGTCAAAAGAATTCCAGGTTGTCAGTTCCCTCTCAGCCAATTACATTTCACATAGTATTTTCATTCGTTATGGCTCCACGGGAACCGGAGCTGATCGCAGCCACTCTAGTCAATGCTTGCGTTTATACCAGCCGCGCCACGGTACGTTTCTGAAGCGTCTCCGAGCTGCTGTGGACTAAAAATAGCTTTTTTCTTTTTTGAGTTTTGTCCACAGCTTGGAGGACGGAACAAATTCCTCGTCGTAGCCGTAAGGGAGTAACGATACTATAGCTATGGATGCCTGATCGTGGGGTTTCTTTTAAATGACATTTTTTTCAAAACCAAATATCATCTTTGGCCATATTAGCTACTACTCAATACATCAGCAAGATTCCGTTTTTTTTTTTTTTTCTGGACTCCTTTTTTGGTTAAATTACATTTTATTAATCAAAAAGCATTTCTAATTAATTAAAATCATGAAACTTGAACAATTTAACATCAATTTATTGAAAGTTTAACAAAAATTACATGTTTATGGCCTTATGAAATGTTTTATTTTTTCCAACCTTTTGTTTTGTTACCAAATTCTGTTTTAGCATGTTTAATTTGAAAGCATAAAACAAGTTTCATTTATTCTTAATATAGCCGTATGATTTTTTTGCTCAGAAATTCTGTGTTGTGTATTTATTTACATTTTGTTTTAAGGCATAAAACATTCATTTAATCTGTCTTTTAAGTAATGAAAATTAAACACTTTTTTTTTTTTTTGAAAATAAAGGTAATTTAATATTACAATTAAAACATTGAATAAATATTGTATGCTTATTCCTTAAAAATAAGGTTTTAATAATTTTAGTAGTAGTAGTAGCAGTCTGTTACGTACATTCTACTGAACAATAGTAATATATTTCTGGCACAGTGTCTTCAAGTTAAACAGAACCTTTTTTTTGACGGGTTGCTGTGAATACCTTTTAGATTTCTGTGTGTGTATGATATGATGATAGTTTTACTCAAATGAAACGGTCAAATGCTCATGAAGTGATTCTCAGAGCAGTTCTGGAGTTGTTGTTCATGTTTTATGTCCTCATTAGTGAGACTGCAGATGTTAATATCATCGGAAGCGTCATGAGCGTTTCAGTACGAGTACTACACACAACCGTGCGTTTGCGCCATTCATTAACACAGAGACACGCAGAATTCATATTGCGGCTTAATATTTACAAATACTATTGGGAGTGGGCTCCTTGTGTGTGTGTGTGTGTGTGTGTGTGCGTTATGCAGAGAGCGCCCGAAAAAAAAACATACCGTCGACAGAATTGACATGCCGTTGTGTAAATAAGATAAATCACATAAGGCTATTTAGTTTGCTTAATAAAAGAGCAAGGTATACCTGTTCTATAGGAAAGGTAACTTTAATGACTTCTGTTGTGATCTGGCTCTATAGAGAAAATATAATTAAATAAAAATAACTTGACCTTCAAGGGGGGCGGGGGATGCCGTTGGGTGGGCGGGCCGCCCCCCTAAAATAATGGCAGGGGAAACACTATCAGATCCGTGCATCAGGTCTTAAAGGGACAGCGGCCTATAAATACTGCTGCTGTCATTAATGATCATCAAACAACAAAACAGCTGTGATAAAAAAACTATATTTAATTTATACAGTGAACACTATGCAGTGTTATTTTCCCTAATTACATTTCTGTATTTGAATACTACCAAACTTATTTTATTTATAACTTTGTTCTGTTGTATTTATCTATGCTTGAAATTTGTGTATTTGTTCTTATTTATACTGGCTGTTCTCTTGTCTCTTTAATCATGTTTAAACTTTCTTAGTTGATCTAGTAGTATTTGCTGTGGTATCAAAGAAGTACTTCGCTTTAAGTAATAAATGGAAAGCAAGTTAAATTGAAATATTTTTCTTTTCTTGCTGATCCGAAAAATTATCCGATCCATGGGTCAAAAACCGTAATGTGATCCGAACTAGAGGTCGACCGATATATCGGTCGGCCGATATATCGGGCCGATATTTGTCATTTTTTAATATATCGGCATCGGCCGATATCCGTGTTTAGTAGCGCCGATATAAAGTCAGGCACGTCCGCGGGCAGCCCCGTGTTATTGGTGCGGTGGAAAGTGCTGCTGCCGCATGTGAAGGACCCCAAGCCAAAACTTTTGGAAGATTCAACAACAGTCCTGGGAGATAAAAGCAAGGCTTAAATTCTGATATTTCAAAGTCCTATGGCCATATATTTACTATATATTACTAGTAAACTATGAAGTGTTGCTTCACTTAGTGAAAGAAAAAACGAATAGCATAGAACCGTCGGGAACTGGCATAATGCTACAGCTGGTTAAAGGTTCGCTTACTTGCAGTTAACTTTAAGGACTGTTGTCGAAAACTATCAGCAGCTTGCTTGCTAACATATTAGCCCCAATGTTATAAGTTCTGTTTTATTTTTCCTGTATCGGAGTCGGAGAATTTCACTCTGTGCGTGCGGTGGAGAAGGTGGCAGCTCTCACAAACACTGCAGCGTGATCGAGGGCTACGTTCCTCCACCCCGCTCACAGACAGCACCGCGCTCGGAGACACAGAGCTGTCCTGGAGCAGCCCAGAACAGTGAATGACATTTGTTCGGAAGCATGGTTTGATGCAGACAACAGCCGGGTTTCCATCCAATTTATTTGCATATTGCATTAATGAAAAAAGCTGAAGAATATGCGTGTAATGCAATCAACTGTGTAATGCGAATAAAAATGGACATCAGCCTAATAAAAGTGACGTGTTCCGACCAATATATACGTCGCACAGTTATTATCCTCATTAAACCCGTCTAACGTTAACCGTCAAGAATGTCAGAAATCACTAAGGGTTTAGCACTTTTTTTTTTTGTAATTACGATCTGTGCTGTTTTTCGGTTCATCTAAATGGATGTGCAACGCACAACGTACCGTAAACTCTAGTGTGAAGGCGCACGACTCGCCGTCAATTTCTCTCACACACACGCAGCGAGAGAGAATTGACTCGCTACCTATGCGCGCTACATGTAAACAATATTCTATGTTGTATTTTGCTGTCAAAATAACGGAGTTTCCTTTGAATGCTTCCGCTTTGTAAGACAAACCTACAAGCTTTCCCTCCTCCTCCCTCCGCTATTTGTGCTAACTAATGCGAAAACGGCAATCTCATTGGCTGGTGCTCGCCTATTATCGTCCCTGTTTTGGTTTCAGCGAATCAGTTCGAGCAAACGCATTCAACCTGATTAATATTCATGAATCCAGTAGCTCATTAATCCTTGGTGCGTTTTTATATTGTTCTTATTAGTAGAATTCGTATCATTTTTATCTAATCAGTAATTTTGTTTAGTTTTTTCTCCCCCATTTTTTTTTTTTTTACAGACACACTGAATGTACCAAAAAAGCCCCAGTCCACTTTCGGAATGTTTCTGTGTCATTTATACCAAACATAAATGTTGCTGGTTGCTAGTGTGTTTGCAGCACTACCATTATTTATTTTTTATATATTTTATATTTTTCAGTTTAATTGATTTTTATTTATAAAGTTGTATTTATTTTATTTAAATGTATATTTAAGTTTACATTTATGTTCCAACAAACTTGAAAAAATCTGCTTGATAAATGCTCTAAAACTTATGTAAATGATTGACAGTTTTTTTATTTTTTATTACCTGTTTTATATATTTAATACTTGGTAAGTTTATTGATTTGTTTGGTTAACTTTGGATAAATATTTTATTTTAATACCGTGCAGTGCACAAAATTAAGATTCGAGAGATGGTTCAAGTCAGTGTTCAATAAATGATGTTAAGTTTAGAAATGTTGTGCATCCACTTATTATTAGTGACATTTTAGCATGCAAATGAAGGGGAAAACCAAGATATCGGCCCTCAAAATCTGGCAGCACATATCGGCATCGCTGACCTGACCCTCTAAACCTCGGCATCGGCAATCGGTTATAGAAAAACAACCCTATCGGTCGATCTCAATCTGAACCGTGAGTTTTGTGATCCGTTGAACCACTAACACACACACACACACACACAGCACCACACCCCAAAACGTCTGGCCCTCAGAAAAAAAATTATTTAAAAAAAATGTCGTAAACAATTTGCATCTTTATGATTTATTTTATCCACCCCGCAAATAATCGAATTCTTTTTTATTACCCGACCCGCCTAATTATCCGAGCGCCCATGCTAAGAAAGCAAAATATGTTTGCAGCATTTTTCATTCTCTCCAGCAGACTATGCTTTAAAGCGTGATAAACGAGGTTTTCGCCCCGTAACAGCTGTAACAACAAATCATTGCTGACTCACACACGCATATAACATGCAAGATTAAATGAAAATGGCATCAAATTTTCTAAATATAGTCTTCCTAAAGAAATACAGTGATATAAAAATATAAAATTTTGATAAATAAATAAATGTATAGGAAACACATCCCACAGCACAACCACCTGAGCCCAACTTCAGTCTACTCATCACCTTAACTTTAACTGCGTTTGTAGCCGGCGCCATAGCCAGACTGATAAACAAACACAGACCGGAAGTTAACCTCGGGCCAGGCGCGTGCGCCCAATGAAACCGTCTATATAAAGCTTGAAGCATCAGAATCGGCATCGGCCGATCACTATGACAAGAAATCGGTATCGGCTGCAAAAATCCTGATTGGAGCATCCCTAGTGCACACACACACACACACACACACACATATACAGATGGAATAAATATATAGATATAGTACTGTGTATGTACATGTATAATTAATGTATAGTAGTTATACAAGTGTAATAAATTAGATATGTTTTGTGTGTTTTAATTATCATTATCACTAGAAATACACACACACACACACAAACACACACACACATCCTTAAAACAAAAGAATCATTCTGACCCGACAGAAATGATAAATGTCAACATGTGTGACTTTAAAGGTCAAAGGTTGACTGAGGGTCAGGAAGATTGAGCAAGGGGAAAAAAACAGAGTGACCCCTTTTAAAACATAACCTTAATGTCTTCCTTGGAAAATACCAGAGTTACAAAAAAACTGCCATTTTTTGTCTTTCTGTATCTCACTTGAGATGTGCATGAAAGTGTAAAACGCAAAATACACACTTGTAATCCCATGTGCTTCCTACAAACATTCACTGACATCTACAGGACTGATAATAAACACATGAAGCACACAAACATACATGACACTGATGCTACAGTACTTATGCTGACACTTCTCTTACAAACATGAGACTGAGCAACTGAACCAATGAAAACGAGTCTCGAAAGGACCGTGTGACCTCATTTTCATGCTGTAACGCCCTAAGACCTTAAGGTCTCTTGAACATGTCAAGCGTGAGAACCAGCGGCAGGAGGAATGAATATAAAAGTCATGGCAGCATCCAGTGTTGCCAGATTGGGCGGGTTGATCAAATTTGGGCTGTTTTTTTTATACAACTGGCGGGTGTTTAAGTTTCTGCACTTGTAACGCAGGAAATTTCCATAATATTTGCGGAAAGACCGCTCGGGAACAGCTTCGGAAATTTATAATTTTGTGCGTGCTTTTGAGTCTTACAATTTTAAACTGTGAGACTCCTTTCTGTGAGCTCACACTAGAGGTCTGCACGGGCTTTAAACTGAAGCCCGACCGCTGTACTCCTGATCGCTGAACCCTAACCCGGTGTACGTAAATTAGAGCCCCAACCCGAAAAGTCTTGTTTTTTTTTTTTTTCCCACAAAGAATAGCCAATTAAAAATGCTGTATTTTACGATTTCATGCAACAGTCAGTAAACAAATACATTTAAAGAAACAGAATCATTAAGGCTCGGCCATTTCACAAGGCAAAAGAAAAAACACTTACCAGTTATGAGAGTTTATGAACATCAGGTGCAGCGGTCACATAAATTCTGCCGAGTTTTTGAATGGTTGTATACGACAAGACGATAATTCTTCCATTGTGCAAATTATGGTCATTTTCGTCAGTTAAGGCTTGTTAGCATTCGGCCTGCTTTAAATCAGACACAGAGATGCAGTGCGGTAAGATCGCATTTATTTGAATTAATTAATTATATCATATTTATTTGAAAATTACGGAGAGTGGGGGGGGGAAAGTTGCGTGTGGTGACCCTGCGTCACTGCGCGTCTCTCTACAGCCATGAGGCTTAGTTAGGCGACTTCAGAAACAGCGATTTTACCCCCTCGTTGCAGAGAAATATAATGTTGCGTGTCAGTAGCCTGTCGAAGCTATTTTAATAATAAAAGTTTCCAAGGATCCGTGCAGGTCTTAAAGAGACCGCAACCTAAATAACCCTCCTGCTGTCTGTCACTAATGTTTATTTATACATTAAAGACTAACCAGTGTTATTTTAAAGTTAAATAGATTATTCCGTTTCTGTGGTACTTCTGTACCTGAATATTACTGTTATACATACCTTCCTGAAAAACTTAAAAGCACAGTTAATTTTAGTTGTATCTTGTTATTGTATTTGTTTGTGCCTTTGCTTGTCATTTATCTATTCTTATTTTATTACTGACCGTTTACTTGTTTACTTTTTTAGTTAAAAATTAATTCAATTCCGAGATTGAAATCAACTTTCATATGATGTGATTTCAAGTTTTTTTCTTTGGAGTGTTACAAGCTGTTCGTGAATAGATAAGATCCCTAAAGTTGCAAAGACTCAAACCCAAAGAGATATTCTTTGTAAAAGTTAAGACTGGTCCACGCCCTCCTAAAACACTTCGTTCTAACACGCCCCCACATGTCTACGTCACGATGTGGGAAGATTTGCATAACACCACCCAAATGTTCACGCAAAGAAAGAAGGCGTTACTTTACTGTAGCGGCCACAGCCGCCGCCATGTTGTGAAGACGCTGTGTTTTTCGTTGCGAAAGCGAACTACTTTGTTTGGCCTTCCAAAAAAGGACATGGCTAGAAATCGGTGGTTAAGTTGTATTAACAACACTGTTCCAGAACAGTTCACCCAAAATATTCAGATGTGTGCAGCACATTACTGTATATGGAGGACTGTTTCCTGATCCTGGAAAAGTAGACTACAATGCCGGCATTTCTGACTCACAGACTGTAAGTATGTTTTCTTATTTAAAGAATTTGCCACTGACGATTCAAAAACGAGTTTTGAGCAGGTAGAGTGCGCTTGTTGTTTGTCGTTTCTTTCCTCTTCCTCCTGATCACAAATGCAGACATGGTTTTATAAGTCATTATAATCCGTAATTATGAGCTTTGTAAAAATCTATGCGTTTTCAGAAAGACGGGGCATAGAGGAGAACCAATAATGTACACTATGTGGAAAATAAAATGTTTTTTTTTTTACTTTAAACCTCATAAACACATTTCATTACACAAAATGATGTTCTTTTTAATACCTTTAAATATGTTTTCCTCACAATATAAATATGAATCAACAACATTATAAATTGAAAAACACAAATACACTGGGTGATGAAACATTTAGGTTAGATGATTGTAGTTTAAAAATGTCTAAAAAAATACCCTAACTCCCCCCTCAAACTTACACAATCCCCTCATAAAGCCCCCTTATGAGAAACCCCCCCCCCCCCCCCATTTCCAAAATGAAATTCAGACCTTTATATAATATATATTATATATAATTATTATTTTATTATTTTTTTTGTTACTACACATTTTGGGCTGGTATTTTTTTTTTAATGGGCGGGTTTTACGCTGTAGTTGGGCTGGAGAGCTTCAATCCAATCTGGCAACACCGCTCCTCCTAGTGCTTACATCACACCAGCAGCTCATCACACAATACATCCGTCCGCGCCTAAAAAACCCTGTTTGCTGTGTATTCTTATAATATTTAATAACCAAGTCATATCACACGAAACATCCGAAACAGACCACAACATGTTTAACAGAGACAAAACAGTGAGAATTCACTCGGTAACGACGGGCACAGTGAATCAGCGCCTCTCTAGACCTGAATCCTACCTTTGTTTCCGTACAAAGAACGTGTGCTTTAAAAGATGAACCTTCATAAAACAGCTTAAATCGCGTTTATATGCTATGTTAAAATAACACGCTTACTAAAACATGCCAATGAAAGCACCTATGTAGGTGTTTCGTCATCGTCACCTATCCTACCTGGCTCGTCTCCGGCGCGCGAGAGCAGCAGCCCCGCCCTCACTGCAGCAAATAACGGTCACTCCGCCATTACACACATAACGTTACCTTACGGACAAAAACGACCTGTTTGACTTCTGGCCAGTAATACGACGGAAAGCACCACTAACAACCACCTTATGCGCTCTCTTTCGTTCCCAACCACTTTACGGCAGCTGAAACTGGACACCTGCGCGAAAATAACATAAACAAAACAACCTGCGTTCTAGCAACGAGCGTACAGCGAGATATCACTCAATAGTGGATGAAAGCCAAATAAAAGGTAATCGGTTATCACTGTGAGCGATGCGGACGACATGCACGTCTGCAATCAAACACCATCTTCTCTCTAACGTTACGTTACCTGCACACGTTGCCATTTGCCGTAGCGTGCGCTGGGCGCCTCTCTCGCGCTTCGCTCGGGCAGATCGCGTTTCACACACCGATTCCCTTCCACCGTCTGCGCAATCACGGCTCTGGACACGCGAGGAGGGTGATGAACGGTAAAGGAGGACATTGGCTCGCTCCGTTGTCTCCTCGCCGTTCAGGTAAACACGTTGACGGCTCCAGAGCGTGTTACGTCGCGAGCGGATCCGCGCTCGGTGTCACACGCACGCACAGGAAAAGGTAGTAGGAGCTCATAACGGCACGGCGGACTATATTACCGGATTACCGGAAAGGTTATTTAAAGCGAAAGCAAGTAAGCAACGTCAAACCAGAAGTCGGCAGCACCTGTTCAGTGTTAGACGTGGATGTTTAGATAAGAAGTGGATGAAAGCAATATGTAGTTAAGATTAACGTTACTTTAGTAAGTCTGATGTATAGCATCGATTAATTTGAGTGCAATTTCTTTGCAGACTGTAACACTTTTTCCTCTTATGGGGAAATGGCAAAAGCTATTTAATTAGAAAGAAAAAAGGTTTAATAATATAGCAAAGTATTGTTTGCTATTAATTAATTAACTAATATCTAGAAATAACATTCAGCTAAAGATGGCTCGCTTTTAGGATTCAGGACTAGACGCTCTTAAAGGGATAGTTCACCCAAAAATGAATATTCTCAAATTATATTAGGGACTTGCTGCCTCACCATTCACTTTTAATGCATATTTTGCAGTGAAAGTAAATGGTTAACTTACTGAGACTGTCATTGTGCTGAACATTTCCTACACATATAGGTTTGAAACAACATGTTAAATGATGATAACTTTGGGGATGAACTGTACTTTTAAGTATTTTATTAGATTTTGAGCGAACTGTGACGGCGTTATGCACAACAACAGTCAAGAATCCCACTGAGACGTCATTTGAATGCAAAAAAAGTTTATGCTTTAACATTGTGTCTATACTCTAGTTTTTAATGTGTGCCGCACTATTTGATTGACTCTACGTTACAAGTTTTTGATCAAGCAAACTCTAAAATATTGAATTGTGTCTTAAAACGAAGTAGTTTGACGCAGCTGGTGCACGAGACGTGCGTCCTTCCGTATAACGGTCCGGACAGACTCCGGTATAACGGTGCAGCACACTGGGACAGCCCAGCCCAGCCCAGCCCGTTCCCATAGTACACAACTCCATAAGTCGTCATTAAACTAGTCCAAAGATGAAAAAAACAACTGGAGGCATTTTAAAGCAACTTTTCCGCCTTTCCGTTCTTGTGTGTGCGATCTGATTTTAGCCTGTGGCACTCACCGTTGTTGCGTCGTGGCTGTGTCTGTTTTCTGCGCTGGCACCTGGGGCCATCCGCCATTATTTTTGCACTGTGCCTGAACCTTTACAGTCTATGGTCTGAACGCTGCCTCGCGGATTGAGCCCCCTCTCCCCCCTCGGTTACCCCCTCCCCATAACAGGCCCCTCTCCGCACCTGGTTTACGACATTCTGCTTTACGACATAACCTTTTCATGCAGCGAGAACACCTCTTCTCTGACGCCCCACCCTCTGTGGGCAGCCATCCACTTCTTCAAATCTGGGGCAACATTCTGTATATGTAATAAGCGTTCATTACATTATAAGGAGCAAGCGGACAAAAAGAGTTTAGAGGGACATTTGGGGAATAGGTTTATTGTGATATCAGGACGGCGGCGGGCGGGCTGCGGGAGCGGGGGCGCCGGCGGCGCGGGCGCGGCCCCATCCCCCCCCCCCCCCCCCCCTCCCCCCCCCCCCCCCCCCCCCCCCCCCCCCCCCCCCCCCCCCCCCCCCCCCCCCCCCCCCCCCCCCCCCCCCCCCCCCCCCCCCCCCCCCCCCCCCCCCCCCCGGCAGGCTGGAAAGTTGATGACGTAGTTTGTTTAACTCTTTAAATGCCGGTTAAATATCAGCGTCAGCGTCAGTGCTGTGCACTTAATGAAAGAAGTGCAACACGTCCGATGCACAGAATTACAGTTTTCTGTCCTTCATAAGCACAGATACTGGGGTTGTTGAGATCACACTCGCTGATATCAACAGATTAAAAGATTAAAACTCGTGTGAGGTCATTGTTTGTAGAAATATTCTTCTAGTATTTATATCAGGAGTCGAACAATATATTTTTTTAAACGGATGATTCTTAAAATATTCCACCTGGTCCACCTCAAATACTATTCAAAATATGTGGATGATATGACAGGCAGCAAAACATTCAAGTGATAAAACCATTTTAAAAGATTATATAATAGAGTGGGGGAACTATGGCGTCACTTTGTAGGCGGATGGCTGTTAGCATCACACTGGTTCCCTCGACAAAAAGCCAATAGGATTTTTCCATAGACTTTTGGATTATCGCAAAAAAATAAGCTCTGTGTTCAATCATAGTTCATGAAACTTACACGTTTTGTCCATCAAGATCATCTTCACAAAATAATATAACTTTGATTAATTTTGAAGCCTAAATAAAAGCGCCAGAACTTAAAGGCTAAACATAGGCTATAAATGAACTACAGCACCACGGTCAACTTTTTCAAACGTATTTTTAACAATGTTCAGTGAAAAGGATTTACTCTGTATATGAATTTTAAACCCACACTACATGTACCTTTTCATATAAACTGGAATAACACAAAAACAAGCCAAACTAAGACTGCATGAGACATTAATAGTAAATCGTAATAGTGAATAATGACATAATCATAACTAAAAGACATTGAAAGCACTATTTCTGTACATTCGAAATAGGTGCATTAAAAGTCAATAAATCCTGCTTAATTAGTGAATAATTTTAATTAAAATGTCTCCATGTACTATTACATAAAAGTTCTAGTGCATTTAATCTATTAAATAACGGCAGAGTGAGCAAGTTTTTGGATATGGTAACTTATTTTAGTGAATAAAGTACCACATTTCAGCTTTGTTAGGGTGGGTACACAAAATGCTATTTTATCCTTGCTTCTAGAAAATCCTCAAACTATAACAGCTTAATATGGCCGTAAACATTTAATTTGAATGTGGCTTTAAGCACTATGCACATTAAAGTTTCACTTTCACCGTGACTAAGCCGGTAAATGTGGTGTTTATATGGAATAATCATATGAGCAGTGTTGGGGAAAGTTACTTTTAAAAGTATTAGTACAATCCGCTTTACTCCCGAAAAAATTAACTAATTTTACGTTACTGTATGTTTTTGTTTTTTTTTGTTTTTAAAAACTTTTTTGGAAAGTAATGCGTATATCTACTTTCGCGGTACTTTTTAAATATAAGCAGGGCTTGATTGTTTTTAATATTAGAAGTTCTATTTATAGCAAATGTAAAAGCCCTTTCATACCAAAAAGTGTAATGAATAAACCTCCGGCTGAAGCAAAAGTACACTGAACAAAATTATAAACGCCACACTTTTGTTTTGCCCCCGTTTTTCATGAGCTGAACTCAAAGATCTAGACTTTTTCTATGTACACAATAGGCCTATTTCTCTCAAATATTGTTCACAAATCTGTCTAATCTGTGTTAGTGAGCACTTCTCCTTTGCCGAATTAATCCATCCACCTCACCAGTGTTGGGGAAAGTTACTTTAAAAGTAATGCATTACAATATTGCGTTACCCAATAATAAAAGTAACTAATTGCGTTACTTAGTAACTTTTTATGGAAAGTAATACGTTACGTTACTTTTGCGTTCTTTTTAAATCTGGACAGGGCTTGCTTGTTTGTTTTTAAAATAAAAAAGTTATATTTTTGGCAAATATAAAAGCCTTTTCACACCAAAAGTGAAATGAATAAGCCTCAGGCTGAAGTGAAAGTACAGTAAAGCGAAGAAGACATTTTCAAACACACTTCAATAAATAAAAAAAGACACACAAATGTTTGTCAAGAGTAATTTTTACTGGATCATCGAAGGTCAGAAGCAATGACATTGGTTAATAGAATTGGATTAAATACATAAAGCATATTTGTTTTGTTTAACATTTAATTATTGCAGGTATGCGTCATATTCTGGATATATTCGGAGCATTTTGGAAATCATTTTGAGGAATACTGAATCTGTTTTTTTTTTTTTGTGAGTGAGATGAATTAATGCATATTCATATTTATTTTAGAACTACAGTAACATCTGATTTCTCTCAAAATGGGGAGAGCTGTCAATCAATAAATTGGGACAAAAAGTAACTTGCGTTACTTATTTGAAAGAGTAACTCAGATATTATCTTGTAAATCAAAAAGTAATGCGTTACTTTACTAGTAACTTGAAAAAAAGTAATCTGATTACATAAATCACTTACTTGTAATGCGTTACCCCCAACACTGACCTCACAGGATGTGGCATATCAAAATGCTGATTAGACAGCATGATTATTGCACAGGTGTGCCTTAATAATATATTGTGCCACAATAATAGGCCACTCTAAAATGTGCAGTTTTAACATACAGCACAATGCCAGAGATGTCGCAAGTTTTTATGGAGCGTGCAATTGGCATGCTGACTTGCAGGAATGTCCACCAGAGCTGTTGCCCGTGTATTGAATGTTCATTTCTCTACCATAATCCGTCTCCAAAGGCGTTTCAGAGAATTTTGCAGTACATCCAACCGGCCTCACAACCACAGACCACGTGTAACACACCAGCCCAGGACCTCCACATCCAACATCTTCACCTCCAAGATCGTCTGAGACCAGCCACCGGACAGCTGCTGCAACAATCGGTTTGCATAACAAAATAATTTCTGCACAAACTGTCAAAAACCATCTCAGGGAAGCTCATCTGCATGCTCGTCGTCCACATCAGGGTCTCGACCTGACTGCAGTTCATCGTCGTAAACCGACTTGAGTGGGCAATGCCTCACATTCGATGGCGTCTGGCACTTTGGAGAGTTGTTCTCTTCACGGATGAATCCCGGTGTTCACTGTACAGGGCAGATGGCAGACAGCATGTATGCGTCGTGTGGGTGAGCGGTTTGCTGATTTCAACGTTGTGGATCGAGTGGCCCATGTTGCGGTGGGGTTATGGTATGGGCAGGTTTATGTTATGGACAACGAACACAGGTGTTTTTTTATTGATGGCATTTTGAATGCAGAGATACCGTGACGAGATCCTGAGCCCCATTGTTGTGCCATTCATCCACGAACATCACCTCATGTATGATAATGCACGGCCCCATGTTGCAAAAATCTGAACACAATTCCTGGAAGCTGAAAACATACCAGTTCTTGCATGGCCAGCATACTCAACGGACATGTCAAACAATTGAGCATGTTTTGGATGCTCTGGATCTGCGTATACGACAGCGTGTTCCAGTTCCTGCACATATCCAACAACTTCGCACAGCCATTGAATAGGAGTGAACCAACATTCCACAGGCCACAATCAAAAACCTGATCAACTCTATGCAAAGGAGACGTGTTGCACTGCGTGAGGCAAATGGAGGTCACACCAAATACTGACTGGTTTTCTGACCCCCCCAATACAGTAAAACTGCACATTTAGAGTGGCCTTTTATTGTGGCCAGCCTAAGAAACACCTGTGCAATAATCATGCTGTCTAAACAGCATCTTGATATGCCACACCTGTGAAATGGATGGATTATCTCGGCAAAGGAGAAACGCTCACTAACACAGATTTAGACAGATATTTGAGAGAAATAGACCTTTTGTATACATAGAAAAATTCTTAGATCTTTGAGTTCAGATCATGAAAAATGGGGGCAAAAACAAAAGTGTTTCGTTTATAATTTTGTTCAGTGTAATTCCGTCTGTCAGTAGAAAGCAGGAGAGAACACTCTTCATCCATAAAAAAACAAACCACAATTGGTTTAGTTTATCCTAAAGTCTTTTTGCCTATTCTTAGATTTAATGGATCAGCAGAGGTCAGCAGCAAAGACACTGGTTAATGAAATGGGAATAAATACATAATTTTTTGTTAACATTTAATTATTGCAGGTTTGCTCATATTCTGAGTTTGCATTTCACTGATTCATTTTGATGAATACTAAATCTGCTTTACTAAATTAATTGATGTCACATTCACATATATTCGAGACTACAGTAGCACATGTTCACTACCGTGCACAACATCCTCTGCATCTTCTGATTTCTCTCAACATGGGGATAGGAGAGCTTTCAGTCAATAAATGGGAAAACAAAGTTAACTGGCGTTACTTTTTTGAAAAAGTTACTCAGATATTTTCTTGTAAATTAAAAAAGTAATGCGTTACTTTACTAGTTACTTTAAAAAAGTAATCCGATTACGTAACTCAAGTTACTTGTAATACGTTACCCCCAACACTGGTCACAGATTCCTTTGGTACGAACCCAGAGTCTCTGCATCAGAGTCTCTGAATCAGTGGGAAAGCGATAAAACTAGCATCTTCCATCCGAAGACTTGTGTTGCATGTCAGGGCAAAAAAAAAACAAAAAGCACTGTCGAACAAAAATATAAAATGCGGGAAACTATTAATTGGTTATTCTACAATTAATTGTATTACAAATTATACTACGATTGGAAAATACTGTAAATTGATAAACTGTTCGGCGTGATGACGTTTAATGACTCCGATAGCGCCTGTAGTCCCATTTAGCAACTGTCTTTTTTAAGAAACGTAACAGTTTTAAAAAATCACGATTGGGGTGTAACTGGTGTGTTTTATGTCGCAGAATAAAACGTTAAAGTATCTTGAGCTTGTGTGAACCACGGACCCTATTTTAGGGGATTTAACCAAACTCCCATTCCCAAAACCTATGGACGATGGAACCGGAAGTGCTAAAATGCTAACTCGCTTCCGGGTTTTTGCCTACAAAGTGACATCATAGTTCCACCACTCTATAGTTAGGATCAGAGCCATAGAAAGAGAGAGTTGAGTCAACGGAAGTCCAAAACGCTTGATCGTCACGTGATTCACGTAGATCTCAAATAGTTCCAGGAAGTTCATAGCGGGCAATTGAAATACATTGAGTTGGAGAGACAGAACTGTGATTTTTTGGTAATTAGTAGACATAAAATAATTTATTACATTATTTATAAATTAAATAATAAATAAACATTTGTAAACACTTTAATCATATAATTTATGTATGTTGACTTTTGTTATGCACTTATTTATAGGAATCGATTTATACATTTATAATAAACTATAAAGCATGTTGTCCTTGAACAGTCTCCACTATAGTTTGCTGTGCTGCATGGGAGTGCTCCAGTCACTCAGAAAGGAGTGTGAATGTATGGTTTTCCTACTGATCTGGAGAGGAGAAAAAAAATGATGCGTCAAGTTTTGTTCAATTCACATTTATTTGTATTGCACTTTTAAATATACACATTGTTTCAAAGCAGCTTTACAGAAAATGAATGTTTCTACATTACAAATACGAGTTCTGTTAACAGGTGTAACTGTGCCAAAGTAATGTTCATATGGCAGAAATGTTCTAAAATTAGGCTATACAAATCATGCAGTTAAGTAACGTCATGTATTCAGAAACAATGAAATATATACAGAAACAATTAACAACTTAAAGCAATGGTTACATGATCTGATCATGTTGATTACAATGCAAGGAAAATGTAGCAGTTTTGTATGTTTATTCAGAGTCAGCTTCATCTGAAGTCCTCTCAAGGGTTGGGTAATCTCTTCACAGGTGCTGGTCATCTGAAGTCTTCGTAAGAGGCTGGATATAGTCAGCTAATCTATAGATTACACCAACAGAATGTGATGTAATCATACTTGGGAACTGGCACTTTTTCACAAAGACACAAAGAGCAGGGAAAGACTTGCCAAAACCAGTGAAGAGACTCATTGTGAGGGTGATGTCTCTTTACAGGGAGTCTTCAGTTGGTTCTTGTTCTGAAAGCAAGATAGCGAAGGAAAAACACAGGAGAAATGGTTTAGTGATGCTCCATCACATTGCAGTCCTGTGCATCTGCTCCTTCAACACAGTGCTTCTTTACTAGCTAAGACGTTTAAGTATAAAATACAGTAATAAATTACAGGTTTGCTGTGATTATACTTCTATAATACAGAAGTGGTATATAATACATTTGTTTGTAATTTAGCCTAGTATGATTCTGAAAAGAAAACTGCTAGCCTACTTTAAACTTTTTTAATTCTCACTTAGGTCCATCAGCATCCTTTGCAATATATCCAAGTCTATTAAATAACTCCCCACCAGCAAAATCCCTTTTAAATTACACAACGATGGATGAAACTGCACGAAGAGAATGAAGAACATCCCGTAAATCTACTAATTAAGTGAGGAATAATCTATTAAATAATCTGTTTTAATGCAATATACTATTTGCGGAACTATTGAGCGGCTCCACGATCCGCCATTCCTGTAAAAAACTGGTCCATTGGAGCGAACGGAGTTGTCACAACTCTCTCTCTCTCTACGGCTCTGGTCAGCACCAAGCTTCAGAAACGCAGGCACTGCTGGCTTGGCAATTAATCTATAAACATAACTTTTCACAGCATCAATATTTTATATGGATAATAAAGATATCTTGTACAAAAAAAAAAGTCAATCTTTAATCAGACATGGTACGACAATGGAATTCTTACTGTTAGTCAGTTGCTTAATGAACAAGGTCTGCTTTTAACATATTCTACATTTCTCAATAAATGTATGATACCTGTGAGGCCAAAAGAATACTCCATTATCTTTGATGCAATTCCTGGCAGAGTTGTATCACTATTACGAAATCCTGGATTTTATCCTGTAAACATTGATCAGCAAACCAATTTTTGTAGTGATACAATATTTATTGGGGATATTAATATAGTTATAGATAAATGTAGTAACAAATATATTAGAAATATTTTAAAAACAAATTATTTGCCTTGTTCAACAATGTTTTGGTCTACTAAATATGAAAATGTTAACTGGAACAAGTATGGTCAATAACAAATAATTTTTTTTATACTAATAAAAGAGAGGTATCTATGGACCCTTTTCCGCCACTAAGAAATAAAAAAATATAATTCGTAAGTCTAATGAGAACTTTCTCAAAATTATGACTTAGTATCTCGTTATAATGAGAAACTTTCTCGTAATGAGAAACTTTCTCATAATAATGACTATTTTCTCATAATAATGACTTAGTTTCTCGTAATAATGAGAAACTTTCTCATAATAATGACTTAGTATCTCGTAATAATGAGAAACTTTCTCATAATAATGACTTAACCTAATCCAAAAAAAAAAAAAAAAAACAAAAAAGACTCCCCTCGCCGCCTGCGGAACGCAAGTGACAGCACGCTAGCGCCATCTGTTGGTCAAAGCTATGCAGGAACACCGCTAACATTGCTTTGTTCTGTAATATAAAGTGTATAATGCTATAGTCTGTCATCAAATAACGATTTCAGATAAATTATCTGCATGTAGTCTTGTGTAATAGTTACTCTGCCAGATAGTTATGGCTTCAAACATTCCAGACCAATATTTCAGTTAAGAAATCCAGGCATTTTATGAAGAAATGAAAGCCATTACACATATAAACTTAATTTATAGATGTGTATTTCGATGATTTATTAGTTTTATTAGCTGTCCCTTTCATGCATCACATGCAATGTTATCGGTGTTCCTGCATGGCTTTGACCAACAGATGTCGCTAGCGTGCTGTCACTCTTGCGTTCCGCAGGCGCCGAGTAAGTCTTTTTTTTTTTTTTTTTTTTTTTTTTTTGGATTAGGTTTAGTCATTAGTATGAGAACTAGTCATAATCATGAGAAACTAATCATTATTATGATAAACTACTTCATAATATGGAGAAACTAATCATATACGATAAACTAAGTCATAATACTGAAACTAAGTCCTTATTTCGCGAAACAAGTCATAATACTGAGAAACTAATTCATTAATTTCGGAAACAAGTCTAATAATGAGAAACTAAAGTCATTATTCGAAACTAAGTCTAATAAATGAAAACTAGTTCTAATAATGAGAACCTCAGTCATAATGATTAAAACTAAGTGCATAATTCGTAGAACCTAGTCATAATCTTATAAACTAAGTCATTATTCTAGAACTAGTCATAATAATGACACTAAGTCATTCTTTCGTAGAAACTAAGTCCATAATACTGAAACTAGTCCATAATAAGGAGAAACTAATCAATATAATGAGAAACTAAGTCATAAATAATGGAGAAACTAAGTCATTATCTCGAGAAACTAAGTCATAATAATGAGAAACTAAGTCATAATAATGAAAAAATAATTCATAATAATGAGAAACTAAGTCATAAAAATGAGAAACTAAGTCATAATAATGAAAAACTAAGTCATAATAATGAGAAACTAAGTCCTTATTTCGAGAAACTAAGTCATAATAATGAGAAACTAAGTAATTATTATGAGAAAATAAGTAATTATTATGATAAACTAAGTCATTATTATGAGAAAATTAGTCATTATTTCGAGAAACTAAGTCATAATAACGAGAAAATATAATGAGAAACTAAGTCATAATAATAAACTAAGTCATAATAATGAGAAACTAAATCAATTTTACGAGAAAGTAAGTCATTATTATGAGAAAATAAGTAATAATAATGAGAAACTAAGTCATAATAATGAGAAACTAGTCATAATCTGAGAACTAGGTCATTATTTCGAGAACTAAGTCATATTGAGAAACTAAGTCATAATAATAGAAACTAAGTCAGAATAATTAAACCTAATTCATTATTTCGGAAACTAAGTCATAATAGTGAGAAACTAAGTCATAATAATGAGAAACTAAGTCATTATTTTGAGAAACTAAGTCATAATAATGAGATACTAAGTCATAATAATGAGAAACTAATTCATAATAATGAGAAACTAAGTCATATAATGAGAAACTAAGTCATAATAATGAAGAAACTAAGTCATAATCATGAGAAACTAAGTCATAATAATGAGAAAAAATGAGAAACTAAGTCATAATAATGAAAAAATAATTCATAATAATGAGAAACTAAGTCATAATAATTAGAAACTAAGTCATTATTTCGAGAAACTAAGTCATAATAATGAGAAACTAAGTTATTATTATGAGAAAATAAGTTATTATTATGAGAAACTAAGTCATAATAATGAAAAAATAATTCATAATAATGAGAAACTAAGTCATACTAATGAGAAACTAAGTCATAATAATGTGAAACTAAGTCATTATAATGAGAAACTAAGTCATAATAATGAAAAAATAATTCATAATAATGAGAAACTAAGTCATACTAATGAGAAACTAAGTCATAATAATGACTTAGTTTCTCGTAATAATGACTTAACCTAATCAAAAAAAAAAAAGAAAAAAAAAAAGACTTACTCGGCGCCTGCGGAACGCAAGAGTGGCAGCACGCTAGCGCCATCTGTTGGTCAAAGCCATGCAGGAACACCGTTAACATTGCATGTGATGCATGAAAGGGATAGCTAATAAAACTAATACATCATCGAAATACACATCTATAAATTAAGTTTATGTGTAATGGCTTTCATTTCTTCATAAAATGCCTGTATTTCTTAACTGAAATATTGGTCTGGAATGTTTGAAGCCATAACTATCTGGCAGAGTAACTATTACAAAAAAGACTACATACAGATAATTGATCTGAAATCGTTATTTAATGGCAGACTATAGCATGATACACTTTAGATTACAGAACAAAGCAATGTTAGCGGTGTTCCTGCATGGCTTTGACCAAAAGATGGCGCTAGCGTGCTGTCACTCTTGCGTTCCGCAGGCGGCGAGGAAGTCTTTTTTTTGTGTTTTTTTTTTGTTTTTTTTTTTTGATTAGGTTAAGTCATTATTATGAGAAAGTTTCTCATTATTATGACTTAGTTTCTCATTTTTATGACTTAGTTTCTCATTATTATGAATTATTTTTTCATTATTATGACTTAGTTTCTCATTTTTTCTCATTATTATGACTTAGTTTCTCTAAATAATGACTTAGTTTCTCGAAATAATGACTTAGTTTCTCATTATTATTACTTATTTTCTCATAATAATGACTTATTTGACTTATTTTCTCATAATAATGACTAGTTTCTCATTATTATGACTTAGTTTCTCATTATTATGACTTAGTTTCTCATTATTATGACTTTAGTTTCTCATTATTATGACTTAGTATCTCATAATTTTGACTTTTTATCTCATAATTATTACAATGACCTTAGTTTCTCATTATTATGACTTATTTTCTCATTATTATGACTTAGTTTCTCGCAATAATGACTTAGTTTCTCATTATTATGACTTATTTTCTCGTAATAATGACTTATTTTCTCATTATTATGACTTAGTTTTTCATTATTATGACTTAGTTTCTCATTTTTATGACTTAGTTTCTCATTATTATGGCTTAGTTTCTCATTATTATGACTTAGTTTTACTCATTATTATGACTTACCGATTATATTTTTTTATTATGGCGGAAGCGGGCTTCCATAGTATATTATGGAAGCCCGTTTCCGCCACTAAATAAAAAATATAATTCTGTAAGTCATAATAATGAGAAACTTTCTCATAATAATTACTTATTTTCTCGTAATAATGACTTATTTTCTCATTATAATGACTTAGTTTCTCGAAATAATGACTTATTTTCTAATAATAATGACTTAGTTTCTCGTAATAATGAGTTAGTTTCTCATTATTATGACTTAGTATCTCGTAATAATGAGAAACTTTCTCGTAATAATGACTTAACCTAATCCAAAAAAAAAAAAAAAAACTTCCTCGGCGCCTGCGGACGCAAGATTGACAGCACCTAGCGCCATCTGTTTGTCAAAGCCATGCAGGAACACCGCTAACATTGCTTTGTTCTGTAATCTAAAGTGTATCATGCTATAGTCTGTCATTCAATAACGATTTCAGATCAATGATCTGTATGTAGTCTTTTGTGTAATAGTTACTCTGCCAGATAGTTATGACTTCAAACATTCCAGACCAATGTTTCAGTTAAGAAATCCAGGCATTTTTTGAAGAAATGAAAGCCATTACACATATAAATTAATTTATAGATGTGTATTTCGATGAT